>SAXG01000076.1:0-198727 GCA_012932865.1 Amylostereum areolatum
TGGTGTACGACGAGTGCTTTAGGCTTCCTTCCTCTCCATGCAGCCGGCATCTACGACGACGACGCCGGGCCGAAGATTTTCGACTTTGTTGTGTCTTCCTACACGCCGACGCTCTCCGCACTGCTCAACGCTAGAAGGCGCAACGATAGCACGATAGTCACTCGCAGACCCCTAGCATGCTCGCTGTATCTCAGCCTAGAATACCTGGTCAAAACGCGTTGCAAGGGACCATCGCGGAAATCGCAGCCATCAAGAAGGTTGTAGGAAACTCGGGTATATATCTGAACGGAGAGGAAGCGACGAGGAATTCCGTACTGACAGCTATGGAGGACCATAGCTGGATTCACCTCGCTTGTCAAGCGCATCAGCATACTCAAGACCCCGAGCAAAGCGCGTTCATCCTCCACGACAGTCAATTAGACCTCCTCTCCATCGTGCGCCGCTCATTGAAGCACACGGAGCTCGCGTTCCTGTCAGGCGGCTCGGGATTTAACGGAGAATGAGGTTCCAGATTGCAACAGGAATGTTCATGTGGGATATCCAAGCGTTGTGGCGACGATGTGGCCGATCGAGGACAAGGATGCGCCCATGGTCGTGGAGGAATTTACTCGCTGCTAATGGAGGAAGGCGGGAATAATCGAAGGAAGGTGGCATACGCGCTTCACACCGCGGTGAAACGTCTGCGCGAACGAAGTTGGGGAGAAGGAGGTCATGCGGTGGGCGTCCTTCTTTCACATTGGAATCTGAACTTGTCCGCCCACGAACGATGAACATTTTTCTGGTCGATGAGACATCTTTTCGCCTCCTTAACTTGATGTATCCGGTCTCGATTTGTCTCTTTGCAGCCGCTTCACCTACTTACTTATCGACGGAACATACGGACCACTTGACAGGGCTCTCTGCCATTTCTACCCCATCGTTTATGCATATCATTTTCGCAGGGCATCGTACACAGGAGGATCGAAGAATAACTACGCGTGCTGATCTCGGACTAGAACCTCGGAATCTCTGGGAACCTGTAAACGGCGCGTCAGATCCACTCGTCAAGCTACCACGTATTCCGCTCACCTCGCGCGATGCCATCGTACACATTCGGTAGCAGTCTCACATGTTTCTCCACCACCGTCACCTTCGGCATTGCCAGCCCTCACCCAGATGGACTTCGGGACGCCTGACATGTAACGCCGTACGGGAGGTTGACGACGTTGCAGGGTGGTGGGGAGTCTGCGCTGGCAAATAGTATCAATGGAAGGGGGAAATGGGCTGGGCCGGGAGAACAAACGGGGACGCTCAAACCCAGGCGATCTCGCTAATTCTCGTCTTCAAAGAACAGAGCCAGAGGTCGGTGGGCCCGGCGAGCAAGACCATGCGAGGAAGAGGCCTGTCGTAACAAGAGAGAGTTATCTTGGAAGCGGCGTACATAGACTACCGATAAAGTTGAAAAGTTGTTTCGTGTCAATCCTGTCGCGAGCAGCGCTCCTTGTTCGACGGTCCAAAGTCTTCGCCTGCCGCCTTCGCTGCATCTGGAAGGGCTGCGACCCAAAGCTTGCGGAGAAGGTCTTGCAAGGCGGCGAGAGGGTCAGAGAACGTCCATGATCGTCGAGGGGGAGAATACCCGAGGCTGTAAGTAGTATTGACGATATGCACGGATACGATGACCTGCAGGCTGCGGGCGTATCGGATTGCCTTGAAGACATCGCCGGGTGGCTTATAGGATTATGGACCACACTTATGAGAGTCGTTTGTGACGGCCGTCGTAGTTCGTGTTCCGTGCGAGGTGAGTTGCGCGAGGACAGAGGAAGGAATCAAGGATTATGCGACTCACACTCGCAGACTTGAGACTGTGAGACACGGAGTCGGTTCGACTTGATCCTGATTCCTCTTTGCTTTACCTTTCACCCTACACAACTTTTTCTGCCACCGTCGTCGGCTCGCTCGCATCCTGTCCTCGCTTCGACACAAAGTCCATATAACTATCCTCAAGATGAAATTCCCCCCCGATTCCCGCACAGCAGAAAACTCACAGTGCCAACACCCATCCCACCAAGCTTCCCCGGGCCAACTCCAGCCAGCTCCAGCCTCTCTTCTTCCGCCTTCCACACAACACAGGCACCTAACCCATGCTGGGACTCCCTCTTGAAGGAACCATCTCGTTCCATCCACTGAGCACGAGTTCGTGACCGGTCTTTCATCCCTCGCAGCTTTCACCGGCCTTGGAAACTCCATCTCCTTCATGGATCAGTCTCTCAAAGCCATACTTAAAACTCCCAGACCCCGGGTTTGGATGTCAGAATGCGTTTTGGGGAGAAGATCGTCCGCGCGATCTACGCTCAACCGGCTCGCGCACGACTTCAAGCCCGTCTCTTTTCAAGACGCGATGTCCGCCGCAGAGGTGCGCGTTTTTTCCTGGTCCGTTTCTCTTTCTAACCTTTCGCCATAGCATACTCGTCACCGCGCTATCTCGAAGCTTTCTTCGCCGTCCGACATCCGCGGCGCGCCGAAGACATGAAGGATTTTGTTCACAATTCGGAAACCTCCACTGTCACTTGAAGCCCCGCCATGCCGATACTTCCGTGCCCTATCCATCAGCCTCCAGCGTCCAACGTTTCTTGCAGACGCGCCCACCTCCCCAACACCGGAGACACCCGACACTTTCTCCGACTTTCTCAACAACACTGGCTGCTTCAACGTATAACATCGGGCGTCACCGGCCGCACGCCAGCTTCCCACATCAATGAGAATATCGAGCGTTTCGGACCGCGGCATACGCAATTCGGTCACACATGCACGTTGACCATTGCTCTCCCTTTGGCGGGGTCAACTTCTTCAAGGGTCTAGGTTCGCTCCAATCGCATAACTTCGTCTCATAGCCACGGTTCAATAATCCAGCTGGCGGAGCCGTATCGAGAAGCGCACAACAATACCCTTCATCCGGCCCTCGATTCACCTTCCTTTCGTCTTCTCGCCGTGTACTTTGCATCCGCATTAGAACTGGGAATGGAGTCAGGTGAGCCACGATTGTAAACCACTCGAAGCTATACTGACCTTTGTGTATATAGCTCGCGGTCACTGTCAGTCCCATCATCGGCGCCCGAGGAAAGGGAAGGTGCAAATCTCAGGAGTATAATTGAACTGGAGCGCAAGAGACGCCGTTCAATCTCTCTACCACGCACACCGATCGATGGCGCGACCGGCTCGAGAGCCAAACCAGGATGATACCTCTGGTGGACGTCACACAGACGACTTTTGGAACGACGCAGTCCAAGGTTAAGACGGCCAAAAATCTCGTCCGCCTCGCGCTCTCATCCGACACCAACCGCCTTAGGGGTACGAGGACGCGGCCGCCCATACCGTCTAAAAGCATCACCCCATCTCCCCTCAATCCTCTTCCAGTTCACAAGCCGTCGTCCTTTTCGCACATGCCCGCCGTCAAAATGAGGCATACCCATGACACGGACGACCCGCACTGGACCGGCCCCTCGCCGTCTTCTTGATACCTGCAAAACCTTTGAGAACTATAACAACGTTGGTGCTTACAGTTTGGAGATGGGTCGGGCTGAGAATAGATTTAGCGTGAAGGAGACAATCATATGGGCGTGTGAGAAGAGAGAAAGGTATAGCCGTTGAAGAGTAGGTTTTTTCTTTCTTTACGATGGAGAAAGCTGACCACGCCGTCTCTCCCCGCTACTCTAGATCAATGCCCCACTTCCTCATCATGGGTATAACTCGTCATTTTCAAACATGAACGTTCGTCCAACATGATGTAACACTCATGGTGCACCACTCGGACTCCAATCGTCCCCGTCAGTTGTTGGTTGGGGCAAGACGGTGTCAACACTAATAGAGAGGCGCCTGGATATCCTGTGCAAGGTGCTTACTATACGCGGGTCGCAGGGTCCGTGAATACCGTGACGTTCCAAGGACAGGCGTCCTTGCCTTTTCCCTCTTACCACGACGTTCTTGTATCGTCCACTTTGCGCAAACTATCACATTGCACTTCAACGTGTTGGCTGTTCGTGCAACATTCGCTTTTCTCCATCATGCCCGTCGAGCGCGACTCAAATTTTCACAGCTCCTTGCGGTTCTACCTCGTCGTTTGGCATCTTAATCCACATCCCCTTCTCCCTATCAAATTTCCCTTCAATCGCTTCAAGTATAACTACTCTCGTTCGGGGGGTATGTTCCTTCATAAGTCAAACGTACAGGATGTGCGGCCTGATCGATGATCGCTCGTATAGGTCACAAAGGTCTCGAGACCTCAGTTACGTCTTAAGCCTCATTAAACGTCCCTCTTCACTGGGATCAACCCTACCGAATCCCTCGGCGTGCCTAATAAAACAAATGGTCAGTTTCCGTTAATATATCATTGTTTGCCCCGTCACTAACACCTACGACCAGGCAGAGGATGACGTGCTGTCCGATCCCGTATCTCATGACGACGGGCCCTCAACAGTCATCGTCGGCATCTTCTTCTTATGAGCATGCTGAGCAGTTGAGCGCCGCGGGTCCTGTCAGGTCCTCCATCTCCCGTACGTTGATAAGCCATGTCGAGGCTAATGACCTACGATCCCTCCTTGAGGTATGGTTAGTGTCAACTTTGACGATTGTGCGAAACCTGATCTTTTCGCAGAGCAGTACCAACATCGATCTGCACGACACCGTCGAGTCAAGACTGGCGTATATCGCGACGCTGACGTCTGACGATTGTAACCTGGAAACGCTCAATGTCATCGGCGCCTTTCTATCGAAACGCTTTCAGGAGCGGGGTGAACTCGTAGACATCCAGGCTGCCATCAATACCTACCAGCATGCCGCAACACTGACCCCAGACGATCACTCGTATCAAGCCGCATGTCATAATGGCCTCGGGAACGCATTATTGGCATGCTTCCAACGCTCAGGAGACCTCGTGGATGTAGAAGGCTCGGTCAACGCTCACCGACAGGCTATCCAACTCACACCGGAAGGTGATGCGGACAAAGCCGGGCATCTCAACAACCTCCCTTCTGGCTCGATTTCAATACTTAGGAGACCAGGCCACCCTTGACAGTGCAATCAGTGCTCAACAACAGGCTGTCAACCTTACTCGTGATGACCACCCGGACAAGACCGTGTTCCTCAACAACCTTGGAAACTCTTATCAGACCCGATTTCTGTGTTTACATGACCTCATTGACCTTCACAGCGCCATCACCGCTCAGCAGCAAGCTGTCGAATACACACCCGAAGACCATCCAAACAAGTCAGCATTCCTCAACATCTTTGGAAACACCCTCGTGCATCGATTTGAGCTCCTAGGAGAAGTCGTTGACCTCGACAACGCCATTATTGCTCATCAACGGGCCTTGGAATTTATTCCCGAGGGGCACGCTGACAAGGCTGGTCGTCTCAACAACCTCGCGAACTCCTTCCAGACCCGATTTCGGCGTTTAGGAGAGGTCGATGACCTCGACAATGCCATCCGTACCCAGCAGCGCGCTATCGACCTTACTCCCAAAGACGATATGGGCACGATTAGCTTCCGAAGACCCTGCGCTTTCACCGTTGGATGCCTACAAACTGATCATGGAACTCGTACCACGGCTGGTCTGGCCTCATTTCAAGCTTCACCGCGACCATGAACATTTCACGTCCATTACGGTTGCCGTGAGCGAGGCCACCGCTGCCGCAATCATATATGGCGATCTTGCATCTGCGCTCGAATGGGTGGAGCAAGGTCAATGCATGGTCTGGGGGCAGACATTGCAACATCGTGCGTCTCTCGAAGCCTTACATGCTGTGGACGCAAAGCTTGCGGATGATCTGGAAGGCGTTTTACGAGAGCTCGAAAAGGCAGGGGTTCAGGGCGGCGATTCTAGCAATGTTTCCCCAGAGATTGAGGCGCAGAGACACCGCCGGTTTGCGGAGGAATACGATCGGGTGGTCGCGAAAGCCCGCAAGCTCCCTGGCTGTGAAGGCTTCCTGCGGCCGAAGACGTTGGCCGAGCTTCGCGGTGCCGCTGATTCTGGCCCTGTGGTCGTCGTCAATGTCGGCCAGCAGCGCTCCGATGCGCTGGTCCTTCGCCGTTCTTCGGATGAAGTGATCCACGTCCCCCTTCCCGCTCTTAATCACGAAACCGCAGACCGTTGGCGGGACGTGCTCGACCGGTCACTCAAAAGCTCAACGTCAGGTGTCGGGGCTGGCGATACCACGATCGTTGCGGTCGCCAACGGAGAGATATCGCAGGTTTTGGCAGAGCTTTGGTCAAGTGTCTTGCAGCTGGTTCTTCGCGAGCTCAAGGTAACGCATCCATGCCATTATTTAACAATATTCCTCTACTAACAACCCGATCGGCATTCATAGCTGTTAGTGTCAAGAACGACGGGTGATCTACCCCATATCACTTGGTGCGCAACGGGGCCACTGGCCTTCCTTCCTCTCCATGCTGCAGGCCTTTACGACCAGCAAGGAGGACCACATACACTCTCACTGCCCTACTCGAAGGTGGAAAGAAGCGTCCTCAAACTTCCATCCCCAGCGTCCTCGTCGTCTCCCAGCCTGGAATGTCAGGTCAACATTTATCACCGGGAACCATGGACGAAATTGCCGCCATTGAAGAATGTGTTGGAAAACCGGCATTCTGCTGGATGGACGGAGAGCAGGCAACCAAGGACGCCGTGCTCAAAGCCATGACGGAACACGACTGGATCCACCTCGCCTGTCGCATCGCGTATCACCCCATGAAGAGCGCCTTCATCCTTCACGACGGCCGAATGGAACTCGTGGACATAATGAAGGGGTCGCCCAACCACACGGACCTTGCAGTGCTCTCCTCTTGCCAGGCAACCGCAGGAGCGGAGGAGCTTCCAGAGGAGACGATCCCTCTCCTATCGGCGGAAATGTTCATGGCCGGATATCGCAGCGTCATCGCGACACTATGGCCAATTCCTGACGGCGACACCCTCGTCTTCGCGAGGGAGTTGTATTCGCGACTGGTGGACGATGCTCACAGTGGTGACGAGTGGAAGACAGCATATGCGCTGCACGACACGGTGAAGCATTTGCGCGACGAGGTCGGGGAGGGCGAGTTTATGAGATGGGTGCCCTTTATTCATATTGGTCTGTAAACGATGTTATACGTAGGTGGTCCAGGTACTTTGGCTGTAGTTTGTTCCTTACCTGACTCTATCACTATGCAGGTGATACACCGGTGCGCGCCTAGTTTTTACACGACAAGTTTACCTTACTCCCTAGTCTTCTTTCTCATTAATACCTTCAATTCGAAGTTCGTATGTATAGCCTGAAAACTGAGGCTGACGCGTAATCAACGCGGGTGGCACAGTGTCGAATCTCCGTCAGAACCAAGCCCGAGAGTAGATGACGAACGGTTCATTTGCGATTTTGCCCCAGGCAGCCCTCGGCGGCCTCGGAATCTGCAAAGAGGAGTTGCTTGCCGGCGGCAAACTCGAAAAACCAACCCGGTGGACCGGCGGCATGACGAGGGTACCATCACGTACCGATTTGGGTCCAAATGCTGTCCATATTTGGGAGAATGCCGCTGTGCCGATCGTACGAATACGGTGTTCCTGACCTCCGAGTCCGAATCGGCCAATGGCAAGCGCCAACACTCCTTCACGCTGACATCCAGCACTCTGAGTCTCGGACCTCTATGGGCCACCATGTTCGATATCTCCACCATCTTGCGACTCGGAAGGGTCATTAATGTCGCCCATTGAACTACTGATGTTCGTTCGAGGCTTCGAACCGGGATTCGATATTGCCGACATGGACCTCAAGGAAGGAGCCTTCGGTCTGCCATCGCCCAGTGTTGTTCAGCAGGGACGTCCGGGCAGCCTCGGTGGTCCTGGGAGCACCAAGGATCGTGTGTACAGTGCGTATGCACTCCGTACGTACGGTTGTTGTGTTAAAGTGGTACAGATTGGTTGATATTTAGTCTCCGCAGATCTGCAACCCACCGCACCGCAGACCTTACTTCGACAAACACACATCCACTCTCTCTTTTCATCTTCGTCCACGCAATTTTGGCTGGCCTCAAAAATGAAACGATCTCTTTCCGACTCGGACCGGCCCCGCGCGCCTTCAAGCTTCATGATGTTCTCTGATTGACCTCGTATTGGCGCTGGTTGGCGTTGCAAGGCTTACGTCTTAGTCGCCCGCACATACAGCTGGTTCTCGTACCTTCATGTTTTCTTGGAAACGCTTTACGGTACGTTACTGTCTTAGGAGTTCGGGCTCTTGACCACTCCGCGGTGGCGTGCTGTTCCTTATAACTTCGGGACTCTCTGCACGTTCAAAGCGTCGTCTCCTTTCCCATCCTTCATCCTGACCATTTCTCTCAACAGGAGGCATGTCTTCACAAGATACAAAGCCCGTCAAACGGTCTCGAAAGATACGCAACTGCGAACCATGTAGAACCAGCAAGCTTAAATGCGACAGGCGAGGATCTTTCCCTCTTGCGTATATGCTGCGTCCTTATGTTCCATTAGAGGTCACCCTTGCTCGTCGTGCATAATAAGGGGCAAGTCTACAACCTTGGCTCGTTTTGTTCTGTTGCTGACAGTGCCGTCCCATTTATTAGGACACGCGTCGCTCTGTCGTTCTGTCGACGATCCAGAGACATCCACATCGAGAGAGACTATAACGTGCGTATCATACTACGCTGTATTGACCATCCTGACACATCCGGATCCGCAGACCTATCAGCGCTAGCTCTGAATTCAAGAAGATTCGGCAATCGCTTGCTCTACTAGAATCCCGACTTGAGCAAGAACTTTCGTCGCCAGACCCTCAACCTATGGCTCCGGCATTGCAGCCAGGGGTGTCTTCCGATTCCAAGCATTCAACTTACCCCAGACCAGGTTGGCCGTCCCGCCACACTCTCCGAAGAGGATCTACCCACTGGATGTCGTACTTCGACATGATTGTACGTTCCTTATTAGCCTACACCGGTGGACTGTTCGTTGACATGCGTCGTTCAGGAATCTTCACAGAAAGGCGATGGTTCGGACTATTGGGACGCGCCGGACAAGGACATACCCCCAGATGTGATGGGCGCACGGTACGCAACGGATAGTGATCTCGTCAACCAGCTTCCGTCGATGAAGGTCATCGATAGTCTTGTGGATTACTACTTTGAACATTCGAATTGGATCTACAGGTGAGCTTCTTCTCCTGGGCTACTTTTTCTTCCGCGATGGTCACACTGAACAGCCTTTTGTGCAGATACGTACATGAAGCGGCATTCACAGTTCAATGGGCACGTTACAAGACCGGCGACTATCCCTCTCGCCTCATCCTTGCGATGGTATGCGTTCTCATGGCCATCGCACTTTGCCACCTCCCCGACGGACATGAAATCCTGGGCGAGCTCTCCGACCCCCGTAGCGAGCTGAACTCCCGCTACTACCGCTCGATGTTGGATTTCCTAGCACGCGAGCCGATGGACTCGACTCAATACGGCCTTGAGATGGTCGAACTGCTTTTGGCCCAATATCATTATCTGACGCTTACCCAAGTGGAATCAGAGGAACTGTGGTACCTCAAAGGCAGGCTCGTCACCATTGCGCTGGCGCTAGGCCTGCACCACGAACCAGAAGATGACAGCATCCCGGAGCTGAACGAGAGGAGGCGGTGGGCGTGGTGGAATGTCCTCTGCGTCGATAGGCAAGTCCATCTGTCCACACAATGACGCAAGTCTCTCAACCCATTTCGTGGATAGATGTCAAGCATTTATCATGGGCCGTCCGCTCAGCATCGCATCACATCATTTTAACACACGACTGCCCTACTCTACCGGTCACTCAAGCGACAAAGGACGCATGCATGTTGGATCGATTGCCCTCCTCCGCCTATATCACCTTGTCGGGGAGTTCATGTTCGACGTTACGTCTTTCCAATCTGTACCCTATGGTACAATCTTAGACAAGGACAACCTCCTCCAAGAATGGTTCGACACCCTCAGTTCCGAGCTCAGCCTCGATGATCAGTCCCTCGCCCGTAGTCTCTCCTCCTCTATTCTCAGTATTCGCCGCTTTGCCATCCAAGGCCTTGTCCTCCGCACACACTTCTTCCATGCACGTTTCACCCTTCATCACGCTGCCAGCGTCCCCCTGCAGCAAGACTCGCCGGAGAAGACGACAAGTATGAACATGGCGGTCGAGGCCGCCGGAAAGCTTATAGCATTGGTCCTGCATATACAGCCGCAAGACCTAGGGGAATCCTCTGCCTCCGTCATGACCTATCTTTCGATGATTCCATATCATGTCCTATCCTCCGCCCTTTTCCTGGCACTTCTCATCTTGGATGATCCATTCAAACCTTCGCACCAGACCTTCCGGCACAATATCGGCGACGCTGTGCTCGAACGTTTCGCAGGCAAACCTTACGCAGACAAGGCGCTCTCCATCATGCGCGTCATGGCGCCTTTGTGTTCCGAATTAGCCGTGCTGGAGGGTAGGGAGGAGTTCCAGAAGAAAAAAGCAGACGCGCTGGCCCAGGTCAATGCATTCGCATTCCCTGACAATCCTGCCGCCGCCACGCGGTCGATGTCCTTTACGGCAACACCGATGTCAATGACGTCCCACGCGTCCTCGCCGCTCACGTCCGTCGTCACGTCTAGCCATACAACCCCGTCGACCTCATGGACAGCATTTCGTATGGCAGGGAGTGGAAGCACCACCGCGAATGACACGGGAGGAGCGGGCTTTGCGGGAGCGACACAGAGACGTATACGGAGCGGCTCCGATCCCCTCAGTCTCTCATCCTTCACTGGACTCGGATACTCCATGAGCGGAGGTAGCACGCTGGATCCATCGTCGGGATTCACATTCGAGCAGGAGGAGGCGCAAGCGCAGGGGGCGGGGGCGGTAGACCTTGGGGACGATTTCGTGTGGCCCGGAGACTTAATGGGCGATTTCGGGGAGTTTTGATCGTTCTGGAAAACGAGTATTCTCGGTGGTGTGGTTTCGTATGTACGTGTTTGCTCTCGGTCGTTGTATGCTGCTGAAATGTGTAACCTTGTTTTTATTGGACGTCAAAGGGCTGCTGAGGGGCGACACGGTTAGCTAGCTTTGACTTCGTCGGAGAAAGATGCCGACGGCATCCTCTTCCAGGAGCTTTGCTTTCTCCCAACATCATATTCCTCAACCCGCGTGACGCACCCTGCCCGATCTTCGGTGTTTGGGCTCTGCGCTGAGAATCATCTGAGCGCCGTTTCTTCGAGAACGGTGCGTATATTCGGACCTTTCGCCACTCGCGCCGCCTTGACATCGGTGAAGGTATTTTTTCTGCCGTATGGCATTATAAATAGCAGCGCGGTCACAAGGACCCAGGGCTCTGTTTGTTCACACTCCCTTGCTTATTTTAGTGCGTGTGTTCAGGGAACGCACGGACCAACCCGCGTTTCCGCCAGCCCGCGAGCGTACGTCTTGCGTTACATGTCGCGATTTCGATAACCAACGCACGCGCCGACGGTCCCGGTATCTGTCCTCTGGTTCACGCCTATCTTTCGGGGGCGTTCCTTCCCTCTGCGGAGAGCACAACCTGACGTGCTCGTCCCTCCGAGCTCGAGCACCAGCCGTCCGCCGCGCGCAGAATACTCGGCTCGCCCCTCGTAAGTGCGCGCAAACGATCTGATCCTCCGACTGGCCACGTCGAACCAAAAACGTGTATTCTCGGGAGGTCGTCGGATGCTTTCCCCCCATGGCCGAGCCTGCGTTCGGATGTTCTTGTTATTTCTCCGAGCACGCAGCTGTTCAAGCGTTCGGTCCTCTCTCCGCACGCACAAGGCCGAAGCAAGTGTACCGCGACGACCGTGCCATCGCGAAGTTCTTTGTCAAAAATATCCGCCCCGTATGTCCCATGGGTATATAAGATGACCGGGGGCACCCCCCACCATCCTCATCGGTCAGCCGAACTCGCCAGACACCCTCGAGCAGCATGTTCCCCACTGCAGCGCTCATCGCCTTCTCCCTCGCCGCCGCCGTCCGTGGCCAGCAGGCCGGGACGCTCACCGCGGAGACCCACCCGTCGCTGCCCATCGAGTCCTGCTCTGCGGGTGGCAGCTGCACGACGCTCCAGACGAAGGTCGTCCTCGACAGCAACTGGCGCTGGACCCACGACGTCAGCAGCAGCACCAACTGTTACACCGGCAACACCTGGGACGCCACGCTCTGCCCCGACGACGCGACCTGCGCCCAAAAACTGCGCGCTCGACGGCGCCGACTACAGCGGTACGTTTCGGCTTCTGCCTCGTCCTCATGCACATGTGTTTCTTCTTGTGCTGACCACAAGCTCCGGCTGGGTAGGCACCTACGGCATCACCGCGTCCGGCAACGGGCTCACACTCAAGTTCGTGACCCAGAGCGCGCAAAAGAACGTCGGCTCGCGCACGTACCTGCTCAAGGACGACGAGACCTACCAGACGTTCAACCTCAAGAACCAGGAGTTCGCGTTCGACATCGACATGTCCCAGCTTCCCTGCGGCCTCAACGGCGCGCTCTACTTCGTGCAGATGGACGCCGACGGCGGCATGTCCAAGTACTCCGGCAACAAGGCCGGGCGCCAAGTTCGGAACTGGCTTACTGCGACTCGCAGTGCCCGCAGGATATCAAGTTTATCAACGGCGAGGTGCGTCTTTTCTCTGCCCCTCGCCTCTGCCTGCGATGTTACCAGGCTGGTATTCATTACCGTGACCGGACAGGCCCAATGTCCAGGGTTGGGCACCTTCCCCCAACGACACCAACGCGGGCACGGGTCAGTACGGCACCTGCTGCACGGAGATGGACGTCCTGGGAGGCCAACTCGATGGCCGAGGCGTTCACTCCGCACGTCTGCACCGTCGACGGCCAGACGCGCTGCTCGGGCACTGACTGCGGCGAGGCGACGACCGCTACAACGGCGTCTGCGACAAGGACGGGTGCGACTTCAACTCGTGGCGCATGGGCGACCAGACCTTCCTCGGGCCCGGGCTGACCGTCGACACCTCCTCCAAGTTCACCGTCGTCACGCAGTTCCTCACCTCGGACAACACGACCACCGGCACGCTGAGCGAGATCCGGCGTCTGTACGTGCAGAACGGGCAGGTGATCCAGAACTCGAACACGAACATCCCCGGCATGGACACCTTCAACTCCGTCAGCGACGACTTCTGCAACGCGCAGAAGACCGCGTTCGGCGACACCAACTCGTTCGAGACCCGCGGGGGAGTGGCGGCCATGGGCGACGCGTTCGAGGCCGGGATGGTGCTCGTCATGTCCATCTGGGACGACCACGCCGTCAACATGCTCTGGCTCGACTCGGACTACCCCACCGACGCCGACCCCTCCCAGCCCGGCATCTCCCGCGGCCCCTGCGCCACCACGTCGGGTGTCCCCACCGACGTCGAGTCGCAGAGCCCGAACGTCCAGGTCACGTACTCCAACATCAAGTTTTGGCCCGCTCGGCTCGACTTACACTGCGTGAACGTACGAATATTTCGTCTTGGATCTCTGGCACTGCCGTCGCACCGCGCTGACACCCTGTCTCGCAGCCTTTCTTTCTCCGGTCTCGTCGCGTTTCTTTCGGTTCGTCGAAGTGTCGGTCCTTGGTAAGGGTCGTTTTCTGAGTCGTTTGCGATGTGCGGCACGCGTTGACCGCTTTCTCGCTAGCATGCATGGGCGTCCGGTCATGAACGCGTACGATAAAATCGTGAGTGATACCTTTCCCTCACTCAGAGGCCTTTACTGACCACTGTGCGACAGAATATTTTGTGTACCGTGCCTCGCATCTTCCCCTTTTGTAATTGCGCACAATAAAATTGTGTTCGGAACATCCCCTGGGCGTGACTTTGAGCTTCAGTTCGATGATGAGATTTCGCAAGGTTTCGACATTGCAACTGCAAAGCGAAAACTGTCACTTCGTCGTAAGTACTTACTGTACAGTGGGCCACCGAGAAGGCCGTGAAGTTCCCTACGCGCTCACACTTCGACCTACGAAACATGGTGTCCGTGAGACTTGGACGCGATGAGCGGTCTCTTCATGCTCCACTTCGCCTCGTGCATCTCTCTCACCACAAACGCGGCAAACCCCTTCCTAGCAAGCAGGAACCCGACCTTTCCGTCGCCGACATAGCCCGCCTCGACCTCCGCCTCGTCCTTGTCCCTCAAGATCGGCACGCGCACCATCGTCCATACCACGCCTTCGCTCCTGTCCACCACCTCGCCCACCGCGACGATGTCCTTGTACGCGTTCCCCGCGTAAAGCGAGATCCCGGCGACCATGGCCGCGTACACCGCGCTCCAGCGGTCGTGGGGTCCTTGACGCTGGGCGTGCCGAGGAGGATGATGCGCGGGATGCCGTGGCGCTTCATGAGGGTGAAGACGAGCGCGTAGCCGGTGGCGATGGGGTTGCCGCTGGGTGGCCTTTGACGAGGGGTCCGAGCGCGCTCAGGACGATGTCCACGCCGTTCATCGCGCCGGAGAGCGCGTCCTCGTCGGTGAGCTCGCCTTGGCGACGGTGACGTCAGCGTGCTGGGCGATGTGGTCTGGGAGCTTTTGCGGGCTGCGGGCGAAGAGGACGAGCGAGTGCTGTTCTCGCCGGTCGGCGAGAAGGGCTTCGATGAGGAGCATCCCGGTGGGACCTGTGCCGCCGAGGACGAGGATGCGCATGATGTATATGTGAGAATGTGAATCGAGGTCGTGGGGAGGGGAGAGGGAGAGGGAGGAGGTCGTTGTTGTGGGCGTGGGCGCAGAATGGTATATACGGCGTACGCGTATCGAAAGTAAACGAACATGACGTATTCCCGGCCGTTGCCGGCCAACATAGACAGGGGCACTGAAAGGCGTGTTGAAGGCACGCTTGAAGGGAATGCTACGTCGCCGATAAACGAGAGAAATATGGCGTACATATACAGTCGGCGGTGTTGCTGTGATTTTGGTGTGGGCGCGTGCGTGGACGTGGGGGGACGCGTCAGTAACCCAGTACACGTGATCGGTTCCTCTCCTAACTGTCGGACTCACTGGCAGGTCTAGCGACTCAAGAACGACTCGACATACTTTCCATGGCAGTCCAGTTGCATCCAGTTCCAAGCCGGCTAAATTATACGTTCATGGTAACTGCCTGCGCGTGCCATCCAAGTGCCATCACCACATCTTCGGAAGTACCACCGCCTTCAATAGAAAGACGCGCGGGAGGAGGTCGCAACAATATAGGAAGAGAGCAAGCGTACATTAAAGTGCAAAGCCAAAAAATACCAGCGTACTACGCCGAAGAGATAGCTGGCCTCTCCCAATCCACTTCTTCTCGTTCATCTCCTTCACCACAAATGCCGCAAAACCCTTCCTCGACAGCACGTACCCCAGCTTCCCGTCCCCAACATACCCCGCAACCACCTCCGTCTTATCCGCGTCGTTCAGGATCGGCACGCGCACACACCGTCCACTCTGTCCCCCTCGCCCTCGGTATCCACCACCTTCCCCACCGCGACGATGTCCCTGTACGCGTTCCCGGCGAAGAGCGACACGCCAAGGATCAGGGCCTTGTACACCAGGCTGAAGCGGTCGTTCTCGTCTAACCACACTCGGCGTGGCGAGCAGGATGATACGGGGCACAGAATGGCGCTTCATGAGTGCGAAGATGAGCTCGAAAGCTTTGGCGAGGATGTTGCCGCCCGGATGGCCCGGGGCGGACCGAGCGCGCTGAGCACGATGTTCACGTCGCGCATGGCGCCTGAGAGGGCCTCCTCGTCGGTGAGCTCGCCCTGGATGACGGTGACGTCTGCGTGCTGGGCGACATCTGTGGGAAGCTTTTGGGGTTGCGAGCGTAGACGACGATGGTGTGGTGCACTGGCTGGGCGAGGAGAGCCTCGATGATGTTACAACTTGTCAAGGTACTTCATTTCCATTACCTTACTAGGAAGGACGTCGCTAAATGACGGATTACGACTGGTGCCCCAGTTCGTAACCGTCTCAAACGACGCGACGACGACAGTGCCACAGAATCGTCACCGTCCCGACGACAGTGCCACAGATCGTCACCGTCTCAACGGCACAGCCGCGACGGTGCCAACAGTCTCATCCCTGTAGATACTTGATGCGACCGTCGCTCAATGTACATATATTTACTCGACCCTCCTTTCTTATAAAAGGAGGCTCATCGAACGAGCCATTCCTCAGCTCGTTCTCTTTGTAAATACAGGACTGTTCTAAATAGAACCTCCTCTTAAAAACTACTAAAGAGAGCATAAAGTAACTAAGTCGAAAGCTCGCCTAAGTCTTCTGTGAAGACTTACTGCTTCGCTTATCGACCTCTAACTTCGTATAGCCGAGATGTCCTGGATCACCTGATCCCACCTCTCATCCACACGAGTACTGTAGCCGAGCCGCTTGTCACGTGATAAGGACCGTCCTTAACACTAGAACGAGCTCTCCTCTACACTAGCTCACCCTACAGTTTGGCGCAGAGCGTCAAACGAAACACCCACCACGGAGTCAGCGGAACAACCCGCTGAAAAACAGACCATCAGATTTTGAGATCCCTCAACTCCAATCAAACTGCAGTCGAGACTTCCCTAACGGAAACGAAGATCATCGCTGGACATTTGACCCCTATCATCTCCTTTTCTACTACGATGGAACCCTCGTCGCGAAAGAAAGCAAAGGAACATACGCATACCAGTGGAACCCGCCCATATACAGATACAACCTTCCCCCAGCAGCGGAATACTTCAAAGATAGATCCAAAAGAGAAAAGGAAGACGGAAGCTACGACAATTCACATTGTGTCAGCAACGACTAGTGCGACAGCACCAAGTTACGACAAAGCTGACAGAGGAAGAGGACGACAGAGGGGAGCCGATCAGACACGGCGACAGACAAGGGAAAGCAAGCAAAGTCGGTAGAATTGACTAGCTCGAGATAAGGGAATATGTACAGCGAGAGCGAGCCTTATATACACAAGAGGAGAGAGACTTAGGTAAGCAACCAATACACGGCGATCAGTAAGCAGACCAAGTATAAGTAAGCAGTCGTATGTAAAAGAGCACAGCATGAGTCAGTATCGTACAGCATGGTCAAGAGAAAGGAGTCAGACCCGGACCGAGATGAGTCACGTGTGTCCGGGCGGGATTAGATGGCGGTACGGGCCAAGGTGGAGCGGAACGGTGATAAGTCGATAAGTCCTAAAGCGTGTAACCGAGTAAAGTAAAAGAAAATTAAGACCGTCAGCAACTCACCCCTTCCTTAGATCGACGTTCCTCGTGTTAATCAGGATTCAGTTTTTCCTCCTGACAGGAGTTTCCAACGTATTAAGGCGTGAGGTTTCGGGGCACCGGTGTTCACGGTGGAAGTCGTCAATGTTTCTTGGCATTCGGAGCTGGCAAGAGGTTCCAAAGTATTGTCAGTGTGGGGTAGCCTTCCCATTTGTACACAACGGTGACTGAAAGCACGACAAAACTTTCTGGGTCTATAATTTTTCAACCTAATAGACTTCCTCTCCTTGGACTAACTCTGGGGGTGGAGGTGCAGGTGTTTTCTGGTTGTCAAAGGCGGGGACCGTTGTGTGGAGATAGAGGGACTCGTTGAAGACCGGATGTTTTCGTGACCAGGATGTCAGGGAGGCGAAGCTTGTAAGCCGATGCTCCAACTTTCTCCAGGATTTCGAAAGGACCAAAGCGCTTGTCATCTAGCTTTTGCATAGGACGTGCCTGTTTTGATTACGATTTGGCCATCTCTAGTCTTGGCTTCCAGCCAGACGAAGTCGCCAATTTTTGTAATCTATTGGTTCGTCCCTTCTTGCTGATCGTAAAAGCGCTTTTGATCGTCCTGTGCTGCCTTTAGCGCAGAGCGGGCTTCCTCATAGATGTCTCGCATGCGTTGTGCAAACTCGTTCGCCGATGGTTGTCTGTCTCACGTCGAGGGTTTGTCCCCAGGTAGAGTTCCCGACCATAGTTGGCAAAGTTGGGAGACATCCCAATCGAACTATGGACCATGTGTTGAGCGCAGTCATGGCAAGTGGGATGGTAACGTGTCCAATTGTCATTGTCGTGATTGACGAAGATGCGAAGGTAGTTTTCCATGGTCATGTTGGAGTCGTTCGGTCTGTCCGTCCGTCTGAGGGTGATACGCCATGGACCGGGTTCCTTCAATGCCTAGCAATTGGAACAATGCCGTGGTGAACTTTGGAGACAAAGACGCTGCCACGGTCGCTGACGATCTTCTAGGAATTCCATGATGGGGGACCACCTCGCGTAGGTACTCGAAGGCGAAGCTTCGTCCTTCCTGTTAGGTCTTTGGTCGTGGCCCAGAATACAACCTGCTTGGTACCCATGCAGTTCACATTGCAGATGGCGTCTTTTCCATCCGAGACGGGAGCGGCATGACAAAGTCGATGGATACATGCTCCCAAGGCGCTTGTGGCGGGTCATGTGGGTGGAGTGGAGCGGCAACGATCATGTCTAATCTTGGTACGTTGGCAGGTCTCACATCCTTCAACATATTTCCGGACATCGTCTCTAATGGCAGGCCACCAGTAGTTGCGCGTGATGAGCTCATGGGTCTTGTATCGTCCTGGATGACCGACAAGCGGGCCGTCATGATGAGCTGATGATGTCTGCACGGAGTCCTTTGTCTCTTGGGACATAGAGTCTGTGTTGCCAGGTGACCGTTCCATCTGCGTGTTCCAGCCATCCCTTCACTTTGAGTGCTAAGGCGCGTTCTACTGCATGGTCTCGGAGTAAGGTAGCCTCCTGAATCCGCTCAATGAAGACATTGTCAGGTCCATTGGTTATAATTCCTGCATGGTTGAGGGCGCGAAAGAGTTCTGGTTTCAGGAGGACAATGTTTTCATTGTCTTTCTCCCCCTTCTCAAGGCCCGCTAGTCGGGAAATAGCATCGGGTTTACCCATTGTTTTTGCCAGGTTTGTGGAGTAGCGTACAATGATACATCTTGTAGCTCCGTTAACCATCGTGCTTGTCTCCTGATTTAGCTTCTGCGCCTTGCGGAAGTACGTGAGATTGCGATGATCCGACCAGATTTCAAACTCTGTCGTGCCCCCATGAGGGATTGTCTCCATTCTTCTAGCGCCGTCATGATAGCCAGTAATTCCTTGTCATAAATCTCATAGTTCCTCTCAGCTTTGCTGAGGGACTTTGAGAGGAAGGCGACCGGGTGCCATTTGCCATTGTCCTGTTGTTGCGAAAGTACCGCGCCGTGGCATAGTCAGAGGAGTCCGCCTCGACACGGAAATGCCCCTCGTCTTGTAGGGATGCTAGAACTGGCTGTGATGTATACGTCGCTTGAGTCCTCAAAAGCCTCCTGCTGCGGGGTGTCCCAGACCCATTCCGTCTTCCCAGTGAGTTTAGTCATTGGGTGAGCAATGCCGCTGAAGTCCTTGATAAGCGACGGTAGAAGTTGCAAAGCCCAAAAACGATTGAAGTTGTTTCTTCATTTTGGGGGCTGGCCAATTGGTGATTGCCGCGACCTTTGCTGGATCCATGCAAACCCCTCCTCCGCCGACAATTATGCCCAGGTATTCGATTTCTGCCTTCTCAAACTCGCACTTTTCTGGCTTCAGATAGAGTTTGTTTTCTCGCAGGATCCGAAGGACCTCCTTGACTATTTGACGATGTTCTTCTAGTGTATGCTGTGAAGATGAGGATGTCGTCCAAATAGACAACCACGACTCCTTGGTGGATCAAGTCTTTGAACAGGTCGTTCATCATGGCTTGGAACGTAGACGGGGAGTTGGTGAGTCCAAATACATGACCGTAGGCTCGTAGAGACCTTTGTTCATGCGGAATGCAGCTTTCCACTGTCCCCTTCTTTAATCCGAACATTGTTGTACCCCCATCGGACATCGAGCTTGGTAAAGTGCCGGTGCTCCCTTAAGCTTTGTCAACCAACTCTTGGATGAGCGGGAGCGGGGTAACGGTTCTTTATTGTCATCTCATTGAGCTTTCGATAGTCCTGCACAGGACGTAGCGAGCCAGTCTTTTTTCTTGATGAAGAAGAATGGGGAGGCCATGGGTGATTTGGACGGTTGGATCCGGCCAGATCTCAGGTTCTCTTCCAAAAAGGCGTCCAGTTGCTTCTGTTCGTCCAATGTGAGGGGGGTAAACTTTGCAATCGACCGGTTTGAAGTTAGGAGTGAGCTCAATGGCGTGGTCCCATGGGCGTCGCTCAGGGAGCTTGTCGAAGTCGTCTTTGTCAAAGATGTCCTTGAATTCATGGTACGCTGCTGGGACTCGCTCAGAGAAGGTCTGTTCCTTTTCTTAGCATGCTCTTCAATTGCAATGTCCGATGCATGGGTCCGGATGTGGTATGTCGCTTTGTAACCATCCCAGTCGAAGGCAAACAGCTGCTCGTCCTTTTCCATGTGGACTGGCTCTTCCTCCTCTTCTTCATCATCATCGATATTGAGGAGGGGAGGGGACGAGAGCAGCTGATAGGGCATCGGTCGAATTCAATTGACCCGGATTTCCAGTCGATGTGAGGGTTGTGCTTCTTTTAGCCATTCATGTCCAATAAAAAGGTCCGTATCTCCTAGATTGGAGACCGCCAGGTCAATGTTTTCTTCATGGTCTTGAATATTTAGGCGAAGTGTGACATATTCCGTGATGGGACCTCCTGCGTTGAGAGTGCCGTCTGCATTTTGTACTGGGATTGGGCGAGCAGTCTGTCGCGTGGGGATGTGATTTTCCTGCACAAACTTCGTGTTGATACACGAGCCAGTGCAGCCACTGTCCAGGAGTGCGAGAGCTTTGACAATGCGCTTGGAATCTACCACAAGTTGTGTGGGGATGACCGTTTGTTCCTTGGCGCTGGAGGAGCGTATAAACTGCATAGGAGTGGCGAGTGTTACAACTCGATCAAGGTATTCCATTTCCTGTTACCTTATTAGGAAGAACGTCGCTAAACAACGGATTACGACTGTGCCCCAGCTCGTAACCGTCCCGACGACGCAGCCACGATTGTGACACAGCTCGTAGCCGTCTCATCATCAGCAATTTAACACATTTTGTTTGGGCTTGTTTGAGCCTGTTTTGGAGTTGTCCAACACTCAAAACTCGCGAAAACACACAAAACACCCCAACACCCCAACAGTCTCCCAGGCCATGTCTTGGTTGGACTAACTGTCATGGAGTTGAGCCAACTAGTGTCCAATTCACCATACATTTGGGTACAACTTAGGCTCAAGTACATGACAACAACACATTTCAATACTTATATTTAATTTATATTGCTCATATCCAAACATTTTAATGGGTAAATCAATATCATTGTTATTGATCAGTGGTACATACTACATGAGCTACACGAAGTAGAGAAGGAAAAGTATAATATAGATAATGAAAAGACCATGTAACTAGGGTAACAAGGCGGCAACGGCGGGGGTGACGACAAATGGGGGGTAACAAGGGAGCAACAGCATGGGGTGACTAGGCACCGACGGCACTGGTGACGAGGCTGCGAGGGCGGGAGTGACAAGGTGGCGATGGCGAGGTGGCCATGATAGCGGCGGCGGCGAGGCAGCGACGGCAGGAGTGACGAGGGGGAGGACGAGGTTGGCGACGGCGGGAGTGACGAGATGGCGACGGCGGCGGTGACGGGGTGATGACGAACGGGCGGCAGTTGACGCGATGGCGAGGGTGGCGGTTGACGAGGTGGCGAGGGCAGCTGTGATGCGGCGGCGAGGGCAGCTGTGACGAGTGGCAAGGGCGTGCAGTGACGAGGCGGCGAAGGAACGATGGTGGTGTGGCGGCGGTGACAAGGGTGGCGATGGCGGCGGTGAGACTAGACGGCGATGGCTGCAGTGACGAGATGGCGTTCTGGCGGCGGTGGACGTGATGTGTGACAGTGGTGGTGATGAGTGGCGACGGCGGCGGTGACGAGGCGGTGAGGGGGACGATGGGGACTACGGTGAGGGGGACAACAGTGGCCAACGGTGAGGGGGACGACGGTGGCAAACGGCGGTGGTGAAGGGATGGTGGTGGTTGAGAAGGAAGGAAAGACGCGTCGTGGCAGGGAAATATGAGAAAGGAGAAGTCTCACGGTCAAACACAGTTTAGGGCCGGCTCAATTTCCCTTCTGATCAAAATTTGATGCCGGGAAGTGTGATCAATGAATTGCCCCGGAATTGCGGGGAGTTGCCGGGTTTGCCAAACTCGGCCGGGCCTGACAACTGCCATCAACACCCCAACACCGGCAACAGAGCCGAAACCTTCGGCAACACCCCAACAAAAAGTGTGATATTGCTGATGAACGATGCAGCCACGACTATGCCCCAGTCGCGTCCCCCGTAGATACTTGATACGACCGTTACCAAATGTACATATATTTACCTCGACCTCCTTTCTTATAAAAGGAGGCTCAAAGAACGAGCCATTCCCCAGCTCGTTCTCTTTGTAAATACAGGACTGTTCTGAATAGAACCTCCTCTTAAAACACTAAAGAGAATCCTAAGCAAACTAAGTCGATAAGCTCGCCTAAGTCTTCCGTGAAGACTTACTGCTTCGCCTATCGACCTTCACCTTCGTGACAAACCAAGACGTCTGGATCACCTGATCCCACATCTCACGCGTAAGAGTACTGTAGCCTGAGCCGCTTGTCACGTGATAAGGACCGTCCTTAACAGCGAGCTCTAGTAGGGCTTGACATGCTAACTCGTCTCCCATGCCAGTTATCTCCTTGATGGCTTCATAAGTAGCCTCGTCACGGCGTCGGTGGTGTGTCCAGATGCGAAGGATTGCAATCCCGCTTTCAGGTTTGTCTTCTCTTAAGCGACGAAGTGTCCTATTGATCCGTTCCAGGTGCCATATAACATGATTTTGGGCACGGTGCCCCTTCCATTGCATGGCGTTGTCCCCTGACTTCACAGGGTCCATGACCAAAACCGAGTCCGTATCCAAAGCCCGTATCAAAAACCGAAGCCGAAACCAATGCCGTATCCAAAGCCGAAGGCTCACAAATTGAAGCCTGAGTATCTAAAATAACAACGGGACGCGTGCCCGTACCGATAGAGTCCGTAAGAGAAGTCATAATGGGGATTCCCCCGTAGTAGTATGTCCGAATCAACAATGCGCATATGTAAACGAGAACCAGGCCACCGAGGCGCAACAAAACCAGATGAGCGAGAAACAGAAAACTTGGGCTTTCAGATGCCGTGTACATCGTCAGCCCCCTCAAAAACCCTCCTTCTTCTCCTCCACCTTCGGCTGAGCTTGAAGCGCGTCCATCACGCTTTTCCGATCTTCGGCCGACAGGCTCCCTAGCCTAGGCGGTGGGCGTCTCGAACGTCTGTGCTCGAGCCTCCCGCTTCGGTGGTTCCGTGTACCGGTCCCTCCCCCACATGTCTCGGATGTTTTTCACATCCACCCTGCAGTCCCGCACTTGTGACCATTTTGTCCGCAGCGGAAGCATCGCCCCTTGATGTCGACACGGTTGATGTCCATTGGCTGACCCTTGCCGCCGTGCACCGTGCCGGTTCCATCGCGGCGCCATGGGACCTGCCCCCCTTGTTGCCCATTGGACGATCCCTGTCCTTTGGGTTTTTGGTTCTGCGGGCCGCTGCGCTGGTTTCAGGTCCTCCCGCTCCTGTCGCAGTCCATCAATCAGAATGATGCGCTCCTTGAGGTCCTCATATTTCTGAGGGACGTGACCGCTGTCATAGATGGAGTCGATGGTCCGGTAGTAGTAGATGTTGTGCTTAAGCAGCTGCATGAGGTGGATGGGGTCCTGCGCCGTGGAGTACCCAGCCTTCCTTGCCAGTTGTTCAAACCTGGCAAAGTATTCATGGGCGGTGGTACCCTTCGTCTGTTTGAACCCGTCCAGTTCGACTGCGGCACGGTGCTGCTCATTGACGTCGGTGAAGGCCCTTTGAGCGCCTTGTGGAAGTCCACCCAGGCGACCATGGCTCCATTGGCTAGGTGCGATCCTCGTACTCGGCCTTCCAGGTGCGTGCTGCTTCCCCGTCATGTAGGTGAGGATGAAGAGTACTTTGTCCTTGTCCGGACAGAGGTAATCCTCAGCCAGGCTCGCATGTATTCCTCGCAGACCGCATCCAGTCTTGAAGTCCTCTCGTTTCCAGAGAAGCCTTCAGGAGTTTTCGGTGGACTTTCTTTAGGGGGGGTTGGCGGCGGCTGCGCTGGGGACTAACAAGTGACCGCAGGGGGGTGACGGTGATGGGGGGGCGTGACGTTGACGGTGGGGGGTGGCAGGTTGAGGGCGCAATCAAGCACGGCAGGGATGGCGACCATTGGCCTTTACATGAGCCAGGCATCGTCGGTGCCGTTATTCATGTGTTGGTGGGAGAGCCAGTTTGGCCGATGAAATGTTCCATGTTCCACCATTTCGTGTGCAGTTGGCAAGTTCGGGGGAGAGGGGTTGGGGGTCGGTGCGGATCCTGGGCAGCCATGATTGGTTCGTCGAGGTCGGAGAAGTCTTCGTTGGTGACAGGCGGTAGGGCGGAGCGGCGATGAGGTTGAAGTCGGCTTCAGTGAGGTCGTCTTGGCTTTCGTTGGCGAAGTACCACTGATGCCACTTGTTTGGGTTGCTACGAAGGCGACTTCGACAGTGGTGTCTCCGAGTGGACAAAGAAGTCGTTTCCTCGTTCAGTGAAGCTAGAGGGAGGGGATATAGTTAGCAGTTTCGTCTCACGTCGGTGTCGGAGTCAGAACTGGAGTCGGAGCCGTTGAGTCCGAACGAGGGAATTGTTTATAAGTGGGTGAGGTCGATGACCTCTGGCTGGGTGAGGTCGATGACCTCTGGCTCTGGTGTGTGGGCTGGGGGTTATTGCTGGTGTAAGGAGGCGGTGGGTGTGTCGAGTGTCTACCGGATTTCTCGTTGGGCGCGTAGAAGGATTTTGGGGGTGCTCGAGTTTGTAGCGGTAGGTGACGTATGGCAGGAGTAGACGTAGAGGTTTCCGTTTCCTGTTCGCTTATTTTGAGGCGATAGAAGTGGATGTCTATGATGGAGTCTCAAGTTCTTTACACCGAGGGGACCTTCCCATTGTGCCAGGCCCAAGGGTCTTTAGATTCGTTGATGAGGGAGATGATAGCGTCGTGGTGATGGGATGAATTCTTGTACTTGCGAGCGCCAATCTTCCATGCACGAGCCCCAGTCGAAATGGTTACTCTGTGCGGCAAGGGAAGATTTTGTCGAGGGAAGGTGGTTCTGTTATGAGATCGCAAGACGGTCTGCCTCAGTCTTCTCGACCTGTTGGCTGTCTCTCGTCTAGGGGACACGAGCCCAAAGACTTCCTAAACCGTTTCCTTTCGCCGCTTTTACTCGTTTCCTACACCAAAGGTGCACCTTCTACTGTACACTCTGACTTTCAACTCCTGGTATGGGAGTCTCGAGTGGTGTAACGTTTCGAGGAAATGTCAAGCACGGCACCGGTATACGTGCGCACGACCACAATGTCAGGGTAACGAGTCGCGTACTCTGTGGGGCAACGGTCTAGGGCGGCAGGGGGAAGAACAAGGTCAGTACCAGACGGGTACTACTACTATACGCTACAGTACGTGGGAAGGTCGTAGGGTGGTGCAAGAGTAAACAGATCTCGAGCTTATGTCAGCAACGTAGTGCGACAGCACCAAGTTACGACCAAGCTGACAGAGGAGAGGACGACAAGGGGAGCCGATCAGACACGGCGACAGACAAGGGAAAGCAGCAAAGTCGGTAGAATTGACTAGCTCGAGATAAGGGTATGTACAGCGAGAGCGAGCCTTATATACACAAGAGGAGAGAGACTTAGGTAAGCAACCAATACACGGCGATCAGTAAGCAGACCAAGTATAGTAGCAGTCGTATGTAAAAGGGACAGCATGAGTCAGTTCGTACAGCATGAGTCAAGAGAAGGAGTCAGACCCGGACCGAGATGAGTCACGTGGGTCTGGGCGGGATATAGATGAGCCGGGTCCGGGCCAAGGTGGAGCCGGACCGGTGATAAGTCAATAAGTCTAAAGCGTGTAACCGATGTAAAGTAAAAGAAAATTATAGACCGTATGACATAAACACCCAGTGTTCAACGAATCCCTCTTATCACCGCACAACGGTCCTGCCTTCGCCAACAGAAAAAAGCACCACCTCCGCCCCTGACCTTATCAAAGGAGAAGAATTCTACGAGGTAGAAACCATCGTCGACGTCCGTAGAAAGTCGAAACGCCTCGAATTCCTGGTCCATTGGAAAGGGTACGATCAAAGTGAAGATACCTGGGAACCAAAGACAAATCTGGGGAAAGCAAGAAACCCCTAGACGACTTCTACCGCCGCCACCCCACTGCCTTGAGACTGCTCAAATGGCTCCTCATACGCCGATTACGATCGAAGCCAACCATGCGATCATGAAGGCTGCCCATGAGCGTCTGGACAAACATCTTGTATGCCGAAGGGTTATCATCGGGATTCAACGAGGACGTTGAATCTAACGGGAAGGTGATGTCATGAAACGTTACCATTCCGGACATTCTCGGACACCTCGGAGACCTCGGGGATAATATCCCAATTCATTTTTATTTTCATTTCTATCTGACTACTCATCACTTAGTAATACTCCGTCACTCCGGTGGAGACTCGGCTTATCCCTGTTCCTTCCGGACATCATGACTCCAGGCTCGTCTTATCATCGCTTCCTTTGACTCCACATGACATCATAACGCTGCGTATGACATCATGCCGCTCCGGACCCGGCTCATCCTTATTGTCTCGCTTACTGATCCTGCTGCGCATGTATCTATACTTAGCTCTGCTTACTGACCGCCGTGTGTCGTAGCTTACTAAGTGACTCTGCCTCGTAGTATATAAGGGCTCCATTCCTCCTGTACATATTCCTCATCTCGACCTAGTCAATACTACCAACCTTATCCCCCATCGTCCCTCTTCGCTTGTGTCACACGTCGTCGCCTAGTGCTCGTCACTAAGGCCGTTGCTGACACATCCCCGAGAGCCTCGTCGAGATAGGTGGAGATGATAACGTTGACAGACTCGATCGTCCTTTGGAAGGATCGGTAGAGGTCCTCTTTTGATACATAAAGTTCGATAAGGACACGGTCGACCTTGTTGATGATGACGATGGGCTTGATGCGTTCACCAAGCTCCTGCCGGAGGACGGTCTCGGGCTGCACGCAGACGCCCTTGATACGATCGACGACCACGAGAGCTTCATTCGTGACACGAAGAGCGGCTGTGAATTTGGAGGAGAAATCGCAAGAACTCCTTGTCTGTACAGTGAATGCGTGAATAAGACATTGGTAAAGAAGGAAAGAGAGCGTACCATCGGTCTTTTGCTTGATTGAGGGGAGGTCCTCCTTGTCGATCTCAAAGGACACGGAAATGATGGTAGACTTGATGGTGAGACCACGCTCATTTTCGTTGTCTCTTGTGTCGGTGAAACGCATGTCGTCAGCCTTGGCGGAGGCAATGATACTGGCCTTGGACACCAAAGAGTCGGCGAGGGTGGACTTTCCGTGGTCGACTGGAGACAGTAGTCGTTAGTCATCAGTAAGAGGAAAGGGGAGGAGGAGACGCACCGTGGCTACAGCACTCGTGTTACGAATGTTGGTGTGCTTGTCCAGGAGACCACGGAGCTGGTCTAATCATCGGAAACGTTGAGCATGATTGCCTCGAAACAGCCAGAGAAAAAACTATGAACTTGTGGTGAAGTTACTGTCGATGGAACTGATCAGTATCCGAATTCAAAGCGACGATGGCGAGGAACGTACACCATAGTGTTTAGATTTCACAAAAAAGGGTACAGAGAACAATGAGATCTTGAACAAGTTTGGGAAAATCCGCAGCGTTCTTAAACTCAACAGCGACCTGGATGACGGGAAGACGGAGAACTTCATGACGTTTGTGTTGTACGTCATCTCAGACGTGGTGAGGGTACCGGTCTTGAGCAATAACGGGTCGACATCGACGAGTCCAGGGATGTCGCTGGCACCATGAGCACGGTGCGCTGGAAAGACTTCACGAAGAGTTTTGTCCTTCTTGCTGGGAACATAGCTGGGATCCTGGATGTGAAACTTGGAGCCGAAGACGGCCGAAAGTGTAGACACGGCCCTTGTCGGAAGTGGGCACCATCTTGGATAGCACCATCTTGGATACGTAGAGGACGAGGGGGGCCTTAGGGTCACAATCACGGATACCAACGACGGACTCATCGTCCGTATGACCCTCGTAAAGGGCCTCAATATTGTAACACTGAGCATTAGCAGGAGAGGAAAGGTTGATGACAATCACTCCAGGAGGGAGTCGCCGGTCGGGGAGGAACTTGCGCATGATGACCTCGAGTAGTGTACTGCCCTCGAGTGCATACTCGTCCTGGGTAAGCTTGACTTCGAGCTTCTCGAGCATGGGGAAGACCGTGTCCTTATGAAAGTGCTTGACGGCCTCAGAAAATTCGGAGGTCGGGTCGAGGATGAACTAGCTAGAGGCACGCTCGAGCGTCTTGCCGTCAACGTCTCTGCCCCTCGAACTCCATTTGCGGCTAAAAGGGTTGAAGAAGTCGTCTCCCCAAAGCTTGGCCATCATATTTGAAGACTGGGACCAAAGGCGACGGTATCCTTTTCGGGGTACACCTGGACATCCCCGAGGGCCTCGTCGAGGTAGGTGGAGATAATAACGTCAACGAACTCGATCGCCCTTTGGAAGGATTGGTAGAGATACTCTTTTGATACCTGAGGCCTGCTTCTCAATGATGACGAGGATCGAACCAGAGTTGAGGCCCGAGTTAGGACCGTACGCGAAGAAGATTTGGGAAGCCATCTACGGCCATTGACATGTACGCCTCGGCGTACGGTGTCCACCTGTCGTTCAGCTTCTGACCACCCTTCCCGACCACGTCGAACGGGTAGTGGTACGTCACGTCGAAGCCGGTGGCGCACACGAGAACGTCCAGATCGTTATGGCGTCCGTCGACGAGCTCAACGCCCGTGCGTGTGATGCGCTTGATGGGCGTTGTCTCGAATGTCGACTGGTAAAACACAAATCATTCAGCACTGCAATAACATATGTGGGGCCTAAAAGACATACGTTCGGCTCACAGAGCGCTTCGAGATACCCAGGACCAGGGGTGAGGCGGCGACAGAAGACGGACCATTTTGGCATCACTAAGGTGCGTGGATCAGGCGTTATTGAAAATTGAGTAATACATTAGGGGACAGCGACGAACTTTTCTCGGCCAAGCCAGGCTTTCCTGCCATCTTCTTCTTCATGTCCTCCTCAAATGCCGCCTTGGTGGCCTTCTGCACTTCAGACCCTCGAATGGAGAGCGAATGGATGCTCTGGTAATGTGATCGGGGGTAAAGTAAGTAAGACAAACAACCATCGCATCACGCGCTTACGTTGAGCTCGCCTTCCAGCGCGTGTCTGAAACGTCTGAACTTCTCCGGGTCGCTGAATGCTTTCTGCTCCTCTTCTGTGAAACTCACTGCAGACGAGCTTAACGAGGTTTAGGCACTTTAGGAGTAAAACGTACTGTTCGTATCGCCCGGCTCTCGTCCAAGAAGCTTGGTCAAATTCTCCCCAAAAATTGTTGTTGCGATCCATGTTTCCCTCCTTGCGTAATTGACGAGCGTCTTCACCTTCGGGTGGATAGCGTCCACCGTCTGTATTCCTGAGATCCCTGCGAATTCTTCAGCTCTTTTTCCAGCTTGCACGAAAGGGGAGCACAGACGTTACCAATGACTCCAACGTTCCTATCCTTAACCCCATCCTCCCACGCGCCTGAAGTTCGAGAAGGGCGTGGTCGTCCTTGTTGACGATGACGACAGGCTTGATGCGTTCACCAAGCGCCTGCTGAAGTGTCCGACGGTCTCGGTCTGCACACAGACACCCTCGATACGATCGACGACCACGAGAGCATCATTCGTGACACAAAGCCGGCTGTGACTTCAGAGGAGAAGTCGACATGACCAGGAGAATTGATGAGGTCGATCAAGAACTCGTTGCCTATACAGTGGATAAATAGATCCGGCCAAGGGTGTACGGAAAGGGGGCTTACTGTCGGTCTTTTGCCTGTTCGCGGCGAGCTCCTCGCACAAATCAGTGTACGATATAGATGTTCTTCTCGTATGCCGAAAAGCTCGTCTTTTGCTCCTCCGACGAACGCGTCAGTAGATCCCAGCGTCCTTGGAGCATTTGCGGTGATAACCGTACCGAATGTTGAATTGTCCCTGCTCGGCCTCTCGATGAAGAACATGGTCTTCCGGGGGGTACGCCTCGCGCCCGCGGAAAACCCCGCGCGGTTCAAGTTTATCGTCCCAGCACTCCTCCTATTGCTTCATAAATATCGCGTGACTATCGTTGTAGAACTGGAGAAGATGCTGCATTGTTGAAGACACACAGCCCACCGGCAATGGGGACCACGTACCTGGGTAGAACACTTGGATGTGAATGCGGGGGCTTGTCAAAGGGAAGCGCCCGAGCCTATGAGCCAAGGGTTTCTCGACGTCGGGAGTCTAAATAGGCTGAGTTATCTATATATATGGATACCTGTGAGAGTTACAATAGATACACTGAACGCAGACGGGGGTAAGAGAGGAGTAGACGCATATGAAGATCAAAATTTTCGCGCTTGAACGCATTGCAAAGGAAATCTTCGTAGTTATTGATTATGTACTACAAGATCTCTGATTCTACCTGAGACCAGCGCGTGAGAGAAGAGCAGCGCAGAATACGGAGAGGCGTACGTGTGACCCCTCTTTGGTCGGACATGGACACGTCCCTTCTGTGCTCGTCGACATCCACACGTTTGTGATTGGAGGTGGTTTCGTAAAGCGGACCCTGCACATCATATCTAGAAGTATGGTTCCATTTCCGTCAGGCCAGTAAGAGTCCTTTATGAATTTACGATAGTCTGTCAGAAAAAAAGTCGTCAGAAACCTCGAAGTCGTCGTATATGCAAACAGCAAATCCGACGCGTCGTCCACTGCGTTGAACCGCACCAGAGCTCCAACTTTTCCGGTCGACCGACGCGATCGAACGCAATGACAAAATGCGAGAACGCACCGGATGCAAGTTGATCGACCAGCCCCCCTTCTTCACCCCTTCCTGCACGCCAGCAAACCAACTTCTCATCTATATCCTCGTTCAACTGGATCTGTTCGAATCTCTCCGCGAGCTGAGTGCCCTCGTCGTCCTTGGAAAGCATAGCTTCTATGTTATTCGAGCCTCCTAGACCTCGTCCACGCCCGCGTCCTCCTCGAAATGAGCCGGTATCCACGAAATGATCCCCTTGAGAAGCCTCTTCAGCGAGTGTTGTATCTGCGTGCCATGGGTATCCTAACGGTTGGGTGACGCGGGACCTGTCGCGTCTATGGTGGGGGAGAACTTGTTGGAAGACAGAACGGTTGAAAATCAAGGCGCGTTGACCAACTCGGCGACGCGTCACGCGCGAGCCGTGGGGAGACGTCTGCATCCGTTGCAATGTTTCTGGAAGGTACAGATCGGCATGAAATAGGACAGAGTGCGGCAAGGGAGAGAACTTGGGAGGAAGGACGAGGTAGAGAGTCCAGCAGCGGATGTACACCTAGATTAAGATGGGGATCCAAAAACTCTCACGCCTTCCTCATGTTTTGGATCTGCCCTCAAAACCGCGTTTGCTTCCCTTGTAAGTACCCATTAATCATTCGCCGGTCCAGCTACCTATTTGTTTGCAGGTCACTCGCATCATCGCTAGTAACTCGATTCTCAAACATTTCATTCTACCACAATTTCTTCCGCGCTATGTAGGGACTTTCCATTTCAAGCTTCTCTTCAAGCTTGTTCATTGCCCTACGACGCCCTTCAGATCCTCACGGCCATAAAGCAGAACGACGGCATCGATTTCGTATTTTTCACTCCCGTTCCGCTCATTCACGACAGCTTCTCTGACGTAGGATTTTCGACGCCCATGCAGAACCTCGAGCTCGAGCAGCACCCCAGTCAGATTGCTAAGAAATTAAAAGCACCGCGCTCCGTGGATCTATATTCTATGTTCAAAGTATACACCAGAAGTGTCTTCATGGTCAACTTCTTTTTCTTCGCACTCATTGGCTCACCTTCGCTTATCGCAGACTTCGAGGCATGTTCGACATTGCTTTTTGGACGGACCAAATGGACATCGCGGTCAACACGTGAGGCCAAAGTCAGGCCCGGGACGCCCTTCTCCTTTCCACCCTCTCGACACGGTCTCGATTGATCGCTCGACCGCGTGTCGAGAAGTATAAGAGCCCATCGATGGTCCTAATCCGCCTTCTCGCCTTTCTCGCCCGAGAGTTCTCTCATCTGTCGATGGCGCCAGTGCCAGCCTAGCTCCGACTCCCAATGCCATCCTCAAGTCGACCGATGATGTATACTTCTACGTCCACACCGACACTCTACGTCATACAAGCCCCGCGCTCGGTGAAGTTGGGGTCGCACTGTCCGGTTGCGAGCAGTTTCGTGGACTACCGGTAACCCCCGTCCCCGTCCTCTCCCTCTCCCTGAACCTAGCCCTGCACTTCATTTACCCCGGCTGTAATCTGTCAGCAACGGTCTACCTGCGATGCAGGTTCAGGACGTCGCGACGAGGTACAAGGTGAGGAGAGACGAGGATAGGATCGAGGGGGGCGAGTGATAAACGAAGGTGTGGACCTTCCCCTGCAGTACTTAGGGAGGATCCCCCAGGTAGCCGGAGAATAGAAAAGGTCGAGATGACCCCTCCTCATAGATTGGTGAGCCCTTATATACATGAGGATAAGGACCCAAACGAAGACAAACAAAGCCGGAGTAGGAGTGGGTCAGGACGGACTACGAAGTGGGTACCACGGAGTACGAAGTGGGTCACAACCCGAGGCGAGGTAAGTATGACTCCATGGTCTAGATCATGACCGAGGAAGCCGAGAAGTCCGGTATGCCCGAGGGGCCGGACGCGAGGCAAAGCCGATGCGAAGTCCGATGCGAGGTCCGATGGTAAACTATGGTAAAGTAAGGTCCAATGTATATATTTAGGAGGCGTTCATGACATTACCCCCAATTCACATTCATTGTCCTCAATGATCAGCCAAAAAACATGAACGAATTAAGGCCGGTTCCAAAAACTGAAAAAAAATGGGACATTTTTACCTAAAGGGTCTGGCGCTGGTATCGCGTCGCCTCGACGCTCGGCTGCGCTCTCGCTTTGGGCGAGGCTCTCTTCAGCACTTCGTCGGGGCTCGCTAGCCTACGATCGCCCTGCGACCCTTTACCCTATCGAGGGTATCCCGATACCGTGCGAGCTCTCTCCAAGAGCTCGCGCCATTTACTGCCTCTAGTACCTTCGACCAAAAACGACTTTGCGAAACTGGATAGTTTCGGTAGCAAAGTCGTGCGACAGAAGCGAACGAAGTGAGCGTACAGAGCGTGTAAGCGGCCGTCCGAGAAAAAAAAAATTGCCCGAAGGCGAAACCGATGTGAAGAGTAGCCAATCCCTCGGCTAGCGCTCCTCGTCTCAAGGATTCGAAGTGGCCAATTCGTCGGCCAGCGCTTGAACGATGATCAATATGCTTTTCAAGGCGAAGCGAACGCGGAGCGGCCTGAGTTTAATGTCTTCGGCGCGGACAGGAACGATGTGGCCTTTCGGCCCGAACGATGAGCGAGGGCTTCTAGCGAGGGAGGCGAAGCGGAACCAATAAAACGACTACGAAGGCGGTGCGATGGTGTAGAATATCTTGGCCAATACTTTTTGATCCGTGGGTTGCTTCCACTTTAGGCCTAAGATGCGAGGATACCGAGGCGGTGCTTGTGGTGTAATCTTTAGTTTATTTCTAGAGCCAGCCTGCTCAGGGTCATTACGGACCCGATGGACGATCGATGCGAGGCGGTGCGAAGAATCCGGGGCGCGCGTGCTTATATGGATTGTTCAGAGATGTTTCGCTTTCTAGAGGATGTTCGCGTTACCCGAGTAACTCTCGAGAATACGTACTACCTCATGGTGCGCGCATGCTCATGTGGAACCGTCAAAGACGTTTCGCTTTCTTCTTCCGGCACGGTGCGATGCGACGATTCCATGCCTTCTAGCATGGGGAGGCGAAGGGGAACCAGGGGGACGAGGACCAGAGCTTTTGTTAAGTCGTTTCCGAGGAACGGAACTGGCCCGTATCGCGACAAAACTAGACAATGGTGGATAAGTTTAAAACATTCCAGACCCGCTATGCGTGGTCTGGCCCGGTGGCGGTCGTTCCAGGACCTGAACGTCGTAGTTTTCGGTCATTGCGGACCCGTGCTTTTCTATGCGAAGCGAACGCAGGTGCCCTTTGATAACGGAGGTAGTTCTCCGACCCGATGATTGCGATTCGGGTGACCATTTCGTCGGTCAGCGCTCCTATGAAAGGATCCGGTGATGGCCTAACCCCGAAGGGCAGTGATCTCCATTCCAGCGGTGCGTCGGTGATACGGCGACTACCATAAGTTTATCGTCCTTGGCGTGGACGCGGGGTAGTTTTACGTCATCTCGGACGTGACGATGCGAAGCGAAGTACAGTAGTCCGAGGCGAAGCGTTCGGCAGTTGACCAATCCCCGAAGGGAAAGGCATCAAGGCCCAGGCGCTGGGAATTACCAGCTAACCTGTTATAGACCCCTACAGCGCAGGCATAAGGCCACAGTGCTGCAACAGTTCCGATTAAGGCATTAGGGCATAGGGCCCGTGCCAACTCGATGTACAGTGCGAGAGTTCGACTTAGATCCGAGGGTGACCAGTACGTCGGTCGGCGCTCCCCAAGGGGATATGGCAATGCAAACGTAAAGTACGACGAAGCGACGCGGTGAACGATGAGGAGGATCTCGACCTTATGTCAGCAACGGTCTACCTGCGATGCAGGTTCAGGACGTCGCGATGAGGTACAAGGCGAGGAGAGACGAGGATAGGATCGAGGGGGGCGAGTGATAAACGAAGGTGTGGACCTTCCCCTGCAGTACTTAGGGAGGATCCCCCAGGTAGCCGGAGAATAGAAAAGGTCGAGATGACCCCTCCTCATAGATTGGTGAGCCCTTATATACATGAGGATAAGGACCCAAACGAAGACAAACAAAGCCGGAGTAGGAGTGGGTCAGGACGGACTACGAAGTGGGTACCACGGAGTACGAAGTGGGTCACAACCCGAGGCGAGGTAAGTATGACTCCATGGTCTAGATCATGACCGAGGAAGCCGAGAAGTCCGGTATGCCCGAGGGGCCGGACGCGAGGCAAAGCCGATGCGAAGTCCGATGCGAGGTCCGATGGTAAACTATGGTAAAGTAAGGTCCGATGTATATATTTAGGAGGCGTTCATGACATAATCCTGTGATCCGGACGAAGGGCGACATACTGTCTGCTTTGATGATGAATGGCCTGTATGGCATCCCAGCGCTGAAGGAGGCTGCGGAAGCTGGGCTACGGGTGCTCGTTCATCGCGATCTTCTCCCCGCGTTCCATATCGCGACAGACTACCACATTCTCCCCGTCGTACATCTTGCGATGCGACAGTCCCTTTTTTTCCCTCTTTGCAATCTTCTCCTCCACCCCTACCTCCCTACCCGACAATACCACCAGTGTTTGGTCCAATACCATATCCGTTGCGGAGACACCGCCGCTCGTGCTGTGAAATCTCCGAACTGGTTACATCCCGTGGCCGGCTCTCTCTTCCGCGGAGATCCTCCGCACGGCCACTGCCAGGCATGCATCATAGCCCACCCCAACTGGCTCCGTGCATCTTCGAATGTTCAGTGGTGGGGGAAAAGACAGATATGGGACCTCGTGGAAACGACGGCCGATATCCTGCGGATGCACCCATCTCCGGAGGGTCTCAAAAGGTGGCGGAAGAAGATGGTCGTATGTTGCGATGTCTGCCGAATGGGAGCCCCCGTGGATCTTTCGGTGCTTTATCCAAAGTTACATGCAGGTGTCTTGTCGGCGATAAAGTCTGTGAGTATATTGCGTGGTTGTAAAGAGGCTGTAACATCGGTGCTGACTGCGTGCTCTTACAGGTGCCTTTCGGTGACCCAACGACTGTTGTTTCTCACCAGACCTGACATCAATATTCTGTTGTGGGCTGTAGGTTATCCATCCTTACCTCTTGCTTCCGCATCTTCGAGTTGTATGCATTTTACACCGAATCTCCTCAGTGGAATTCTGCTCGATCCCCTCCGTTCAATCATGGCTCGATCCCGTTCAATCATCGTTCAATCATCTTTACGTTCACTTATCTTCCAACCGGTGACCGACACGAGGACGACTCTGATCATGCCAAGCGACCTCGACGTGCCCGTCCGATTCGACTCGTGCTTCATGTCACGCCATGCGCAATTAATCGTTCCACATCTCGACACGCTGTCCCCGCGTGTATCTCATTAGTCGAGATCCCGCTCTCTTTGCCACCGGTGCTGCGACAAGCTTCTAAGGCAAGGACTTACATAGTTTCACATATAGATAGGTATATTGACAATAAACTGTTTCAGACGCGGAAGCAAGAACTCCTCCAAGCCTACTGGCAGCGATCACCACCCCGCAATTTTCTCATTTTCTGTTTCTCTATTGAGGATGCATCTTCCCCCTCTCCCCCTGTCCCTCGCCTCGCATGCGGTACCGTTCCCTGACGGTCATAGATGGGAGGAGAGATAAAACCGAAGACATGGCGCACGGCGCCGTATCCCCAGCGACTTGGTTGGGTCTCCAGAGATAACCAGGCTCTACTGACCTGACTTGTCGCTAGAGTTAGGTGAGTCATCGGCACGCCGCCATTGGTCATTTTGAATCCATGCACGTCCCATATTCAGAAAGTGCAACTCCCCCGACGAACCAAAATAAAATGACGAGGTGCATAGCAGAACAGATAGGTGCGCTGCGGGTCTCTAACGTCGTTGTCACGCGTCGCGCGGGCGGAGAAGAAGGAGTGCGGAGAGAACGATTGAACAGGGTGGAGAGCAGCCGGGACCCTCATAGATGTACGGAAAGAACTTGCCGCTAATCCGCCGCCCCGCGTACAGGTCGAAGTGGACGATCAAGGCTGTAGGGATAGATCGGTAGAGAGAAGCTCCGTGTGTCCGTCACAGTCGGAGGATTTTGTTTCAAGGTGAACTCTACGCGTCTGTGACAAATTATTATACGACTTGACCACCATGACAGGAAATCTTTCTACGGAGTTAATAAGTACGGGTTCGGCAGAGGCGGAAGCACCTACAAGGACCCACAGCTGAATCAGCATCCCCATGACCCACACGTTAGACTAGTCACGTTTAAGCCAACATCCCTGTCCTTTGTTTCTTTCTGTCCGCTTTCGTGTACACAATGCCTCTCCACCTCAATACCATCGAAGTCGAATCATCTGCCATCAACGTGCTGGCGATCTCGCCCGTCCTCTAGCAGAGCCCGGCTCCCATGAGTCCGCGCCTTGGAACCAGGAGGTATATTTTCATCGTGTACAATTGACGCTGTCTATTGTCGTGTACCCCATTGCCTATGAATAAATGTTACATCTTGTCGGAATGCCCAATAAGTACATCTCTAAGAGCCACATTCTATGTGCCCGCGTCGTCATGATCAACACCTCTGCGTGCATCCGTCACTGGATAGCCAAACCCTCCTGCGGACCTCCCGACATCGTCCTTGGGCATGATGTGGTTAGGGACAGAGAATGGCCGATCGAGTCTTGCGAGAGAGTCCGTGACCTCGAGGAAGACCTTCGAGTCGCGTAAAGCGCGTGCGTTGCTCGCGCGGACATACGTTGGCACATCTACGACTCGGGAGTGTGGGTGGGAGAGGAACCGCTGGACTTCTTGACGCATGATGGAGCGCACCGTGGAGGGATCCTCTATAACATGGCGAAGGATGTGGAACAGAAGCTGGATGCCGCCACGCTTCACAAACTTGAGGGCCATGGAGTGATCTCGGGTGATGATTACGAGAAGGCGGAGTGATGAAAGTAAGTCGTCTCTGGGCAAGCCTGGGAGAGCGAGAAGACGCATGCAGAAATCAAAAAGGACGGTGCGAGCTTCGGGGTAGTGGGGACCGACGAAGATTTCTTGAGAGTCGACGGCATCACCCTCCTTCGACAACGTGATCGGACGGATGTCGTCTCCCATCGTTAACAATGCTTCGGACACGAGCAACGATGCAGCCAGCCATTTGGGAACGACGGGGCGGTCAGCCTCTGCACTCAACGGGTGAGATAGGAGAAGGGCCAAAAGCACGTCCATTAATTCCCCGGCAATGACAGGCGCGAATGATGTAGGCGCCTCGTTCAACACAAGGGCTAGAAGTCTGCATCGAACCATGTGTCAAGGGGGGTTGCATAAGACATACGTGTGTGCTCACCATCCACCATGAAGGTCGTGACAAGCCCGAGCAAGCCCGTGTATTGGATCATGGCCATGCTGTCATCTAAAACACAAATCAATGGCTGAAACTACGATTTTCATCAGCAGACTTACCGCACCGGTTGAAGATGATTTAACAAGACACCGGCAAGTCCTTGATATTCTGTTTCTGAGCGCCATCAGTATGACGGCGTATCGAGGAAAGCGTCACGATAGCTTAAGAGCAAAAGACGCTCAGTGGAGGGAGAGACATCAGAAACTGCAAAGTTACCTTGGAAAAAGGGCGTCGAAGCACTTGGGATCTGGGTCACAAGGTGGCTCAATGTCCTGGGACCAGTCTTGGTTATTCTCTTGTCCACCTATCGCCTTCAGCAGGTGTCCCGCTTGGCGTCACAGCTCCATGTTGTACGCCATTCGTCGTGGACGGCTCTTCAGGAAGGGACACAGAAGACCGATCCAAGGAGACTACAGTTGGCATCTCCGACAGATTGGCGGGAACGTCGCTTGCGGGGGAGGTAGAGTTGATTTGAGCTGGATGTTTTCCCCGATGCATGTGCGATGCAGGGCGCGCCTAAGTTCGGGAGGACGTCGGGCCCACTTTTGCCGACTATCGCCTGGAGAAGGCTCGCCGACAGCCGGCCATGCGCAAACCCCACAGTACTGTAAACGTCCGAGAGGAGCATGATGCGTATGTTCGGCGCGATGAGCTTCCCAAACAACTCGTCGCCCGTGCACTCGGAATGCGCGGAATTGAGGTAAGGGAAGGTGTCGAAGTAGAGGAAGGCATGGTCGGTGGAGAAGTCCTAGAGAAAGAGCCAGCGTTAGCGAAGAGCCATCAAGAATTAAGCAGAAGAATACGTTGCCTTAGACTGTACGAGGAGCTTGGGGAAGGTCTCCGACATCTCATACATGGTGTCCTCCATGAGCTCCGTCAAGAGGATTGTCCAGGATTCTTGCGTGTTCGTTCCCAGGTCGGGGCAGATGGGAATGGTGGACGACGTGCGGATGCTGCGTGCGCACTCTCCGACGTCAGAAAAGTTGTGTAGGAACGAGCGAACAACAGGACATACCCCCACCCAGCAACATGCAACCAGAGTTTGCCTATAGAACTCGGCATGCTGTTAAGGACGGTCCTTATCACGTGACAAGCGGCTCAGGCTACAGTACTCTTACGCGTGAGAGGTGGGATCAGGTGATCCAGACGTCTCGGTTTATACGAAGGTGAGGGTCAATAAGCGAAGCAGTAAGTCTTCACGGAAGACTTAGGCGAGCTTATCAACTTAGTTGGCTTGGGATTCTCTTTAGCGTTTAGAAGAGGAGGTTCTTATTAGAACAGTCCTGTATTTACAAAGAGAACGAGCTGAGGAATAGCTCGTTCGTTGAGCCTCCTTTTATATGAAAGGAGGTCGAGTAAATAAATGTACATAAGGCAACGATCGTATCAAGTATCTACGGGGACGCGACTGTGGCACAGTCGTAGCTGTGTTGTCGACATGTCGACGAACTGTGGCACTGTCGGAGCTGTGTTGTCGAGATGCCGACGAGCTGTGGCGCGGTCGTGGCTATGTCGTCGGGACGGTTACGAGCTGGGGCACAGTCGTAACTCGTCGTTTAGCGACGTCCTTCCTAATAAGGCAACATAAATGAAGTACCTTGAACGAGTTGTAACACTATCCCCCTCTCTAGAATCTACGTCTCGTAGATTCCTGAACCGAAGTGGTTCTAGCGGGATGTCTTGAACGTGTTGTCGGTCGCTCGCTCTTCGCCATTGGAGAAGGAATATGGTTGATGCGAGGAAGGTGAGGATCGTAAGTCCTACGATGATGCTGATGACGGCGATGAGCCAGCGAGGAGTGGGCGTATCGAAGATCGATAGATCGGGTGATTGTGTTGATTGCATCATGCTTCTGGGTTTGTCGTTTTCTGATGTTCACTCTTTATATCCTTGCCCGGACCCTAACGATAGAATTCTATGCTATCGTTTCAACAACGCTTCTACTACCTTTAGGTCCTCCCCGTTTATCGTAGTAGCCCCTAACCGATGCCCTATCCTCGCCATCGTCGCGTGATCTGGGCTCTTGAAGCGAGGCCCGCGCTTTCGGAAGAGTCCCTTGATGCCGGATCTTCCCTTCGACTCCTGCATAGCTTCTTCGTCTAAGCTTCTCGGCCTCTTCATGGCGCGAGCGACGTCCGGACGGTTTAGGAGTTCCGTGACTCGTTTGAGATGACGAAGGAGTTCTTCGTCCTGTGGGTCGGGCGTGGGAGTGCGCGAGAGGACGGGCGAAGGAGGAGTGGTAGGAGGAGTGTGGTCGGCGGTGGAGAGGTTGCGCGACGAGGAGGTAAGAGTAGAAGACATTTTTGTTGGTTTGGGCGGTGCGAGTGAGTTTGTTTAGACGATGTCTGAGGATGTTATCGTCTTTGTGACTTTCCTTTTATGCTTGCGATGTGGAGGAGCAATGATGTAATCATTGCCGTCAATCGTAAGCGGGAATCTCGTACATAATCAGACATGAGTCGTAAGTAAGCGATGCATCCAGTGCGTCGCTGGGAAAGATGCTAAGCGTTTCGCCTTCCTCATAGCGATAGGAACCGGTATAGTAGAGAAGTCCGAGGAAAATATGCGTACGAGTGAGGGCGCAGTCCGTGATCAGTCCGAGGAGTATCGTAAGGAGAAGTCGTAAATGCGGGATGATGGGAACGAGATGGAGACGTAACTGATGATGAGAAAAATGGTCCGAGTGCGTGTGATGGATGAAAGATCGTCCGTGCGCTTACCAGGTCTCCGGCCAGTGAACCTTCGACTCTTCCACTTCTTGCAAGTCCCAGTCCTCTTCTTTCCAGAAGAGATCGTCGACGCGCCAAGAGTGGTTGAATCGCGAGGGAGGTTCCCGCTGAGTGCGGAGTGCCGCGTCCTCCCAGTACAGCCACTGTTCGGTGGCGTGTTGGGCGGCTTCGTGAGTCAGGCTTTCACGTCGCGTGAGGAAGCCCAGAAGCTGCCTGTGGGCGCGGGCGGTAGCGTCGGTACGTCGAAGGTGGGGGTGGGACATCAGTGTTCCTGGACCGTAGCTGGTATCCGGATGGCTCGGGCGAGGAAGAGGAGTCCGTGGTCGGAGAGGGTAGTATGACCGTGATCGGGGGAAGTGAGGGGGAGCGTTCTTGCGACGGGGACAGTCTCGGCGGAGATGGCCTCGCTCGCCGCATTTCCAGCAGCGTTTCCGCGGCTTCACAGGAATCGCGTCCCACTGTTCCTGCGTCCACGTAGTCGGCTCGCCGCTCCATGGGTCCGAGGGATTCTCGGCTACTTCCTTCGTTTGGTCGTTCGCCGGATCGTCCTCTTCCTCCGCCGAACTGTCCAATTCCGTTGACTTGCACCCCTGTCTCCCGCGATCTTGGATTTCCATCATCCGTTGGATTGTCTCCTGGATCTTGTCGCAGTTCCTCATCGCCCGACTTATCGGGGAAGTCGACGTCTCTGATCCGCTTGAGTGATCTTCCGTCGGAGTCGACAGATTCATGTTTACGTCGCTGTGGGGTGACTCGGGGATCTTGGGCGATGGGATCACTAGTGTGGTCGGGGTGTGGGCGTAGGAAGGAGGGATAATCAGGGGGGTTTCCGTTCCAAGGCATGGGAGCGTCGTCAATAGAAGTTGGGAAAGGTGTTGGCGGTCTAGACACCGCTGGCAGTGAGGAAGGTGCCCAAGGTACTCGTCGAGGATTTTCCGTTGGGAATCTTCTGGTCGGCTGTCTGGGGTCCGGGGGAGTACGGGGCTGTCCGATGTAGTTTCCGGGTATGTCGTTTCCAACGATGGGAGGCTGGACGAGGTTAACATTGTTGAAGCCGGGGATGGGTATGGATCTTGGTGGAGTATGAGCGGTGACGGGCCGTGGAGGGGCGTTAGGAGGGTACGGGGATCTGGTGAGGGTGGTCGTGATGGGATCGGGTCGAATAGTGTAGCCCGGGGAGATGTGATGTCCATGGAAGATAAGGTCGATGTCGGGGCCTTCTTTCGAAGACATATGGGGAACTCCAGTAGTTTCCATTCGTCTTCGGAGGATTTCTCCCTCGTAGGCGGCACGGAAGGTGTGTCTTTCCCAGTTAAGCCAGTTAACTCTGAGTCCGACTTCAGTAAGGAATCTCCGGAGCTCTGCGACATTGAGTATAGCTGCTGCGCTAGCTTCCGGAGTCGTCGAAGGAGTTTGACCTCCCTCTCTTCCATCTCGGTCGAGAGCGTTAGGTACCTCGAGTCTAGCTGCAGAAACTCCTCGTCGAGCATCTTGATGTGATTCCCTAAGATGCTCTGGACGTCGGCCGACTCCTGCCTGAGATCGCTGATCCGTTCCCTGGCCTGCTCGAGAGCTACTCCGGCTATCATGTGGGCTATCTGACTTTCTAGCATCGGGGAATCGGGTGTTGGGACTTCCGTTGCTCCGGGCAACGGGGATTGCATTAGCACCTGTGAGGAATCCAGGCGCTTTAGTTGGGGTTCTTCTGTGTGCTTCTAAGCGGCTTACCCCTTGTTCTTCCGTCTGGTCCTGACCTAGACGGAGGAGATGCCGTCTTAATTGCGAGGATAGTTGCGGATCGAGCGATGAAGCAGTCTCCGCAGAGGGCGCGTTCCTGTTGAGTGTGGTGTACTTTGTGACAAACAAGGCGGAGGCGGTCGACATTGCTGGGAGTGACGATTGGATTGGTGGAAGAGGTGTTGGCTGCGTTTGGGGTGGTGGACATTGGTGCTCTGTCTCGTCGAACCCAAGGGGTTTTTATCCCCTCTCTTTGGCAGTGCATTCGCCTGAATGAGTTTCATCAGTGTTTTACTTTCGTCTTGCGTTTCTTTCGTCGTGTTGGCCTTCACTCTTGTTGCGTTACAGTGATCTCGTCGAGATCAGTAGATTCTTCGTTGGTCTCTTTGATTGGCTTTGGTGGCAACCTCGGTGCCTTCGGGTTATTCCGGTGGAACTCTGTGATCGCATCTTTTGATCCTTCGAGATTAGATGCTGGTTCCCATGTGTTACCGGAGTCTGGGTAGCCTTTCCATTTTACGAAATAATGTAATGGTTCGGAATATCGTTTGTCTAGTTTCGAGGCTATTATTGTTTCTAGTTCATAGAGTTCTTCATCGTTTACTAGTTCCGGAGGCGGTTTTTCGTAAGCTTCACCGTATTGTTCTGTTTCTTTGAACGGAATTAACAGTCCTGCGTGAAATACCGGATGTATTTTCCACTTCGCCGGTAGTTCTAAGCGATAGGTTACTGGTCCTATTACTTTTTCAATTTTGAATGGGCCAAATCGCTTTGGTGCTAGTTTAGTTTTCGGGTATACCGTGTTAAGATTCTTTCCATCCAACCATACTTGGTCACCCTGTTTGAGTTGATCTCGCAGTGTGAACGTTTGATCATGCTGCATCTTCATTAATTTGGCAGCTATTTCTAGACTTGCTTCTGTGTTGTCCCATGCGTCCTTAAAGTTCTTTATTCTTTCTTCGGCTGTCGGTATTCGCGGATCGGTTGGTATTGCCGGGTTGAAAACCGGTTGATACCCGTGTAGGAGTTCAAATGGGGAAGCTTTCGTAGCTGAATGTTGTCTTATATTGTGTGCGAATTCCGCTTTTGGTAGAAGTTTTGCCCAATTCGTTTGATCTCCGTTGCAGAATGCTCGAAGATATTGTTCTAACTCTTGATTCACTCTTTCTGTTTCGCCGTCCGTTTGGGGATGATACACTGTGCTGAGCGACGAGATAACTCCGAGACTTTCGCAGATGGATTGGAATACTTTGGATGCGAATTGAGGGCCTCTGTCCGATATCATTCTTTTCCATAGTCCAAATCGTCTGTAAACATTGTCGATCAGAAGATCAGCCGTTCTCTTCTGCGTTGATCGTCTTTAGGCACGGCTGTGAATACTGCGGTTTTGGTGAACCTATCGACGACTACGTTGATCGAATCGAATCCATTGGAGATCGGAAGATCTGTAATGAAATCTGATGTGATTGTTTCCCATGGTCGTTCTGGTATTTCCGTAGGTTGTAGTGGATGTTTTGCCGGATGTGTGACATTCTTTGTTGACTGGCATACGGGACATCCTTGGACATAGCTTTTTACGAAGGAAATCATCTTCGGCCACCAAAAGTTTCTCTGTACCAGTTCTAAGGTTTTCATCTCTCCTGGATGTCCAATCGTTTGGAGATCATGATGCGATTTCAGGATCATACGTCGCAGTTCGAGATTCTGTGGTACGTAGATCTTTCCTTTCCTGATGATCAGATCGTTCTCGAAGTTCCAATCTTCGATTCCTTTTGCAAGGGTACGTGGTCCTGATTTTTTGATCGTATCCAACGCTGTCCAAATTTCATCATCCAGGTGTGAGAAGTTCCTTAGTTCTCTGAGAAGCTCTTTATCTCCGATTGCTTCAACAGTTCCCCTTCCGGTGGCTCTTGCCTTGAATATCGAAGGATGGAGCAGGATTCGTTCATCGTTATCTGGAATGTCTTCTTTATGATCTGATCTTCTAGAAAGTCCGTCCGCTTTGTTTGTACTTCCTGGTTTGTGCACCAGGGTGTTGTTGAAGCGGGATAGGTACAGGCTCCATCGCGCTTGTCGTCGATTAAGTTTCTGTGCTGTTGTAAAATATTCTAGATTCTTATGGTCTGTCCAGATTTCAATCTTGTGGTTTGCTCCTTCTAGATAGTGTCGCCAGTGCTCTAGGGCTTTTACCACTCCCAAGAGTTCTTTGTCGTATATTTCGTAATTCTGTTCCGCCGGTGACAATGATTTGGACAGGTACGCGACCGGATGCCATCTTTCGGTTTCGTCCGGTTGTGATAGGATAGCTCCGTACGCGAAGTCAGAGGCATCGCTTTCTATGCGGAACAGTTTGTTCTCGTCAGGCATGATTAAGACTGGGGATGATGTGAATTCGTGTTTCAGCCTGTTGAAGGTGTTTTCACACTCGGTTGTCCAGTTCCAGTCATGGTCCTTCTTCGTGAGTTGGAATAGTGGTCTCGCGATCTTAGAATAATCCTTGATGAAACGTCGATAGAAGTTTCCAAATCCGAGGAATGATTGGACTTCTTTTACCTTCTTCGGTGTAGGCCATTCCGATAGTCCTTGAACCTTGATTGGGTCCATCTGTACCTTGTTATGTGTGATTATCACGCCTAGGTACTCGATTGATGATTGTTCGAAGAAGCACTTTTCTGGTTTCAGGAACAGATCATTCCGTTCCAGAATTTGAAGGGTTTCTCTCATCAGTTTTCTATGTTCGTCGAGTGTTTCTGTGAATATTAATATGTCGTCCATGTATACCACTACCTTTCCCGTGTCTATTAATCCTTTGAATAGTGCGTTCATCATTGCTTGGAACGTTGCGAGCGAGTTGGTTAGTCCGAAGAACATCACCATTGGTTCGAACAGGCCTCTGTTTGTCTTGAACGCGGCTTTCCATTGATCTCCTTCTTTGATTCGAACATTGTTGTATCCCCATCGGAGATCGAGCTTTGAGAAGATCTTAGCATCTTTGAGTTTGTCGATGAGATCCGAGATGAGCGGGATCGGGTATTCGTTTTTTACCGTGATGGAGTTGAGATAGCGATAGTCCTGTACTGGTCGAAGAGATCCATCTTTCTTCTTGATGAAAAAGAAGGGCGACGATATCTCTGATTTTGACTCTCGGATGTATCCTTTTCGTAGATGTTCGTCTATGAACGTATCTAATTCTTTTCGTTCTGGTACCGTCATCGGATACACTTTGCAATTCCGAGGTTTCCATCCTTCGGTCAGGTCTATCGCATGATCCCAAGGTCTACTGATTGGGAAGCGTTCCGACGCTTTCTTTTCGAATACCTTTTGATACTGTTTGTAGCTAGATGGAATCATCTCATCGAGTGTCTTCTCCTTTTCTCCCATGGCTGCTCTTTCTGCGAGTTCTTGTGCTTTAGTTGCTCTCACGGTTATCCAGGCACTAGTTTCGTTCGTTTCTTCTGCGACTGGTATCGCTTCTATGTTAGTTTTCCCGTAGAACGTTCTGATCGTCTTGATCTCGATGAGATCAGAATCGATTTCGGAATCTTCTTGTTCCTCTATCATTGCGTGATGGTTTGCCTTCTGTTCTTCGAACGATCGTAGGAAGGGTTCGTCCTTTCCTTGGACGGTCATTGTTTTACTCGTAGTGGAGCACGTACCTGGACATGTCTGTAGTGTAATCTGTCTCTTTCTCCAATTGATGCTAGGATTGTGTTTTTTGAGCCAAGGGGTTCCTAAGATTACTTCATCTCCTCCTAGGGCTGTGACAAATAGTCCTAGGTTTTCGCGGTGAATTTCTCCGTTGATTCCTTCCATTGTCATCGGAAGGTACACCTTTTGTTTGATCTCTCCCAAAGTGTTTCGCGATCCATCAACGTTGTATATCGGTATCGGTTTCTTAAGTTGGATCAGATTCATCTTGTGTTTTCGCACGAAGTCTGGATGGATCAGGGTGCTACTGGCTCCGCTATCTAGCAGTGCTTTTGCTGCGGCTTTACGGAACTTTCCATGGAACATAACAGGTATATGAATTGATGGGGCGTGCGCCGCTCCATCTTGGTATGACCTTATATACACTGTTCTATTTATGTCATCCCCTGTTTCCTGCACAGGAGATTGATTTGAAAAGTTCATTGTCTGTGTCCTTTCAACAGCCGTGGTTGAAGGACGGTTCAAAAACCCTGATTGTCTTTGAACATGTTGGCAGTGCGCGCAAACGTTTCACTGTCCATCTTGTTCACGAGCTTGGTGATTTGATCAATCGGGGATTCTTCTTCCGTTAGATTCGCCGTTCGTGCATTGATCGTCGTTTGGGTACGTTTCTCTGGGCAGTTCCTGGAGATGTGTCCTGGCTTCCGGCAATAGAAGCATGATCCTGATTTCTGAAGTTCGGTACGTTCTTGCGGGGTAAGGCGTCTGAAGTTTCGGTTATTGTTTCCGGTCTGAGCGGCTCTGGCGGTGGTAGCATTCCCTTTATTTCCGTTTCCTCTTCGGAATGGAACGTACGTCTGTGGTTTCTTGTATAGGAGGGTGAGATCGCTCGTCGGGTTCATTGGTCTCGTATAATGTCGTTGGAATGCTTGGGCTTCTCGCCAGTTATTATCGATGCGTAATGCGAGTTCATACCATTCTTCAATGTCGTTCGAGATGTGATCTCTCTTGAGGATCTCGACTACGACATCGTTGCGCAGTCCTCTCTTGAATTGGTCGATCAATGCTTTATGATCGTAACCAGCTTCCATGGCATAGTCTCTGAAGATCGTGATGTAATCTTTGGTGTCCATAGTGCCTTGTTCCAGGCGCTGTATGTTGAATCTAGCGTCCCTTCCGGGGTCTATTTCTCCAAAGGTCTCTAAGAAGTGGTCGCGGAACACCGTCCATGGAAGGTATGCTTCTGGATCTAGGCCGCGATCTCGTATCTTATCTATTTTGCTTATTAAAAGGGACGCCCAGTGAAGGGCAGGTCCATCGGTAAGATGCGAGAGTACAAAGGTTATCTTTCGCATGTTGGCCTTATACGCGTTGGGAAATGCTATGAAGCGAAGTACGCATTGTTCGATGAACTTTGCTGCTTTCGCTCGATCTCTTCCGTCGTATATTCCTAGTGCGTTTAGTTTGAACCCTTTGTCCTTATCTTCGGGTTTAGATCCGATTGTTCCTGTTCCTCCTGGTGGGGAATTCCCTGGTGGATACTTCGATCCTTTCGGAAGATCTGCGGTTGCTCCTCTTCCGAAAACATAGTCCTGAACTTCTTTTCCTTTCTTGTCTTCAATTGATCGGTCGGAAGGCGGTGGTGATGGTGATTGTGGCGGTCTCCATCTCATCGGTTCGGTCGCGCCGAATCCTAGGGCGAATCGGGTCTCAGGTCTCGGTTTTGCGGGATCGGCTGGTGTCAGAGATGGAGGCGTCTTGTACGGTACATTAATTTCTCCAAGGGGGACATGGCTAGGTGCAGTGGCGGGGTTGGGTATCGAGGTGGCAGCGTCTCCCATTGTTGTGATGTTTTCGGGTCTTCCGAATAGATTTCCTTGTCTTCCTCTTCTGGTTCCGAAAATATCTTCGTCTGATTTGATTGATGGAGATCTTGTTGATTTCTCTGTATGTCCTTCCGCTTCTGCTGCGCTTGATGGGCTGCTTTCTCGACTTCCTCTGGAATCAGACTTTGTTCGGGTGTCTGATACTGCTTTCTCAGGTTCTGGCGCGGTTTCTTCTGGATGCGGTGCAGTTGTTGCGACTTCTTGAGGATGCTGGGTTTCGGTCTGAGGGTTCTGTGGTGCGGTTGTCGTATCGGCTGTGTCGGTATCGGGATCAAATTCCCAGTAGTCCTTAATATTCCCGGTGTAAGGTTTCTCTTCGACTTTCTGTGCGTCCGGGTGTTTCCAGAGTTCTTCTGATGAGAGGGGCCCGATATGAGGTCTTGAATAATCTGGGCGCTTCCAATGTGAGTTGTCGTAGGTTCCGTCTTCCTTTTCTCTTTTAGATCTATCTTTGTAGTACTCTGCTGCTGGGGGAAGGTTGTATCTGTATATGGGTGGGTTCCACTGGTACGCGTATGTCCCTTTGCTTTCTTTTGCGGTGAAGGCTCCGTCGTGATAAAAGATAAGATTATAGGGATCAAATGTCCAGTGATGATTTTCTTTTCCGTTGGGAAATTCTCGACTACAATCTGATTGGAGATAAGGGACTTCGAAGTCTGATGGTCTTTTCTCAGCGGATTGTTCCGCTGGCTCCGTGGTGGGTGTTTCGTTTGACGCTCTGCGCCAAACTGTAGGGTGAGCTAGTGTAGAGGAGAGCTCGTTCTAGTGTTAAGGACGGTCCTTATCATGTGACAAGCGGCTCAGGCTACAGTACTCTTACGCGTGAGAGGTGGGATCAGGTGATCCAGACGTCTCGGTTTATACGAAGGTGAGGGTCAATAAGCGAAGCAGTAAGTCTTCACGGAAGACTTAGGCGAGCTTATCAACTTAGTTGGCTTGGGATTCTCTTTAGCGTTTAGAAGAGGAGGTTCTTATTAGAACAGTCCTGTATTTACAAAGAGAACGAGCTGAGGAATAGCTCGTTCGTTGAGCCTCCTTTTATATGAAAGGAGGTCGAGTAAATAAATGTACATAAGGCAACGATCGTATCAAGTATCTATGGGGACGCGACTGTGGCACAGTCGTAGCTGTGTTGTCGACATGTCGACGAACTGTGGCACTGTCGGAGCTGTGTTGTCGAGATGCCGACGAGCTGTGGCGCGGTCGTGGCTATGTCGTCGGGACGGTTACGAGCTGGGGCACAGTCGTAACTCGTCGTTTAGCGACGTCCTTCCTAATAAGGCAACAGAAATGAAGTACCTTGAACGAGTTGTAACACATGCCGGTAACGCCAACATCCCCCAATGTGCCAGTGGACGACCAGGACGAGCTCCTAAACAGACGGTAGGTCGGTCCGCGCGGACGATGAGTCAGAAAGCGGAGAACGCACATACAGGTTCTCCAGGCAGAGGCGATGGAATATGTTCTTGTCGGCGTGAATTAATTGAGCTGCGAGATGTAGATTTACCTCTCGATGTTCTCGTCTTTGAATCGAAGCTAATCGAAGCTGAGAGAGGTATCGTGCGGCATGAATAGGACTGTTGAAGGCGGCGGGAAGGGAACCTCGAGGAAGGGGAGGAGGGGAGGTAATGTGCTATCATTGGACCAGTAGGGAGTGAGGACGATCGTCATTGCAGGCTAATCAATAACGCGCGGTTGTCGTTGTAGAGCTGGAGAAGATGCGTTGTTGAGGGCACATAGACCTCCAGCAATGGGGACCACGTACCTGGGTAGAACGCTTGGCTGTGAGTGCGGGGGATTGTCAAACGGAAGCGTGCCTGGGGGTGGTTAGATGGTCAAAAGTTGCGATAGATCCATCTGAACGCAGACGGGGGTGAAAGAGTAGACACGTTGAACATCATACGTTTCGCGCCTACGATTGCTAGGAACAGAGCCACGGCGCCAGAGATGACGCTTGCGACCGCTGCCCACGAAGGGTCAATCCAGGCAATCCAGGCTCTACATCCGTCCCAATACCGTTCCAAGAACGCATCGCAAAGGGAATCTTCGCATGTATTGATCATCATACTACAAAATCTCTGATCCTACCTGAAAACAACACTAGTGAGAGAAGAGCAGCACAGAATACGGAGAGGCGTACATGTGACCCCTCTTTGGTCGGACCTCGACGCGTCCCTGCCGTGCTCGTCAACGTCCACACGTTTGTGACTTGAAGAGGTTTCGTGAATCGGACCCTTCTGAGGATCCGAGTTCGACCCGACCTTGGGAGTGATGATTGCGTAGAAGGAAGGCTTGGGAGTTGGAGGATAGCCTAGGTCACGGTTGCAAAACGGATGGAAAGCTGAGTCGGTATCGCCGTGAGTCCGGTCGATCAAGAATTCGTTGGAGCTAATGAAGACGCAGGTAAAGACGAAGATGTAATGAAGCTTGAAGCTGAACGCCGCCGGTGAAGCTGAAGACTGCTTGGATGACGGTAGACCGAGCACACTTGTATGACTCTTTCTATCTTTCTCACGTGCGACTCCCATGAGCCGCCTCGACATTCGGGTCCATGCAGAACGTCTTTCCCTTGAACATCCATCGCCTCCTTCAATCCCTTCGATGACGATACTGAGCCCAACCGACCACGCCGACTTTTGCATGCGGCCCTTGTAGTGGATAGTAACTACACGCCTCGCCCTTCGCAATATTCGCCACAAGCCACACGCCCCGTCACGGTCTACCTACATCTCATGTAATGATGACTACAGTACGTCCTATTCTTGCTCCTTTGAGACCAATTTCGTACGTCGTCAGTCGACGGATTCCCCATCCAAACTTCACACCACCGTTCCCTCGAGCTTTAGCAGAACCTGGCTCTCATTATGAATCTGCGCCTTTAAACCGGGAGGTATATTTTAATCGTGTATAATCGACACCGTCTGTTGTCATGTACCCCATTGCCTATGAATAAAATCTTACATCTTTGGCCACCACAATACATCTCTTAGAGCCACGGCCTGTGTGGTCCGCGTCGCATGTCACCTCGACGTGCATCCATCACTGGATAACCAAACCCTTCTGTGGATCTCCACGGCGTCCCACGACAGCCGGCACATCCCCTTCATCATGTTCACGAACTGGATCCTGCCTAACGTTCGGGTCTGGCGTATCCTGCTGTACATGCGCGCGCGCGTCGTGATCTCCGCCGAAGCCTTGCAGACTTGCGATAGACTGATTCCTGGGTCAGGTAGAGAAAGACATCAAAACGAGCGACTTACCTTAAGAACCTCTCTCGGAGTCTGAATGGGGGGGGCGAAGTACGTCTCCGTCTCCGTGATGGTCATTGCCGAGTAGACCGCGGGTTGACGCGTCATCACTGTTACTGTACGAATAGGCATGTCGAACTGCGACGCTGACACAGCGTCGGTGTAGTGTACTTTCGGCTCCCGGGAAAAATCGAAGTCGAGAACGGGTGGGACGACTTGGCGCACCGGTAAGTGCGCCGGCCTCTCAGACCATGGCGAACGAAGGGGCGAATGGTTAGGAAACGCCCATGCCAAAGCCATAGCCAAAAAGGCGACAGCGGCGGAGAAAATCACCTGTTGGAACCTTTGGTCATTGGCGGAGACCGAAAGGGTTCACGACTTACAATATACCCTAGGTAGCCCGCCAGCGCATTGCAGGTAAACCGGTCTTGGACCATAGTTACCATCCTGCGAAACACGCCAGGCGAATCGTCTTCAGCGACCCAAAGTCGGATGGCGCTCTTAGATCCTCCTTCGGAGGCGCCGGTTACGATTCTCTCACATTTGCCCTTGATTTTGACATAGGCCTGAACCGACGGTCAAAAAACGTCTAAAAGGACAATGGGCGCGCTCACTAAGGCTTGGATCTTTTGAGACCCTACAATCCTGGTCAGGGAAGTCTATAACAAGAGCAGGCGCAGGGCTTACCGCCATGATCAAGGGTTTGCAGGGTCCTCCCGCTATCGGCATCGAACAAGCGGACGGCACCTATTGCAGAACCAACGAGAACCGCAGATCCGTCCTGGATGTGCTTGACCGGAATCCTTACGTTATCCTTGCCCATGGAGAGCGCAGAATTGCGGGCGTGTTGCGATTGCCCGTACTTTGAACGTGGTACGGAGAACCAGTCGAGGCCGTCGTACAGGTTCGTGACTACGACCATCGTGGCATCTGGAGAAATGGAAAATCCCCCCCTAAGATAGGTTTAGATATATCATAGGACAAATCAACCCAAGCGAATGGCGTACGTGCAACGGGACCTTGGGTTGATCCTCCAAACAATGTCGTGCTCTTGATTCTGCGAGCGTATACTCCATCCTCTAGCTCTGAAGTCAGTCCAAGCACCAATGCAAGACGTCTAGATCTCTTACACGATACCACACCCCACGTAGGCAACCACCAACTCATCCTCGACGAACGCCAAGTCGCATGGCCAAGTATCATAATCACGTGCATCGTCGACCAGCTCAGGGAAAGGAAGCGGCGGTGCGGATAGTTCTAGTCGGTGTGTCCAAGTCACTACATCATCAATCAGTATGAAATGCTTTTCGAAAGGATCGTACCTACAGATACTCCCGTGCTGAAACACGAACACAGACCTTCGGCAGGCAATCGCGAGGTTGGTACCGCGCTGTGCGATCCCATATACCTCACCGTCTGCGACATGCTCCATGACAACGTAGTCCAGACTATAGGATTGATGTTTATGAATCAGTTTGGAGAACCGCACTCGAAGACAAGACCTGCCTCCATAAGTCCTAAGCGAATGGTATGCACGTCGCCGGATAGATCGCCGGCGAGGAAAGTGTTTTTGAACCTATCACTCCAAGAAAGAGCAGTAATAGGGGACACGCCCTCCCACCGTCGGATTTCCTTCGATAAATCGCCCGAGAATACTCGTATAAGACCGTCTTCACCCCCGCTTACACAGTACGCGCCATCCGGAGAGATGGCCACTACGTTGACAGAATCCAGGTGGCCCCAGACCACTTGCTTCAGATGATATTTTCCCATGGGTTTTGGGGAGTGTGGGCGGAAGTGCAAGGGGAAGGAAGGGAGAAGGGATGGGGAAGGAAGGGAGAAGGGATTGGGAGGAGGGAAAGAAAAAGGAACAGGCGATGCCGTCTTTATCATCGCAGTCGCGAGGCCTCTTGACATGCGGAAACCACGTTCTGAGCTACGAGGGTTGGACACGCCCAAGGCGTCTGCCAGTGAAGACCTCGAGGACGAATGAGGAAGAGCCTCGAGCGATGACGAGGCTCGGGTTGTAGTGATGATCGTGTACTGTACAAACTGACGCGTTCTCTCTGCTGAACAAGCTGTCCTACCGCGCGTCCCTCTGCTGTCTCCCTCCCAAATGTCCCACTCCAGCGTCTGAGGGGCAGCGCCGTCTTGAATCGACGCATATAAAGTGCCTGCCAGACCAATACAAAAGTCAGCGCGTTCAACACCCAGGCCCTGGGAAAGATGCTCTGGACAATCCGTACCAAGCGGCGGAGGTTGGGTTAGTCTTGTAAGAAGTAAAAAACAGTCTAGCACAGATTGGCAAATACAACGCACCGTCAGAACCAGCAATCATACTGGCGCAGGTCAATTGGATACGTGGTCAATTACGGAGAGGGCTTTGTCCAGTCGTACACGGTCTTGGTTTTCGTTCAAATGATACGACACCCTCCCATCGGGGCGATCGAGGTTGAATGCTTGCGGCACGTCCTACAGAGCTGCGATCGTGGTGAGTGATAGGAGGAGTTTGAAAACATGGAGGGACCACCGCTGAGCGCATAGACCCACCGTCGCTCGCCCGCTGAATATCACTAGGAAGCTGGCTTATCCATCGTTCATGTCGCCGGCCTCATTCGCGTCAAAGCTTAGTGTGTCATAGGAAGGCAGCACCTGTTACAACTTGTCCAAGGTACTTCATTTCCCATTGCCTTACTAGGAAGGACGTCGCTAAACGACGGATTACGACTGTGCCCCAGCTCGTAACCGTCTCAACGACGCTGCCACAGATCGTCACCGTCCCAACGGCATAGCCTCGACGGTGCCACAGTTCGTCACCGTCCCAACGGCATAGCCTCGACGGTGCCACAGTTCGTCTCCGTAGATACTTGATACAACCATCGCCGAATGTACATATATTTACTCGACCTCCTTTCTTATAAAAGGAGGCTCAACGAGCGAGCTATTCCCCAGCTCGTTCTCTTTGTAAATACAGGACTGTTCTGAATAAGAACCTCCTCTTAAGCACTAAAGAGAATCCTAAGCATACTAAGTCGATAGGCTCGCCTAAGTCTTCCGCGAAGACTTACTGCTTTATCTATCGACCTTCACCTTCGTATAAACCGAGACGTCTGGATCACCTGATCCCACCTCTCACGCGTAAGAGTACTGTAGCCTGAGCCGCTTGTCACGTGATAAGGACCGTCCATAACACTAGAACGAGCTCTCCTCTACACTAGCTCACCCTACAGTTTGGCGCAGAGCGTCAAACGAAACACCCACCACGGAGTCAGCGGAACAACCCGCTGAAAAAAGACCATCAGATTTTGAGATCCCTCAACTCCAATCAAACTGCAGTCGAGACTTCCCTAACGGAAACGAAGATCATCGCTGGACATTTGACCCCTATCATCTCCTTTTTTACTACGACGGAACCCTCGTTGCGAAAGAAAGCAAAGGGACATACGCATACCAGTGGAACCCACCCATATACAGATACAACCTTCCCCCAGCAGCAGAATACTTCAAAGATAGATCCAAAAGAGAAAAGGAAGACGGAAGCTACGACAATTCACATTGGAAGCGCCCAGATTATTCAAGACCTCATATCGGGCCCCTCTCATCAGAAGAACTCTGGAAACACCCGGACGCACAGAAAGTCGAAGAGAAACCTTACACCGGGAATATTAAGGCCTACTGGGAATTTGATCCCGATACCGACACAGCCGACACGACAACCGAACCACGGAACCCTCAAACCGAACTCCAGCATCCTCAAGAACCCGCAGCAGGCACACAACCTCCAGAAGAAACCGCGCCAGAACCTAAGAGAACTGTATCAAACCCCCAAATTAAGTCCGATTCCGGAAGAAGTCGAGAAGGCAGCCCATCGAGCGCAGCAGAAACGGAAAGACATACAGAAGAATCAACAAGATCTCCATCAATTAAATCAGACAAAGACATCTTCGAAACCAGAAAAGGAAGACAAGGAAACCTATTCGGAAGACCAGAGAACGTCACGACAATGGGAGACGCTACCACCTCGATACCCAACCCCGCCGCCACACTTAGCAATGTCCCCCCTGGAGAAACTAATATACCGCTCCAGACGCCTGCAACTCCAACACCAGCCGATCCCGCGAAACCAAGACATAAGACTCGATTCCCCATAGGATTCGGTTTAGGCGAACCAATAGGATGGAAAGCACCATCACCGCGACCATCATCGCCTTCCGACCGATCAGCTGATAATGAGAAAGGAAAAAAGGTTCAGGACTATGTATTCGGAAGAGGAGCAACCGCAGATCTTCCGGAAGGACCGAGACACCCACCATGGCATTCACCACCGGGAGGAACAGGAACAATTGGATCTAAACCCGAAGACAAAGACAAAGGATTCAAACTGAACGCACTAGGAGTATACGACGGAAGAGACAGAGCGAAGGCAGCAAAATTCGTTGAACAATGCGTACTTCGCTTCATAGCATTCCCCAACGCATACAAAACCAACATGCGTAAGATAACCTTTGTACTCTCGCATCTCACAGATGGACCCGCCCTTCACTGGGCGTCCCTCTTAATAAGCAAGATCGATAAGATACGAGAGCGCGGCATAGATCCAGAAATGCATCTTCCATGGACGGGATTCCGTGACTACTTCTTAGAAACCTTTGGAGAAATAGACCCCGGAAGAGACGCGAGATTCAACATACAGCGCCTGGAACAAGGCACTATGGAAACCAAAGATTACATCACGGTCTTTAGAGACTATGCTATGGAAGCTGGTTACGATCATAAAGCATTGATCGACCAATTCAAGAGAGGACTGCGCAACGATATAGTAGTCGAGATTCTCAAGAGAGATCACATCTCGAACGATATCGACGAATGGTATGAACTCGCACTGCGCATCGATAATAACTGGCGAGAAGCTCAAGCATTCCAACGACATTATACGAGACCAATGAACCCGACGAGTGATCTCACCCTCCTATACAAGAAACCACAGCCGTACGTCCCATTCCGAAGAGGAAACGGAAATAAAGGGAATGTTACTACCGCCAGAGCCGCTCAGACCGGAAACAACAACCGAAGCTTCAGATGCCTTACCCCGCAAGAACGTACAGAACTTCAGAAATCGGGATCGTGCTTCTATTGTCGGAAACCAGGACATATCTCCAGGAACTGCCCAGAGAAACGTACCCAAACAACGATCAATGCACGAACGACGAACTTAACAGAGGAAGAATCCCCGATTGATCAGATCACCAAGCTTGTGAACAAGATGGACAGTGAAACGTTCGCACGCACTGCCAACATGTTCAAAGACAATCAGGGTTTTTGAATCGTCCTTCAACCACGGCTGTTGAAAGGACACAGACAATGAACTTTTCAAATCGGTCTCCTGTGCAGGAAACAGGAGATGACGTAAATAGAACAGTGTATATAAGGTCATACCAAGATGGGGCAACGCACGCTCCATCAATTCATATACCTGTTACGTTTCATGGAAAGTTCCGTAAAGCCGCCGCAAAGGCACTGCTAGATAGCGGAGCAAGCAGCACCCTGATCCATCCAGATTTCGTACGAAAACACAAGATGAATCTGATCCAACTGAAGAAGCCAATACCGATATATAACGTTGATGGATCTAGGAACACTCTAGGAGAGATCAAACAGAAAGTGTACCTTCCAATGACGATGGAAGGGATCAACGGAGAAATTCACCACGAAAACTTAGGATTGTTCGTCACAGCCCTGGGAGGAGACGAAGTAATCTTAGGAACCCCTTGGCTCAAGAAACACAATCCTCATATCGATTGGAGAAAGAGACAGATTACACTACAAACATGTCCAGGTACGTGCTTCACTACCAGTAAAACAATGATCATCCAAGGAAAAGACGAACACTCTCTACAATCATTCGAAGAACAGAAGATCAACCATCACGCAACGATAGAAGAACAAGAAGACCCCGAATCCAACTCCGATCTCGCCGATATCAGGATAGTCAGAACATTCCATGGAAAAACTGACGTAGAAACGATGCCGATTGCAAAAGAAGCAAACGAACCCGGTATTTGGATAACAGCAAGAGCAACCAAGGCACAAGAACTCGCAGAAAGAGCGGCCATAGGAGAGAAGAAGAAGACACTCGATGAGATGATTCCGTCTAGTTACAAACAGTGTCAGAAGGTATTCGAAAAGAAAGCGTCGGAACGCTTCCCAATCAGCAGACCTTGGGATCACGCGATAGACCTGACTGAAGGATGGAAACCTCGAAATTGCAAAGTGTACCCAATGACGGTACCAGAACGGAAGGAACTGGACACATTCATAGACGAGCATCTACGAAAAGGGTACATCCGAGAATCAAAATCAGAGATATCATCGCCCTTCTTCTTTATCAAGAAGAAAGATGGATCTCTTCGACTAGTACAGGACTATCGCTATCTTAACTCGATCACGGTCAAAAATGAATACCCGATACCGCTCATCTCAGATCTCATCGACAAATTAAAGGGCGCTAAGATCTTCTCAAAGCTCGATCTCCGATGGGGATACAACAATGTTCGGATCAAAGAAGGAGATCAATGGAAAGCTGCGTTCAAAACAAACAGAGGCCTTTTCGAACCAATGGTAATGTTCTTCGGACTAACCAACTCACCCGCAACATTCCAAGCAATGATGAACGCACTATTCAAAGAATTAATAGACACCGGAAAAGTAGTGGTCTATATGGATGACATACTGATATTTACAGAAACACTCGACGAACATAGAAAACTGATGAAAGAAGCCCTCCAACTTCTAGAACGGAACGATCTATTCCTCAAACCGGAGAAGTGCTTCTTCGAACAACCATCGATCGAGTACCTAGGCGTGATAATCACGCACAACAAGGTACAGATGGATCCGGTCAAAGTCCAAGGGCTAGCCGAATGGCCCACACCGAGGAAAGTAAAAGAAGTCCAATCATTCCTCGGATTTGGAAATTTCTATCGACGCTTCATCAAAGACTATTCCAAGATCGCCAGACCCCTATTCCAGCTCACAAAGAAAGACCACGAATGGAACTGGACGGCCGAATGTGAACGCACCTTCGAAAGACTGAAACGAGAATTCACATCGTCCCCAATCTTAATCATGCCCGATGAAAACAAACCATTCCGCATAGAGAGTGACGCCTCCGATTTTGCGTACGGAGCCATCCTATCGCAGCCAGATGAGATCGAAAGATGGCATCCGGTCGCGTACCTATCCAAATCACTATCTCCCGCGGAACAAAATTACGAGATATACGACAAAGAACTCTTAGGAGTAGTGAAAGCCTTAGAACACTGGCGACACTATCTAGAAGGAGCGAACCACAAAGTCGAAATCTGGACAGATCACAAAAATCTAGAATATTTCACAACAGCTCAGAAACTCAATCGACGACAAGCACAATGGAGCTTGTATCTGTCCCGTTTCGACTACACCTTGGTACACAAACCAGGAAGTACAAACAAGGCAGATGGACTTTCTAGAAGACCAGATCATAAGGAAGATATTCCAGACAACGACGACCGCATCCTGCTTCACCCTTCGGTTTTCAGGGCTAGAGCCACCGGAAGAGGAACAGTCGAAGCAGTCGGAGACAAAGAACTTCTCAAAGAACTAAGAAACTTCTCACACCTAGATGATGAAGTTTGGACGGCGTTAGATACGATCAAAAGATCGGGACCACGCACCCTCGCAAAAGGAATCGAAGATTGGAACTTCGAGAATGATCTGATCATCAGAAAAGGAAAGATCTATGTGCCACAGAATCTCAAACTCAGACGCATGATCCTAAAATCGCATCATGATCTAGAAACGATTGGACATCCAGGCGAAATGAAAACTCTGGAGCTAGTACAAAGAAACTTTTGGTGGCCAAAGATGATTTCCTTTGTAAAAGGTTATGTTCAAGGATGTCCCGTATGCCAGTCAACAAAGAATGTCACGCATCCGGCGAAACATCCATTACAACCTACGGAAATACCAGAACGACCATGGGAAACAATCACATCAGATTTCATTACAGATCTTCCGATCTCCAACGGATTCGATTCGATCAACGTAGTCGTCGATAGGTTCACCAAAACCGCAGTATTCACGCCGTGCCTAAAGACGATCAACGCAGAAGAAACGGCTGACCTTCTGATCGACAATGTTTACAGACGATTTGGACTATGGAAAAGAATGATATCGGACAGAGGCCCTCAATTCGCATCCAAAGTATTCCAATCCATCTGCGAAAGCCTCGGAGTTATCTCGTCGCTCAGTACAGCGTATCATCCCCAGACGGATGGCGAAACAGAAAGAGTGAATCAAGAGTTAGAACAATATCTTCGAGCATTCTGCAACGGAGATCAAACGAATTGGGCAAAACTTCTACCAAAAGCAGAATTTGCACACAATATAAAACAACATTCAGCTACGGAAGCCTCCCCATTTGAACTCCTACACGGGTATCAACCGGTTTTTAACCCGGCAATACCAACCGATCCGCGAATACCGACAGCCGAAGAAAGAATAAAGAACTTTAAGGACGCATGGGACAACGCGGAAGCAAGTCTGGAAATAGCTGCCAAATTAATGAAAATGCAGCATGATCAAACGTTCACACTGCGAGATCAACTCAAACAGGGTGACCAAGTATGGTTAGACGGAAAAAACCTTAACACGGTATACCCGAAAACTAAACTAGCACCAAAGCGATTTGGCCCATTCAAAATCAAAAAAGTAATAGGACCAGTAACCTATCGCTTAGAACTACCGGCGAAGTGGAAAATACATCCGGTATTTCACGCGACACTATTAATTCCGTTCAAAGAAACAGAACAATATGGAGAAGCTTACGAAAAGCCGCCTCCGGAACTAATAAACGATGAAGAACTCTATGAACTAGAAACAATAGTAGCCTCGAAATTAGACAAACGATATTCCGAACCATTACACTACTTCGTAAAATGGAAAGGATACCCAGACTCCGGTAACACATGGGAACCAGCATCTAATCTCGAAGGATCAAAAGATGCAATCGCAGAGTTCCACCGGAATAACCCCAAGGCACCGAAGTTGCCACCACAGCCAATCAAAGATACCAACACAGAAGCCACTGATCGTGACGAAACTGAAGCAACGCAGCAAGAACGAAGACCAGCGAGACGAAAGAAACGCAAGACGAAAGTAAGACACTAAGTGAGACTCAACGGCATTCAGGCGAATACACTGCCAACAAGGGGGGGATAAAAACCCTACGGGTTCAACAAGACAGATCACCAATGTCCACCACCCCGAACGCAACCAACATCTCCTCTACCAATCAGACCGTCTCACCCAACAATGTCGAACGCATCCGCCTCGTCTGCAACAGAGCACACCACACTCAACAGGAACGCACCCTCTGTGGAGACTGCTTCATCGCTCAATCGGCAGCAATCTTCGCAAATAAGTCAGTACCTCCTCCGTCTAGGTCAGGACCAGACGGAAGAACAGGGGGTAAGCCGATTAGAAGCATACAGAAGAACCCTAACTGAAGCACCCGGATTCCTCACAGGTGCCAATGCAATCCCCGTGGCCCGGAGCGACGAAGGTCCCAACACCCGATTCCCCGATACTCGAGAATCAAATAGCCCACATGATAGCCGGAGTAGCGATCGAGCAGGCCAGGCAGCGGATCGACAACCTCAGGAGGGAGTCGGCCGACGTCCAGGGCATCCTGGAAGACCACAACAAGATGCTCGACGAAGAACTCCACCAGCTGGACTTGAGGTACCTGACGCTCTCGACCGAAATGGAGGAACGAGAGGTCAAGCTCCTTCGACGATTCAGGAAGCTAGCGCAGCGGCTATACTCAACGTTGCAGAACTCCGAAAGTTCCTCACTGAAGTCGGACTCCGAGTCAACTGGCTCAACTGGGAAAGACATACCTTCCGTGCCACCTACGAAGGAGAAATCCTCCGAAGACGAATGGAAACTACCGGAGTTCCCCATATGTCGTCACGCGAAGGCCCCGACATCGACCTCATCTTCCATGGACATCACATCTCCCCGGGCTATACTGTTCGACCCGATCCCATCGCATCCGCCCTCACCAGACCCCCGTTCCTTCCTAACGCCCCTCCACGACCCGTCACCGCCCCCACGCCACCAGGATCCTTACCCATCCCCGGCATCACCCAGATTAACCCCGTCCAGCCTCCCGTCGCTAGAAACGGATTACCCGGAGAGCAGTTCAGACAGCCCCTGCCAAGAGAGCTATCGGGACAGTCCCTGGTCCTTCCAGAGCCCGGACAACCGACCGGACGACCGGTCAGCAGTCCGCGACCGATACCTAGGACACCTCCTCGGCTGCCCGCCGTGCCTAGACCGCCAACTCCATTCCCACTATCTGCTAGCGACGCTCCCATGCCGTGGCACGGAAACCCCGCCCCCTATCCCTCATTCCTACGTCCGCACCCCGACCACGCTCGAGATCCCGTCACCCAGGATCCCCGAGTCACCGCACAGCGACGTAAACATGATTCTGTCGACCCCGACGGAAGACCGTTCAAGCGAATCAGAGAGTTCAGACTCCCCGATGCATCGGGTGAGGAAGAACTTCAAGGAACTCAAGAAGATAGTCGATCGGATGATGGAAGACCGCGCTCGCCGGAGACAGGAACTCAACCTAACGGACGAGTCGGACAGTTCAGCGGACAAATCGGACAGCTCGGCGGACAAATCGGAGAAGGACGACAGGACGAAGGAAGTAGCCGAGAATCCCTCGGACCCATGGAGCGACGAACCAACCACGTGGACGCAAGAAAAGTGGGACGCGATTCCCTCGAAGCCGCGGAAACACTGCTGGAAATGCGGCAAGCGAGGCCATCTCCGCCGAGATTGTCCCCGTCGCAAGGGCGCTCCCCCTCACTTCCCCCGATCTCGGTCCTACTATCCCCTCCGACCACAGACTCCTCTTCCTCACCCTCGCCCGGACCGTCCGGATATCAGTTACGGTCCAGGAACACTGATGTCCCACCCCCACCTCCGACGTACCGACGCTACCGCCCGCGCCCACAGGCAGCTTCTGGGATTCCTCACGCGACGCGAAAGCCTGACGCACGAAGCCGCCCAGCACGCCACTGAGCAGTGGCTGTACTGGGAGGACGCAATGCTCCGCACTCAACAAGAACCACCCTCGCGCTTCAATCACTCCTGGCGCGTCGACGATCTCTTCTGGAAAGAGACAGATTGGGACTTGCAGGAAGCGGAGGAGTCGAAGGATCACTGGCCGGAGCCTTGGTAAGCGCACGGACGAACTTTTACCCATCATGTGCACTCGGACTTTCTCCATCATCATCATCATCATCATCATCATCATCATCATTGCCGTCACGCTTTCACGACTCATCGTTACGATACTCTTCGGACTGATCACGGACTGCGCCCTCACTCGTACGCATATTTTCCTCGGACTTCTCTACTGTACCGGTTCCTATCGCTATGAGGAAGGCGAAACACTTGGTATTCTCTACGCGACGCGCTGGCCGCGCCGTTTACTTACGACTCAGTTTTGATTATGTACAAATCATCGCTTACGATTGCTGGCAATGATTACATCATTGCCCCTCCGCATCGTAAGGATAAAAGGGAAAGCTATAAAGACCACAACACCCTCAGACATCGTCTAAACAAACCCACTCGCACCACCCACACCAACCGATATGTCTTCCACCCTCGCCCCCTCATCGCGCAACCTCTCCACCACCGACTCCACTCCTCACACCACTCCTCCTCCCTCGCCCGTCCCTTCGCGCACTCCCACGCCCGATCCACGCGACGACGAACTCCTTCGTCATCTCAAGCGAGTCACGGAGCTCCTAAGCCGTCCGGACGTCGCTCGCGCCCTGAAGAGGCCGAGAAGCCTCGACGAAGAAGCACTGCAGGAATCGAAGCGGAGGTGCGGCATCAAAGGAGTCTTCAAGAGGCATGGACCCCGGTTCAGAGACCCCGACGACCCCGTCATGACGGCGAGGATAGGGCATAGGCTGGGATCTCCCACGATAGACAAAGAAGATATGAAAGTAGTAGAGTCGTGGGTAAAGCGGTAGAATAGAATTCTATCGTTGAGGTCCGGACAAGGATATAAAGAGTGAACATCAGAAAGCGACAAACCCAGAAGCATGATGCAATCAGCACAATCACCCGATCTCGCGATTTTCAATACACCCACTCCACGCTGGCTCATCGCCGTCATCAGCATCATCGTAGGACTTACGATCCTCACATTCATCGCATCAACAATATTCCTTCTCCAATGGCGGAGAGCGAGCGATCGACAGCATGTTCAAGACATCCCACTAGAACCGCTTCGATTCAGGAATCTACGAGACGTAGATTCTAGAGAGGGGGATAGTGTTACAACTTGTCCAAGGTACTTCATTTCCCATTGCCTTACTAGGAAGGACATCGCTAAACGACGGATTACGACTGTGCCCCAGCTCGTAACCGTCTCAACGACGCTGCCACAGATCGTCACCGTCCCAACGGCATAGCCTCGACGGTGCCACAGTTCGTCACCGTCCCAACGGCATAGCCTCGACGGTGCCACAGTTCGTCTCCGTAGATACTTGATACAACCATCGCCGAATGTACATATATTTACTCGACCTCCTTTCTTATAAAAGGAGGCTCAACGAGCGAGCTATTCCCCAGCTCGTTCTCTTTGTAAATACAGGACTGTTCTGAATAAGAACCTCCTCTTAAGCACTAAAGAGAATCCTAAGCATACTAAGTCGATAGGCTCGCCTAAGTCTTCCGCGAAGACTTACTGCTTTATCTATCGACCTTCACCTTCGTATAAACCGAGACGTCTGGATCACCTGATCCCACCTCTCACGCGTAAGAGTACTGTAGCCTGAGCCGCTTGTCACGTGATAAGGACCGTCCATAACAGCACCCCAAAACCCTATGAGTGTGTAAGGCGCGAGACATAGAACACACTGTCATACCGGAAATAAAGCAAAAGGCGACTTGATCGACTCCTTGAATCAGCCATCATCCCTGAGAGCAAGAACATCCATATACGAACGCTCCAGCAAGGAATTGTGTGGGGATGGGTCTGGATGGCGTATACTTCATCCGAACCCGACTGACTACGAGCGAAACGCACCGTAAATAATCATTTCATTGTGTACACGGTCGCTGATGGTAGCTGAGAAAGGCATCAGCGAGGGGAGGAAATCAAAGAGTAGGATGCACGTACAGCATCTACTAATCCTGAGCTTTGCTGCTTCCATATCCTCTTTACTAAAACCCCCCTACGCTTGAGTCTTCGCAACTTGTGGATTGTGACGATGAGTACGCACCGCGAGGGATCCGGCACCTCAGAGATTCTGTCGTTGTCAGCTCTGCTGTTAGCCTTGAGGCCGCCGTCTTTGTCTCCCGAGGTACGTCGCGACTGAAGCTTGAAGCTTGAGCTGCGCTGATCCGGCGATCCTATCGTTGGGTTTGACGGAGAATTGAGAAATGACAGGAGTCCGTAAATGGTGTGGGACAATGGTACAGATGACGATGATGGCGAAAGCGTGCGGTGTGGATCGTAGCGAGGATATGGTAGTGATGGAGTGGATGGAGGCGAAGCATGAGGAGAAAAGGCGGAGCCGCCAGAATTGCGTCATTCCCACGAGTTGCAGTAAACAACAATTCGAAAGTTCGACGTTTGACCTTCCTCGCTATTGTAACTGTAATATAGCGTGCAGTTTGTCCTTGACACATTTATTGTCTGAATTTCACCCCGTCCGATCAGCATTCCCCGCCTGCCCCACGCCGATATGCTCGCTCGTCCCTATCTTGAGCTGCCGCAGTTCTTCCACCAAGCCGTCGTCATTCCGTTCATGAACAATACCACGAACGTATCTTTCGCCACCTATAGCCTCCCTCTTGTCACGAATCTTCCGGGAAACCATCTTGTGTTCAAGCCGGCGAGGCCAACTGCGACGCGTGAAGCGACTGGCTTGAACACCCTTGGCGGCGATGGAGCGTAGGCGACGCATGAATTCGTACTCCGCGATGTAATCCCACTCCCCAATCCAGATAGCACTAGCCTCCCACTCGTCGAAAGTGGGCCATAAAGCACAATCACCTTCGACGCCCAGGATAGCATCGACCTCGGACTGCGCTAAAGTCTCGGAAGTCATGATTTGTTGGCTCGTAGTATTCTCGTAAACGGCCGACACGCATACACCTGACGGAGGCTCCAGTCCCCGATGAGCAGGGAGACCAAATTCAATAGCCAACCGCCAGGCTAGACCGCCTCGCCACAGAAGGCTTCGGGAGCCGGGGTGCGTCAGGATGTCTACCACATGTCGACGGTAGCAATCAAAAGAATCACCGAGAATCCGCGAGTGGCTGACATTCGGAGCCCCGTTGTGCTTGTCCTGGTGCTGCGTCGGTACGAGCCATCTGAATGGGCACCCGCGACCAAGAAACCAAGCCGCTACGGCGGCTGACGAGGGCTGACTCCCAGAGCGGTCCTGCAATGCCAAAACACGAACACTGCTTCGGTAGGGGAGGAGGAGGAGACCTTGTGAAGGAGGGGTGGTCGATTCCACGACTTCGACACGGTAGGGCTTAGAAGTGTCTAGGCATTGTAGCTCGGGAGGAAGGAGGGGGCAAATGGGATTTAGGAGCGCTGCATATCCAGGCGGGCAGGAGTCATCTTCGGGGGAGGACTCAGTGGCGTTGGCGGCGGTCGTAAACTGTGGTAAACCGATCCTTTCCGTCGGTGAAGATGAGCGGTCTGAGCGCCCAGAGAGTGGCGCGTCAAGCGTGTCTGGTGAAAAAGTAGTAGGGGCATTCGCGCTTCCTCCTTCAAGGCGAGGTCCCTTCATCTCGACGTGTGGCTCCAACAAGTTCTTTTGTACCAGTTGAGGGTCACCGACCGCAGAACCGCTTGGAACCATGATGGTCATGGACCCGTCCTCGATACTGGCGGATTCATCGGGGCTCGTACACCCTCCCCCCCTTGCATTGCTGGGGGGCGTGGAGACGAAGGGAGGTTCTTCGTCCGAGTCCCACAAACTCACAGCGTCTTCGCTGGACGCGCTGGAGTGCGTAGGTGGTTCGCGTACCAAAACGGCAGCCAACCCTTCCCCCTTGGCCTCGTCGTCGCCGTGGGATAGATGCGAACGCGCACGCAAAGGTGCGGTGGCGATAGATTCTTCATCATAACCGCTCAGACTCGCAGCACCTTCATCAAGCCACAAGCTAGGGTGTGCGGGCGGATTGCAAGCCGGGCGTTCCATGACGCTGAGCAGCCCTCCCCGTTCGTAGCTGTCATCGTGTTGCTCAGGGAGACGGAGTGGCCTGTCAGACCCGCTATTGGAGCACATGCCGCCGGGTCCATCGATCTCTGAATAACGGTGGCCTTTTTGCATCTCTTCCCCAGGGACCCCTTCGTGGCGGGCTGTCGAATGCTGGCTTCGTGCTCGCATGCATCCTAAACGTAAGGAGATCTGGTTTCAATGCAAGTCTTAAGCGGTAGAGAAACCGCCGTACATACCAGGCGCGCGGCTCCCCTTGGGGGCTCTAAGGGGCGTAGCGCCGCCATCTCTGGACATATGCCCGATGTGTGATTTCCCGCCGCAATCCACAGCATGCCGGTCCAGGATTCGAGGGTGTAACGGATAAGGCATGGAGGAACCTTGCGACCTTTGAGACCCCCTAAACCGCCATCTGTCCTCCTCGAGGTAGCGCCTGACCTCTCGCTGGCCGCCCCGTCCAGCATTGATGTAAGGGTTGCTTGGGGACGGAGATGCATGAGGCCAAAAACGATCACTTTGCATGAATGAGTTGTTCTCATGACGTTGCCGTGGGACGAGTGGGGAGGACGACGTGCAAGTGGCTGGGAGTTGACAGGCCCCCTCCTCGTCTAGGTCGAATGAAGGATAGAGGGACGGGTTAAGCGCACTGATTTCCGTATTCCCTTCGTCGCCTGGGGTCCACGTATAACAAAACGGCACGCCGTGAAGGATCCATTCCTGCACAGGGGGTATGCGTCGTGGAGGTTCGTGGAGGTCGATGAAGGCGCCGATCATCGGAGCGCGGTGAATCCCCCAGCACTCTATAAACTGAATCCAAGGTGCATCCTGGCGAGGCCACACGCGTCCGTCGACGGGGACGGATCTCCAGTCAGATCCTATGTGGTGAATTATGACGTTGATGTATCCCATCCAATCCAGAATGCCCCGACGCGCATCCCTCAGGATGGCAATCCATTTGTCATACATAGCAAAGGGGGAAAGTGTAGAGAGTCGACGGCGGGGAATGGGGTTGAATTGTAGGCCCACTGTATGTTGGAGCAAGAGTCCAACGTCTTCGACTTGTCTCATAAGCTGATCGATGGAGCAGGCGTCGTCCGGCCTGAGGAAGCGAGACAAACTGTCGCCAGAGATGTACTTCACATCCTTTCCCCGATCATACAGCCATGCGTCCCGCTGAGGTCCTTCTGCACGAGGTATGTAAGGCGCCCAGAACCTTGCCCTCTCGTAACAGGAAGGTTGCAACCAATCGTGATGTGCAGCGCCCTCCGTCAGACTTGTCGTTTGATTTTGGTACTGCAAGTTCATGGAGCTCCGTGGTTTGGGATGAAAGTATGGGCGAGCGTGAGGAATTGGTTCGGGAAATCCAACGGAGACCCAGAGACCTCTGACGCAAGGGTCACAATGGAAGACCGGAGTGATAAGCGACCCGTTGGGATGGATAAGGAGAACATTCATGGGGGAATAGGCGGGACCTGTGCCCGAAAGCCATTCGTTGAGGTGTTGTAACGAGAAAAAGCGATGAGGTGTAGGATCTAAAATGAGAAATCGCTGATCAGAAGGGCTTTCGAGCTGAAATTAGTAGCGGTTGGAGGCGGCATACGTAGGGGTCTCGTGTCGCAGAGATCGCCAAAGGCGTCGACAGGAGTAGCCATGGCAAGACTAGTCACCGGAAAGAAAGAGAGCGTAAATCAGACTTCAGAGTGATTTCCTGCCCACAACTCTGGATTGAAGTACCGCGACATCCCAGGGACGACTTACTAAGATGCGGCCGCGTCCATCGACTGATTCGACGGCCATCTCTCTTCTCGTCTCTTGTCTCTTGATGCATCCGACTGTCGACTTCATCGTCGCATCCATGACAGACCTTTCGACCTCTATTTTTCCTGAACGTGGCTGGATGCGGCTATATGGGTATGTGTTTGCTGTCGTCTCCTTGGTCGTGAGCTCATACAGGATCTCATTTGCCCATGATAACAGAATGCGGGCAGCGGAGGACGCGTATTGCCCTGTCTCATAAAAATGCCTTCGTCCTCGTACTTCAGCGCCCTACAGTCGTTTCCCGGCACTCCTCAAACCACCTCAAGCTCGCGGCGCGGACTCGGTAGCTTTCCAGCCGTTGGATTTATTGTCGACACCGTAGCCCCCATAACGAACACAAACCTTCAACTTCTTCGTCGTGCGTGGGTTTCGTTATACTTTTCCGGTCCCACCTACGCGTTCTTTTTTCTCGTTCCCCCTTCTGCGCACACTTTCATTTTTACTTTCATTTTTACTTCCACTTCTTAAAGACAAAGGCATGCCCAATATTCATGTCCTGAATTACCTCGTATATCTGACCTGTATTGCGTAGGCTTCTCTCTCCTCGAGCGCCTCGATCTAGATCACCAGTTCGACGAGCCTGCACCTCTCCCACAGCTCTCTATCGCGCACCGCGCTCTTCCAACCGCTGTCACCACTCACCGCTCTTCACGATTACCGACAACGTATCAGTTTACCTTTTACCCAGCCTCCACCGCCAGACGCGCGCGCAACATCAGCAGGATATTGCACCTGAATTCGACGAGGCGAGGAGGCGCAAATGGCAGGATATGGGGAAGGCCGTGCTGACGTATGGTCAAGATGGGGAAGAGGAGAGACAACGCAGAAGGCGAGGCTGCAATCGTGTTCTGTTCGATCTTACTGGCGCGTGCGCTCTGTCGTGCGGGGGTTTACTTAGATAAACTTGGTGAAACCTCGGGCCCATCGAGCTCGCAACATGATCTCGGACAATACTATCATTTGTGTGTATCAAAATATACATGTCGATTATGACACGTCTCCCCAAACATGTCCCAATATGTTCTTACCTAGTCGTAGAGGGACCGCCTGAGGGGGTGGTGCGAGGTCCTCCTTGACTCCGTAGAGCTGCCCGCGTTACCCGCTGTGTTACTTGTGGCCCCGCTGGCGGTGCGCTCGTTGAAGGACTGGACTGGCGCGTCGACTTAGCGGTGGAAGTTTGGGTCGTCGATCCCGTGGCAATTTTCCGAGTCCTAGGTGGGCCAATCTTCCGCTTCTTCGGGACTTGGGTTGGAGGAGGATCAGAGGGGCCACCCTCTGGGGGTTGTGACAGGATGTTTTCTTGCGGGACGTTCTGCATTATTAACATCAGATTAACGCACAGGACGATCTCGAAGGGACGTACATTTCTATCCTCCAGTAGTCAGTCTTTCTTGAGAATCTCCTCCTGCAGTTGAGCGACCTGTGCACTAAGCTTTTCAACCTCGTCTTCCTTGCTCTTCAGGAGTTCTTGAGTTTGATGTAAGGCCTTCGTGCCAGTGTCTTGGTTGTTTTCCAGCTGGTTGCGCAACTCGTGGATCAAGGCATGAAGACCTTTTGAGTTTTGCACAAGATCGTTATGAGTACTCTTGAGAGTTTTGTAGTCCTCGTTAAGGGTATAAAGTTCGTTTTCGGCGTCCACGACTTTATTTGACACTTCTGCCACGCTTGCCTCGCGTTCCTCGATGATTGACCCCAGACGAATGACTACCTCCTTCGCAGAGCACAACTCTTTCCGCGCAGCAACTTTCTCGCTCACGGCGTTTTCCACCTACAGCCTACGATCAGTCTAGGCATTGTAGGATAGTGGAGCAGCCTACTTACCTCATCACGAAGACTCTTCACGTCGTCCGCGTGGTTCTCCCTCAGAGAATCGAGTTGCTCTTGGACAAGTTCTTTTTCATTCAACGCGGCGTCCAGCTTACAAAGAGTCAGTACTCGTACCATCTACTATGTAGTGGGGATGGGTACCTCAAAATGCAAGTTCTCGGGCACGTAATGACTGAGCTCCTCCCGTCGAGATTCGTTCTGGTTTAGTGCCGCATGTAACTGCAACATGTTTACAGGTTTAACGATCGGACGGAAACGGCGAAGAAAAAGGCAACCTTATCGCGCAGATCTTCCACTTCCAATTCGTGAATCACAGTCGAGGCTTCAAGCTCTTCCCGATGGACCTCCTCTTGGGAAGCATTCCTCTCACTCAAAGCTTTTTCCGATAAAGTCAGCTTCTCCTGGACAGCCTGCATTTCATTCTGTGGTTCGTGATCACGAATACAGTGTCTGTTCGAATACCTGCCCACCTGAAGCTGCAAGATAACCACTAAGTCAGGTATCAGATGATATGACGAAAACACCGACTTGATTGTGTAGATCTTGGACTTCAGCCACATGGTTTCTTGTCAAGGATTCGACCTCTTCCCGGCGAGCCTGTTGCTCAAGCAGCGCCTGTCAGTTGAAGTTCGGTCGCTTGCGCTTCCCACTGGGCGTGGACAGTCAGCGAACGTTAGCCCGTCGACTCTGCGAAAGACGTAGCAAAGATACCAACTTGGTCGTGAAGGTCTCGCACTTCGGTCGCATGGGTTTTCATCAAGAGATCGACTTGCGCTTCCAATTGCGCTACCGACTTAGCGCGGATATTCAGCGCAGGTACCACGGAACGCAAGTAAGAGACGTTACCTCGCTGCGAATGTCTTGGAGCTCCTTCGCATAGTTCGCCGCGGCCGAATTGAACTGAGTTTGGTAGGCGTCCTTGTCACCCTGGGCTTCGTCCAGCTGGAAATGATCAGTCATCGACACAGCGAAAGATGTACTGAAAATGCTTACTTTGGTCTGCAGGTCTCGTACTTTCTCTGCATGCTTTGCGTTAAGAGACATGACCTCCTCCCGGTGAGCGTCTTGCTCTAGCAGTGATGCCTGTCGTTGGCTTTCCTTCTCCGCTTCCAACTGAGCGCAGATGGTCAACGCAAGTAACGCAGAACACAGCGAAGGCACGCTACCTCGCTGCGAGTACCCCGGAGCTCCTTCGTGTGGTTCGCCGCGGCCGAAGCAAGCTGTTCTCGGGAAGTGTCTTGGTCGCGGTCTCTTTCGCCCTGCGCGGTGTCCAGCTGGGAACAATCAGCCCGTGGGCGTGGCAACAGATGCCGAGATATGCCTACTTTCGCCCGAAGGTCTCGTACCATCGCCGCATGCTTCGCGTTCAAGGACCTGGACTCCTCCTGGTGAACGTCCTGCTGACGCAAAAATTTCTGTCTTTGATTCTCCCTCTCGGCCCTTTCCTCTTCGAGCTGGGCGCGAAGACTCTGCAGCTCCGTCGCATGGTTCTCCACGGTCGAATCGAGCTGTGCTCGATGAGCGTTTGTCTGACTGTCTATCTTGCCCTGCGCGGTGTCCAGCTGGTCATAATCAGCCCAAGGACGTAGCGAAAGACGCCGAGATAGGCTTACTTTGATCTGCAGGTCTCGTACTGCTTTCGCATGCTTTACATTCAGAGACTCGATCTCCTCCCGGTGAGCGCCTTGCTCTAGCAGCGATTCCTGTCGTTGGCTTTCCTTCGCCTTCGTTTCCGTTTCGAGCTGAGCGCGAAGGCTCTGCAGCTCTGTCGCATGGTTCGCCACGGTCGAATCGAGCTGTAGTTGGTAAACTTCCTTGTTACCCTGAGCGTCGTCCAACTGGAAATGATCAGCTCGTGCGCGTGGCGAAGAATGTCGAGATAGGCTTACTTTGCTCTGGAGGTCTCGTACGTCCTCCGCATACTTCGCATTCAGAGACCTGACCTCCTCCCGGTGAGCGTCTTGTTCGCGCACAGACTCCTGTCGTTGGTCCTCCTTCTCAGCCCTTTCCTCTTCGAGCTGGGCGCGAAGGCTCTGCAGCTCTGTCGCATGGTTTGCCGTGGTCGAATCGAGCTGTACTTCGTAGGCGTCCTTGTCAAAAAGGACGGTGTCCAGCTAGAAACGGTCAGCCCGTCGGCACAGCGAAAGATATACCAAGATGCTTACTTTGCTCTGGAGGTCTCGTACTTCCTTCGCATGCTTTGCATTCAGAGACTTGGTCTGCTCCCGGTGGATGTCTTGCTCGCATAGACACTTCTGTCGTTGTTCTTCCTTCTCGGCCGCTTCCTCCTCCAACTGAGCACGGAGGGTTAGCGTACGAATCGGAGAAGACACTGAAGGCATGGTACCTTGGTGCGAAGAGTCTGCAGCTCCGCCGCATGGTTCGCCGTGATCGAAGCGAGCTGTGCTCGATGAGCGTTTGTCTCAATATCTATCCTGTCCTCCGCGGTGTCCAGCTAGTCGCAATCAGCCCGTGCGCATAGCGAAAGATGCCGAGATATGCTCACTTTTGCCTGAAGGTCTCGTAGCCACCACCCCATGCCTCGTATTCAAGGACATGACCTCTTCCTGGCGAGCGTCCTGCTGGCGCACAAACTTCCGTCGTTGTTCTCCTTTCTCCGCCTGCCTACGCTTCTAACTCTTGAGACTGTGCCCCCTCCCCCGACGCGACACCTAGCTATTACAGGGCAAGTCAATATACGTAGTGACGATTGGAAAGGTATGGAGGATGCGTCACCTCTCCGCAATTTTGCATTGTTATCGAGTCGTTCATCGTCAAGGTTTCGCTCTTCCCTTGGTGGATATCTTTCTGATCTGAAATCGTCTGCACCTGGTGCAGCAGTGAGTGATTGGGTATAAACAGAGATGACAAAAACAATTACCCCAACGCACACCTTCTGCACCTCCTCCCCGTGCATCCTTTCCAAGGGATGGGACGGCTTGATCGCGGATTCCTCCCGCAGTTTGTTGACAGCATGTTCGCTTCTTGGCGTCCAATCCACCTTCAAAGCTGTTAGCGTCAGCTGTAATATATTCTCGTGCCGACATGCCTTCATGCGCCGTTCGCTCTCTGACGCTCCCCAGTTCGCCTCTTGACAACCTTCGAAGCCCCGGTCAAGTTGTTCTGCTACGCAGTGGATATCGGCGTCGATGCCCCCCTCAGGCGCTGAGATCAGGTCCCTTGAACCTCCCGGATTCCCGCCAACCAGTGTGTTATGGGGCCTTGAAGTCGGGGGATCCGTGTTTTGAGCCTTATCGATGTACTTCTTCAGCGAGGAAGATTCTACGACGTTATTAGTATCAGCATCGCTGCGGTTCGTCAAACAGGACATCCCAAACCTTGAGTAGATTCAATGTCGCCGTTCCTCAAACTGTCCTCTTGAAGCGCGGACGTGTCCTGCAGCTCCTGCACCTGGCATGACAGATCCTTCTTTTCGCGTTCAAGATCGTTAATTCGGGCTTGCAAAGATGCCGTACTTCCGTGGTCGACCTCGATTGCATTGACCGGTTCTTCCTGATGTGGGTGTAGATCTTCGTCTTGCAGATCCTGAGCGCGTTTCGCAAGCTCGAAATTTTCTCCTTCAAGGACGACAATTCGGTTCTAGAATGATGTCATCGACACCGGTGTCTAAGGATAGTGGAAAGCGGGAAAACATTGTGATAAGTTGAGACATTGGAGAAGGCGCAAGCTGGTGGATGGGGGGAAAGCACGCAAAGTGCACGGTGATGATTTGATGTACGTCTGCAAGTAAGTACCTAACTCGTGTACAATGCGTGGCCCCGTCGAGCCTTCTCCACATGCTGCTAAAGACCTGGGCTCGGTTAGAAAACGCCGACACGAGAGGGAGGAAACGCACCTCTACGGACAGAATGAGTATAGAAAGATCGTTCATCCCCCCGCCGTCATGACCTCGCTTCCTACGATCGGTATTGCCACATTGTCCCGGGAGCGGAAGTAGTTGAAGTAGACAGATATGCGACATGCCAGCGACCTTGGACTCGTATCGGGTTGTGTGTCAGGTTTGGACTGTCAAGGCTTGGGGTTAAGACCAAGACTCAAGAGTCGCTTCACCCGAGGAGCGAAAGAAAAGGACGCACGGCAACAGTGCATGCTTCGGCTCGGTTGATTGATTGATTTTCATGGCGCATAGCGTTCTGCGAGTGGACACCTGCATGCAAGACTGGATGTCAACGCTGGTTTGAGAGGAGGAGGATATATATGCGGACGCACAAGTTGGAGAGACTTTTACAGCGCGCCGCAGGCTTCTTTCGCGATCGACTCGTCGTCCTTGTCCTCGCTCTGGACTGGCATGGATTTTTGATGGCTCGACTCTGGACGTCATGAGCCCAGATGGGTGATAGACGCGGACATGACGAGGGCGACGAAGGGACCTAAAAACTGTCTGAGGGTTTAGAGGTTTCGACAACAAGCCGCGACACGCACCGACAGGATGATATTCCACTGGTTGTTTCCGATGGATTTGATAAGAGTCCCGTCATGAGTGAGCTGTACGAAGAGAGATGCAAGGAGATGCAAGAGAGATGCACCAAGAGAGGATGCGTGAAGAGAATTGAGTGACTACAAGCCAGAGTTCGGAATCGGCGAAGGCTCCGAGATGAACTGCACGTGACTTTAATTTGTTGAGAATTCGGAAGCGAAGTCTGTCTCGACTCTTCAAGCTTCAAGCTTCAAGCTTCACTCAACGTTCACCTATCCTGGCTCCTCTGCGATGCCACACTAAAAACTTCCCTCAAAACTTCTAACGTGGACTGGATTTTGATCATGTTCTGCCTCGCCGATGTCCCCCCTCGACCTCGTGAGCACCTTTCCTTCGTTTCACGTACGATCACCCCGCCAAACCGACTTCAAGTTACAATTCGACAATGCCATCTCAACCACCATCCAGAGCACAACTCTACGCTTACCCGTACGACTCCCCGCTTACCCGTACGACTCCACGCTCATCCTCCGCTCAGAGACCGTCGCGGACGTGACCGACACCTTCCCACCGACCTTTCACCGCCTTGACGACCTTGTCCCCGGGGCAACTTCCTTATTGCCATCCGACGGCCTCCACCTCGCCTTCCGGCACATCATCACGATATCTTGTTTTCCCGTCGATGTCGTCCCCATCCCGGAAACGCTGCTGGATCCCAACCCTCGACGCTCCCGAACCCGTCTCGCCTTGCTCGAAACCCTCCACCGTTCGGCGTTAGGGCTGGGGCGCGCTCACTCGATATTGCAAACGCGTCGCCCACGGCTGCCTTGCTCCTCGGAAACCCTACCAAGATCTCTCCGCGAGCGCCACAAACAGGAAGGCTACCAAGGCCACGGCGTCGCTTTCCGCGCGCGTTCCTCCCGGTCGCACTACCCTCCCACGACGCAATGCCAACCGCACCACTCCCCTTTCGATCCGACCTCCCCCATGTCCTGTATTCTTCCTCCTCAAAGCTTCCTCATCTGCAACTACGACGACTTGCTCACGCCTTCGTTTCCACTTCTATTTGCATTCCCTTGCCCCTCACGATGTCTCTTCATCTCGCACTGCGTTTGGTCCTCGTCCCAAGTGGATGCTTATGGTGCGTAATCAAACCCGTCCTCAAGGATGATTGATTGACCTCAAAACTGCCAGTGTATTGCTGTGGCCTTCGCCGGCTTCATTGGCATTCCCTTCCATTGAACGCAGTCGTACCCCTATCCTGCGAGCCTCCACCCCCATTCAATTCGCCGTCCTCTTTTCACGGTGGAGCGGCGATTCCGCATGCGGTGGTGCTTGCTTGTTACAATACATGTTTCGTCGCGCGACCTGGAAGATAAGGGCTGGCCTAAGTTTTCCTCGTCACTCGAAAACACTCGGTCAATAGAATTTTGTACCTATGCTGCTTTTACCTTTTGGGGTGTGAGATCTGGATACGAAGGCCGGGCAAATACAGGTACCTCGTCGGCGAAGTCGATGGATAGCCGTTAACATAACATGAACGAGCGTATAACAAAGTCCCATTCGCTCTCTCGTTTGCGGCCTAGCATTAAGTGACCATGAAGCAATAGAGCACATATTATTGCAATGGCTGCCCGTGCACACGCACACGATACAAACAAGTGTGATCGCGTCCCCAGTTACTGACCACTCGTAGAACAGCCACACGAAAATAAATACCCAACCCACGAACATCCCGTCCGACAGAGAAGGTCTGCACCGGATCCTGTGCGGTAATATTGTACTCAAACGAGACCAAACGCACATACTTTCCTGAGTCCATCCAAGCAGTCGGGTACGACTCATTCCCAACGCCGTCCACCCCAAGTTGGCGGGCTATGCCCTCCTCCCAGGTCCCTACCTTCCACAAGTCCTCGTCACGGTCCACAAGGCCCCACAGCTCCATCATACGGGGGGCGCTGGTTATATCCCAGGTCAACTCTCGAGCGACGTGGTCGATGGTGACCTCTTCGATGTGTACCGGATGAGCCAGGTTAATGCCCAGTTGCCCTTTCCCCCCAGCGAACAACCAGCAATTTCCGTGGTGATTCTCGTGGCTGAGAGCAATAATGGGTGGATGGCCGATCATCTCAGTGTCCCCTGTAAGGGCCTTGAGTACTGCAGCGTACGTGTTCGGCTGATAGGTTGGGGAGGTGAGAGAGTGGATCACCGAGGCGCCGCTAGACTGGAGAGCGAAGTCGGCTTTGGCCACAGTATCTTTGCTTCGCAACACCGCGATGCTAAGTAGGCGATCGGTGAAGTCCTCCCATTGGTCGGTCCCGAAGGCTTGGTCGACCTTTCCCTCCGTTCCGCGAACGCGTTCTTCTAAAGCAATCTGCCCTGCTGCCGCCTGTGCGCTGCTAGAGGCAAGCTCCCTGCGAATATCACCCTCGAGGGAGAGTAGACGCTCCTCGAGCGCTTCGCGAACGCCAGATTCTTCCCGCTGATATGTGCTGAGGGCGTGGTCGACCTTGTCTTCCATACCACGAATGCGTTCTTCTAGAGCTTTCAACCCTTCTTCCGCCTGCGTCTCGCTAGAGGCAAGCTCTCTGCGAATGTCATTCTCGATGAAGAGTAGACGCGCCTCGAGCGCTTCGTGAACGGCAAATTCCTCCCGCTGGTCTGTGCTGAGTGCGTGGCCGACCTTGTCTTCGATACCCCGAACGCGTTCGTCCAGAGCAGTCATCCCTGTTGCCGCCTGCGTCTCGCTAGAGGCAAGCTCTCTGCGAATGTCATTCTCGATGAAGAGTAGACGCGCCTCGAGCGCTTCGTGAACGGCAAATTCCTCCCGCTGGTCTGTGCTGAGTGCGTGGCCGACCTTGTCTTCGGTACCACGAATGCGTTCTTCCAGCGCAGTCAGCCCTGCTGCCGCCTGCATGCCGCTGGAAGCAAGTTCCTTGCGAATATCATCTTCGATGGAGAGTAAACGTTCCTCGAGCGCCTCCAGCCTTCCCATAGCGTCCGCGATGTAACCGAAATCCTCCTGAGGAAGCAGGCGCCGCTGGATTGACTCTACAGCTGTACTTCCTGTGGTTTGCGCATGCGCTTTCCAAGCGTTCAGTTCGCCGAAGGCCGCTTGTTCAACTTGTTCAGCAGTGCGCGTCCGCGACTGCGCCAAGGTCCGGGCGAGGGTGTCCACGGCGACTTCGAGAGTTTGAAGTCGTAAAGTATTAGGAAATGCGTGGGATACCCCTGCGCTTGATTCCTGAGAGTGCGAGCGAGGGATCGTTGTTCCGACAGAAAGCCAGGGCAGTGGAGGTATGACCAGTGATGTCAGGTCTCGAACGAATTTGGATTGTATTGAAACTGCGATGACTATGATCAAGATGGTTGTAAAGATGAGGGGGCTCATGTTCGAGTAGACGGCCCATCTCGCCGGCTGCACAATGAGGGTATGGAAAAGAGTTGTCTGTTCTCTTTGCAGTCCGATTCGGGTCGAGGTTCTCGGTCGAGGTAGGCGGAGGTCTGATTCGTCAGGCCTGTCAACTTCCACAAATACCCGTCGCTCGCGCACGTTAACGGTTCTCTATAATGGGTATAAGCCGTCAGGGAATACGCTGAACGGTACGAGCAACGCACTGATATATGATCACCCTCGCTTCTACGTTCGATCCGTCGACTTTCCTCCCTCCTCTTGTATCTTGCCAAGGGTATCGTCCTTGGAGATTCGAACCGTTCGGCATCATCCTCCTGTTTTACATTGCCTTGATCGAACGCCTGGTTCGCGTGCTCCCCATCTAAAGGGGCATAATGGTCTGATGAGTTTCCACGACGATGCATCGTCACATCTCGGTTCCGACCTTCTGGGTTATGGTCCTCTGAGTCCGACACGTAGATGTGGGATTGTTCTGCCGCGCGATGCCCGTGACGGCTGGAGGCCGGATAGCGAGAAACCGAAGAACTTGAACGCCAGCCGTTCCGGGCCCGCCACGGGTGGCTGCTCGGATTCCAATGAGGGTCTATGGCGCCACGATCACCAGAGTCAGAATGAGTCATTGAGACGGTCACGGTGAGCTTTCCGTCGTGGTGTTGGACCAGAATTATTGGGAGTGAGAGATGCAGGAAGGGAGAACGCGGAAACGTGTATGGCGCATTGCACACGCTTGACGGCGGGTGTCGTCGGACGATCTGTAGGCTTATATATGAGATGGTGACTTATCACTTCCAACCTCGGCACATTAAACTTCAAACTTCAAGCTTCAGGCCTCCAGACTTTCTCTGTACCAGCGGCTTACGGCAAACTCGACGACGATAAATTCGGCGTGAAGTAGACGGGAATAACATAACCGCTATGGAAGTTCATGGATGTGAGGAGGGCTTGGATAGGCGGCCGTTGAACGTCGTACATTCCCTCTGCGTCGCGTCGTATCTCACGTAGATCTCACGTAGCACCGCATCCACCATCGTCCTGATCTCAAAAGGATGCGGCAATGTGTATGCGAAGACATACAGCAAGCCTATGAGAGAACCGACCTATTCAGAAACACACGAGGAACAGACCAGAACAAAACCGGTTGTTATTCATTTAACAGATGCGACTTTACGACCTACCCCTCCAGGAAGGCCTGTACAGGCGGCCTTTGGAATTCGTCGATGCCCTGCATGTCCCGCTGCATGCGCTCTGCATTGCGCTGTAGCGCACATACCACCGCTTCCACGGTCGTACTGAATCTGACCACGAACGATTCCGGCACTGTGCAGAAGAAAGCAAACATGCAGCCCATGACAAGAACGAGCTACTGGGAGGATTGAGAGGGTATGTCTCACGAAGAACGATGACTGACTTGCCAACGCTGCTTGAATCACATGAGATCGAAGACTCCTGTTGTCTTGAGTCCACAGGTGAATCATTGCGGGCGAATCATCGTCGGCTTCAACAGCCATGATGATGTACTTCTGGAGAAGACTGGACCCAACAGCCTGAAGAGTTCCATAACACAAAGTTGTCCAAAAATGGAGTGAAAAGACGTACCACAGCGCTGATATTCCCGGACGCTGTAAAATAGATTACCCCGAGGAAGCAAGAGGAGTATTCGACAAACAACATACTCTGGGCAGGAGTGTCTGTCAAGCGTTGCAATACTCGGCCATCGCCTTGAGGGACGGCACTGATTATGCGGAGAAATTTACCAGGACCAGCCAATAATACAATGGGGCCGCCGTGATCACGATCGATATAGAAGGCGAATTCAGCCTTCCGCCCCGGGGACGTTGTGCGTACATGAGCTGCTTGGGGGATGAAAGGATGGTCAAGGATGGAGATCCACGCAACTCCCGATGTCACGCGCGTTGCAACGACGGCGCGTCCATCGGGACGCAACGACGCGCGTAGTCTATGCGGGCGGATGTCATAGAGGTAAAGAACGGGGATGGTGGAACTTACATGCTGTTACCCTCGGCAAGTGGTAGCGTCCAGATAATCGCACCTTCGTCGATGTTCCATGCACTGAGGGCTGTTGAGAATTAGGAGGAACCTCACTCAGGGCCACGGTCGTACTCACACCAAGCCGTAACCAACGTATACCACGATGAGGGTAGACTTGCTTTTGAAATGAAGGCTGAAGGGGAGAGGGGCGTCGTAATGCAGAAGCTGGAGAGCGGTCGAAATGCGCAACGCTAGGCCAGTGCCTACATCAGCACAGTTGTGAGCTTATATTTATGATCGACGAAAATGCACTTTACCGTCGACCACCTCCTTCATTATTGCAATGCAGGATAGCGTAGCGATCGCTACGGTATCATCCTGAACCGCGATGGAGAGAATTGAGCCAACGTCCAAGCAACCAACCTGCTGTATTTTGAGGGTATTAAGGCGATGACCCTAGGGAGGTAAATATTGCGGCGAGAGCACATGCGTGAAACCACCCTCACCCTCACCCGCGTAAGTTCCGCTACGTGAATCCTGGACAGACCGTCCCCGATAAACAGTCTGTCTTTGGTGTTTTGACTCCAGGCGATAGCGGTGATGGAAGCTGCCGAAGCCGCGATGCGATGATGAATATGGCCCGGCCGGAGTGGAGGATTTTGGTAGATAGTCAGGATTCCTTGCGCACTGCCGCTGGCTGTGAAATGACCACCGGGAGAGACAGACAATGCGAGGACAGGGGAAGATGGGACTTCGATGGTCTGGGAAAGACGATAGTTAGCCATGGATGAAGCTGGAGATGGGATAAGGAGAAACGAATGAGGAAGACGATCACGGTTCGGACGCATGTTCTCCACGAGGTGTATATGTGAGTAGCCCGTAGCACTCAATCACCTCGACGAAAGAATCTCTGCTTTCTTCGAAGAATCTGGTCAAAGTTGAAGAATGTTCTCCTTCGAAGCGCCAAGTCGAAGAGAACGGAGGATATGAGGACGTTCAAGTGCAGGAGGGCCGAGGCAGCGTTTTGCCGAAACGGCTTGAGGACGACGACAAGTCTCAAGACGACGGTGGGGAAACCAGCTGCACGTGACCTCGCGCGTCGCCGCGACTTGGAATTTGGAAAGATGAAAGCTGTCGCGTTTGCGCGTGGACACCTTCAACCTCAACCTTGCCCCCTCCGTCGCCCCCCTCTCAACAGCAGCATTGCCTCACTTTCATATGTACAGACAACGCCGGTTACATCTCCGACCCAAGGAATTCTCCACAGAAAACTGCTACTCGGTGCGTACAAATTATCTTGATGAGTGACGACCAGAACTTTCCCTCCTCAGCCCCGTTCTGTCGGTTCATTTTTCATTCCACGGAAAAAGGAAGACGACGACAATGACATCAAATTTGCTTATGAATTTGCATTTTTTGCGGTTAACTTGGGACTGGAGGAAGACTTGAAGCTTGAACGTTGAACGGTTACATTTATCAAGGTGAGTGAAAAATAGAACCAAGCCCCCATACATTATGTAAAGTTTCACCTTGGTAAGGACAGCCCCTTCCTCTTGCTTCCCTCGACTCTCGAGAGCCTGAGTGTGCAGGACGGCCCACGCTCTCACGCCGCCTCAAGGCCTCAAGGCCTCCCCCTCGATCCCTTACCAACATGTTCCTTCTTCCGCTGCCTCCGGTACGTTCGTTCGCTCCTCCTTGACGCTGAGTCTTCGGCTGAGTACCTGTGCGTTATGTCGCGCCCGAATTTACGGCGCCAATAGATGCCCCAAGTCTCTTTTCGAGCACCGAGACGGGTCGACGAGAGGTCAAGGTCGCGCGAATGTTGAGTTGCAGGCTATTAACCCCGACCCAGTACAGGAAAGAAGAAATTGATAAAATTCACTCCTCCTTTTCACCGCCGACTGTTTCAACCTCCCTGTCTCGCTCCAAGACACTCATGCGCGACCTCGCCATGGCAAAGCAGAAGCCCATCAACCATCCAGAGGAAGTACTTCGCGCTGTCCGGGGAGACATCTTCTCCAGAGTCTCGACACTCAGGAGAGATTTGGAGACCTCGACGTCACTTTCTTCGCTTCATCCAAACCCAAGCATCACAATCACAGCGTCGGAGACTGGAAGCTTGTTTGGGAGAGATACGAGCATACAGTCTTGGTCGCCTTTCTGGCAACGGAAATGGGACTCGTGAGCACAGGAGATACATCGTCGGCCTCTTCGGTGCTTCCGACCGAGTCATCAACTTCGACAACGTCGTTCGATCGCCAGTTTGGAACTCCAATAAACGCCTTCTATGCGATCTTGGTGAGTTAAACAACCTCTGGACCCTCTACGTTCGCCAAATATAGTCGTCTTCTTTTCAAAAGTCGTAACCCCTATCAACATTGAGCAGTTCGGACTCTACTCGCCTCTCACCCAACCCCCCCTTTCGTTCAATTGATCATCCACGGTCTTCGTGATGGCTTCTTGCCGTTTGCGGTCGGGGGTCCTGACGGTCTCCCAAACGAGACCTCGCGCCAGAACATTTAGCCTTCGCAGAGCAGCAATGTCGAGAAGACGGATCAGTAGGACGTTACTCGTCGCCTTTCGGCCAGGCCAGGTCATCTCCCTATCCTTGTTGCATATAGAGAAGCTTAGCTGTAATTGGGGTCGAGTCTAAATTATAGCCCCTCGGATGGTCTGAATCGTGCCTCGCATCCACCATAAAGCTCCGCGGCGCGAACCCGGCTGTCCTCGACATGGCGGAGTTGTCAACGTCCTCCGGCGATAGCAAGTAGATCTACTATATATCAATCTGCTACCGCCATTGCACAAGGACACAGGCACGCTGGGGCTGTAGATCATGCCGCTGGCTCAATCCACGGAAATCACCGCAAACTAACGGTTTCTGTCGACGCCACCGTCGCCGTCGTCGTCCGCTATCTCTCTCCGCCATGTCAGATACCGAATCTCAGCCCAAGGTCGCCTTCAAGGCCACACGTAGCCTCCCTCACACCGAATCAACGGCAGTCAACAGTAAAGTGCGTGTCATCATAGCTTAACAATCTTCCTCAGTGCCGCTCAAGCGATGTCAATCAGGGGAGTATTCGGCATCGCCGATGGCCAGCGAGCCGCTACGGTGTCGATACAGAAATACACGACGTTGTTACGAGCCATCGCCCTAGTGTAAAGCAAGTCAGAATTGGTAACAGCACTCGGAGGGCCACAACGTGAGCAATACTTCATCGATTTCTCTCCGACCTTCACCCTGACTGTCACCTGGCCTTTCAAAGCCCTGCGATTCGTTTGCATGCAACTCCTCCCCCGCAAAGTCCTTCCCAAGGACGAAAAGAGGTGCAAGAATCTCTCGAAGACACGCTACATGCAGCACACAATTCTGCGGACGAAGATGTCATTTCCCTCACCGCGAAGATGCTACTTCAAGCGAGCGCCGCGCGAGACGTCGACAAATTCAATAGCATAGTCAAGACCTTCTTAGCGCCATGCGGGTGGACAACGGAAGCACGGAGCGCTCTTTCCCAGACTCTTCATACGATCGCAACAGGATCTCAGGGAGATGGATATGTGCATCGGTCTGTCTAATCAAAAAAATACAAGCGATCCCGTTAACTGAAGGCCAATTCATCTTCAGGACATCCCCTCCTCCCGCACTGGTGCCCTCGTCCTCCGGCAACGCTCCTATGTCAGCTGTCAGCAGTACTTTACCCCAGCTCAAATCGAGGACGTTCACCTCCCACTCGTCGAAAGGAACCACGTACTGGTATCTGTCCATGTCATCGTCGCCCGTATCGTCGCCTCCATCGGGTCTAGAGGCAGGTCCCGGCTACATCTATCGCCACCGAAACACCTCGAACAGGACCATGCAGACATGGATGTACACAGGCGACCACGAATGGATCATCGTCGAAGACGATCACGAGCACCCGTTCATTCGCGATCGAATCCTCACGACACGATCAGACTGGTCGCCGAGCTGGGTGACGCGAGCCTCCAAGACTACGGTGGAAGGACGACGGGCGAAGAGTGTTGGATTGGGACGTTGAGAACGATACTACACTACTGTTCTGTACAGATATGAACATGAACTGACTATTTCTGCCCATTCTGCGTCTGACCTCATAATGATCGGACTGGACTCAGACGTGTTGTGGAACCCAGCTATACAACGGACCCACAGAGGTAAACGGGTGTCAACAAGGACACATGACGATTGTAGGTATGGTCCTCACCCAGTGTCTCATAGTATGTATGGTTTGTTTTCCTTGCCCGAAGAACACGGCCAGGCGGGTGTGGTCGTGTCTATCCACGACTATCGACGATCACGCGAGCAGTCCTTCGCTGTTTCTTTGCGCATGTTTGGCTACTGCGACTCGCGAGTCCCTTTGTCCGTATCAGTATGTGCCGGAGCGTCGGGATTTCCTCCACTCTCCTCCGCGTTCTTTTCCCCTTGACCTCCGCATTCCATTGCTGTAAACACCTCGATGTCCCGATCCTACTCACACCTATTTTCTGATCAGCGTGGTACGATTTTTGCATCACGACGCTTTGTGTTGTACATTGACACCGATTTTCCTGCGCAAGGAGCAGGAAATGCTTCGTCTTCACATCAAGCTCGTTCCCTCAGTACCACGCGTGCGTTATGCTATGGTGCTTATCTGGAAGTTGACTTACGTCCTCCTCGCTGCAGCCGGAGATCCTCACCATGGCCTCTTAGACCACAATCCTTTCGGTAAGCACTTTCGCTCGATCGATGACCTACTATCATCTCACGGTAGCAGAAACCTCTACCCCCGTCTCGAGTAGGTGTCACCCGCATCGATTTATCTGTGGTATGCACTCATGACTTTCGGATTTAGAATCGGGTTCGCGTACCCGCGAGTCTTCCGGCTTCTTGACTCGTCTCAAGCTAGAAGATGGCTTCAGTGACGGACTGAGCGATCGAGACATGACTCCCAACGAAAATTCCTCGGTGAGCTCAAATCACGAATATGATTACATTGCATTGATTTCGCCTTGCAGGTGGCGTCTACGCCCACACCGGCGGCGTCTTCCGGGGCAAAAGGAAAAGGAAAGGCTGTTCAGGGTCCCGCTAAACCCCGGTTTGGATACACGTACATTCCTACCCGTCAAAACAACCCATACTTCTCCCGTCTATCGGGCCTCTACGTCTCAGAGCAGGAAATGCTTATGAGCCAGAAGGGCGGTCAACGCGGACCACTTTACAAGATGCCTGGGCGCGTCAGTCTCAACCGTCCCATTATGGCATTACCCGTTTCCTAACCCACCGCTTTTAGGAGAGTACCGTCCATGGACCTCCCAGGAAATTTACTAATAGACAGGAGACGGGATCCTTGTCATCCACGCCAGAACCCCCTGTCAACGAAGAGGACATCGCTTCGGAGGACGTCGTTTCCACCACGCTGTTCTCTGGAGCTTTCGAACGCGCCGGCCTGGACCTCAGCCAGATCTTGAATACGTCCTCCTCAACCTCGCACAAAGCCCTAGATCCACCACACCCATCTCCATCTCCTTCCATTCGTCCATCCTCGCGCGCTTCAGTACTTTCGCGCCTTTCTCAGCGGTCGACTCCACGCTCCCCGAGTTCTCTGCGGAGGGCGATTTCACCTGCGGACGTTCCACTTCCCCCTTCTCCTGCTCCCTCCCAGTCCTCGAAGTCTCAGAACCGTTCAGTGACGCCACATACACCCTCTCCATCTCCTTCCAAGGATCTATCTCACTCCTCAAAATCTCCAAATACTTCATTGACGCCTCGTCATCCAGAGCCGCCAAAAGGTTCTCATTTAGGCCTTCTTTCTGGGTTGCTGGGTTCTAAAGCGTCGTCTTACCTGTCATCTGGCTTCCTTTTCACCAAAGCTTCACACCCGTCCAAGGTATCTGTCTCTTCACGCCCCTCATCTGCACAGGGCTCGCTGCTTCCTACCCCTCAACCTTTGCCTCCTCCTCCTCCTCCTCCCCGGTCCCCGTCTCCCCGCCCACCTCCCCGGTCCCCGTCTCCCCGCCCGCCTCCCCGGTCCCCGTCTCCCCGCCCGCCTCCCCGGTCCCCGTCTCCTCGCCCGCCTCCCCGGTCCCCATCTCCCCGTCCGCCTCTCCGCCGTTCTCCCCGCCCGTCTCCCCGCCCATCCCCGTCTCCTCGCCCATCTCCTCGCCCATCTCCGTCTCCGTCTCCGTCCCCACACCCTTCCTCGTCCCAGCGTCCTTCCAAACGAGGACGTTCAAGTTCAAGTAGGGCTTCACGACGCGATCTCCGTGGAGAGGGAGAGATGGATAGTGACGATCCGCGCAATTACCGCTGGGAGGGACCTCCTCCTGAAAATCCGCAGAGCAGCACCGATGTCGAGGAGAAATCGGACAATGATGACACTTCCTGGTGGGATACGCAAGAGCAGGGTTACAGCTACTATTTCAATGACGAAGATGCCGAAGGGGATGGCGGCGTAGGAACGGATGAGGATGACGGCGTGGGGACGGATGAGGATGAGCGTGAGGATGAGGGCGAGGATGAGGTAGAGGTAGAGGTGCCGAGTTCATCATTTTCCTCCCGATACTGGCTAACCTTCAGCTTTAGGACGTGATCCGTCCTCCACGACATGACGGCCTTCACTCACTTCGAAAGGACTTGCAAGATCTCAGCTACATCGTGAGACGGGGCTTCCAGGAGCTGGCCGGCGCAATGGACACCGTCGATAGTTCGTCTGTACCACAGAAACGACGGCACGGGAGAGCACCTCAGCGCCGCTCGCGCGAAAAGAACGAGTTAGCGGTGAGTCTCTCGCAGTGTCCCGTGGCTTTCAAGCAACGCAACTTACGCTTCCTGAAGGAACTCGTACGCAGAGAAATCAACCAGGCCTTTGAGGCAACAGACAGTACACCCTATGGTCCCGGCGTAACCCCCGAGGAACTGGCCGACTTCCTTCAGCTGTGGCAAGTCTCAGAGTCGGCTTACGCATGTCCGATGGAGGGATTCCGAATCGATTTGCAAGGAACTCCTAAATCGCCTTGGAACGTCTCTGTCGGAAGGGTGTTCACAAAGCATCTTATCACCAAATACAACTTCCCCAACACCGACGTGGTCAGAAAAGAGATTCAAGATGCATTCTCTACTCGCGTCAAGACCCTGCGCAGGACATGGATCCATGCGCAGAAAACGCCTCAAGAACGGGTTGCCCATGGGGTTCATCATCGCCGTCATGTGCGTAAGGAAGGGGTGAGTCTCGTCTACGCAGACTCGCGGGTTTCCCCTTCTCATTACCCGAACAGGATTTCAATCGACGACGCAAAGTCATATTGACCTTCCGTTCGCTCCACGACTTTCTCACCTCGTTAGATGCACTGGGCCCGCGCGGTATGTCCAGCGACGAGTCAGACACCTCTAGCGGCCGTCCTATCTACACCATTACCCGTCCGGAATGGCGTTCTGAGGATGTTCGTCGATGGCTGGCGAGCTTTGACATCGTTCATGATTTGCTACGATCCCTCAACGCTCTTGATGATCGTCGCGGCCAGTCCACACGCAACCGCCAGGCGTCTAACCGGGTCAGTTTGTCGACTCCGATCCCGGGTCTCCCTATCAACTTCTATGACGAAACGTGGTTGCAAAACCAGCCCCACAGCTATGTGGAGGACGTGCTGCAGCCGGGAGAGGAGGTCCCCCTTGACTTGGCCGCGTTGGTAGAGTAAGCCATCACCATTCATACCGCTCCTGTGACTAAACTCTGCCTCAAGGATTATTGTGGACCTCACAAAGAAAGTGGAGTACAACAGGAAGGCATCTCAACCGAAGCGGTGAAATCCTAGACGTCGAGCATGAGCGGTCCCGGGCCTGATGACCGGCAGGTCTACGGACGCTTTCGACCACCATTAACGACGAATGCGTAGACTCATCATGTGTATTAACAACCATATCCGATTTGATGCGTTTGGTTCCCTCAACCCTCTCCCTGACAGTGAACGAACGCGTAACACAACGGACAGTGGCGGGTCCCACGCCCCCCCTTTCTTCGTCAAGGATCAGGCGCCTTCTCCGCTATCTGATCCTTATATCTCCTAGCGTTCGTCTGGCACGACCCCCTTGGTTCGTTTTCGAGAAAAACGAGCAGAACCGTCGTGAGGAATGTCGTCTTTGGACTGCCCTGTAGTGCCTTTACTCACTTATCTATCCATCCTGGTCAAAGGTTGACCCTGAAGGACCCTAAGAACACCATTCCGCCGCGCTAGCATAGCGGAAGACTCCGCGGCGGATGAACTTCTTGCCAGATCCACACGAGCTCGTCTGCATTCTATCCTGCGTCGCGCTGGCGTAGCCTCGACGGCACACAATCCACTGCTCTCCGGACTTGTACGAAGCGTTCGTCTTTTCGCGATGGGAAAATTCGGCATCATGATCATTGTCATGCCATGGTATCCGTATCCTGCACAGTGGTCTGGACAGTTCACTCGTGTCTGTCGCGACGTAATTGTATCCCCTTATCTGGTGGGCCTCTTCCCTTTCGCTCGCTCTTCACACGCTCACGTACTCCCATGACCCTGAAATCGATCGAAGGTGAGCTCGAAGTACATGTGTTCTCCAGCTGACCATGCCTTCTGTCCGTCTTTTGTCTTCAATGAAAAGTGGCTTTGTCTCCATCATTTTATCGATGTCGGGCGAAAGATCAGGAGCCCGAAGTCACCAGTCGTCAATCTAGATCATGGACGACCCAAAAGTCCGGTACGCCACGCTTTTCACGCGTTGACACCTAGTCGCCATCCACGGTCCGACCCCGCAACTCCAGAACCCCGTACTGGTGAGGCTGGGTATCTTGTACGATGGACATCCCAGGTCGGCGAACCTTCTACTTTTGTCGTAATGCAGCCGCCCTAATATTCGACGAAAACCAGTCGTGTTTCCTCCAGCCTCGCAAACAGCCGCGTGCGCGGACGTCATAAAAGTCTGAGCCACGACTTGAAGGAGCCCATACGCCTCTTCAGTGTCTCACTACCCGCTGGCGCACCGTCGAGTTCGCAATCTATCGACTCACAGATGTCCAGTGTTTACTCCCGCCAAACCACCCCTGTCCCAGCCTCAGTCGCATCGGCGCCCTTCAATTCTCACTTCATTTCCGCCCCCGCCGACATCATAATCAAAACTGTCGACAATGTACTCTTTTATTGTCACACGACGATCTTAGGCGTTTCAAGTCCTGGTCTACACGACCTCTCTAACCCACTCTCCGTATATGGCCGAGAGACGTATGACGGGTTGACGGTTGTTCCCATCACCGAGCATTCCGACGCTTTCGACTTGGCGTTGCGCTACATCTACCCCCTCCAGACCCCTCGCCCCGTCATCAGGGAGAAGGAACAGATCGCTTTCATGCTATCCATACATCGCAAGTATGACGTTCGGGTGGTGCACGATGCGGGGAAAGACGCGCTCAAAGCGTTGATCCTTCAAGAAGCCGTCTTCGCCTTCCACATCGCCATGGATTTCGAGGAGGACGAGCTTGCACGCCTCGCAGCCCAGCACGTCCTCCACCTCCCCCTCTACGACCTTCACTCCTTCCCTCTTCTATCCTCGCACCCCCAACACCTGTGCCTTCAGGAGTACCATCTCCGTTGCGGTGCTGCTGCTTCGCGTGCCGTCCTGTCCCCCGAGTGGTTGCAGACCGTCGGCCGTCTCGTCTTCCGCGGCCATCCGTCCCAGGGCTTCTGCCATGCGTGCATCTCCCCCCATCCTAACTGGCTCAAGACGTCCCCCGTTCATACGCACTGGTGGGGCAAGACACAGTTATGGGTCATCGTAGGGGAGGTCGGGAAATCGCTTCGAATGCACCCGTCCCTCGAGCACCTCGAGCTTCCGAAGGAGAGGATGGGGCTTTGCTGCTCTCAATGTCACGAAGACACCCTCATTGATTTTCCCGAAGTGTGGAAGACGCTGTTCCACACAGCGATGCGAGCAATCGAATCCGTGAGCGCTCTAGGCCTCCTTCGACGGCTCTATCTCGACATTGACGATTGTCCACGACAGGTTGCCCTTCCTGTTAATTCGAGCGTGCAGCTTAATTTCGACTCGACCGCCGCCTTCTCACCCTCCGGTGACATGCCTTCCGACGAAGATCCAGGGAGCGACAGTGACGCGACTCTAGGATTTACTACCGCACCTGACGCTCGCTCTCAGAGATTTGCTACCGCATCACCAGACTCGTTCACGTCTTTTACATATTTCTAGAACCGTGCACTCCGCGACGAATTCCCTCTATGTTTTTTCCTCTCCGCCAGAGCTATGTCATCTGCATCACCACTACTTAGTATGATACGCTGATACGCTTACGACAAAGTTCTGGATTGGGGTGTTTGATGTTCATCTGTCACCGGAGGACGTCGCTCAGATTTCTTCTCTGATCACAATCAGCGAAAGCCCTAGCACTCACGACTTGGGACGCTCATGACAAACACGAGAACGGCCGTTCGCCCCGTCAACGCCCATGCCTCGTCTCTCAATTCCAGAACAACCCCAAGATCTTGGCTCCCTCATCCCGTTTGCATCTCATGCAATCTTCCCTAATGCCCTGACATGCGCAATTGAAGCATGCCCGCCAATGCGGCGAATATGAACTCGCCAATCATCTTCCTGTCGCTGGATGGTTCGGCTCGTTTTTTTAATGTCGGAACCGTGCTCGATCAAGGGTATGGCTGCCATGCACCATCTGCCATACCCCTACAGCGTGCTCTCCTGTGCTCTTCCTCTTATTTTCCCCGAGCGAATCGCTTCGTCCTTCACCGATCAGTGACCTCCCTCTGCATAACTCTCTTATTTCTTCCCTCCGTTGTATACCTCCTACGACATGGGGGTGCTCCACAAGATTCCGAAAGGGAAGGACTTAGTATGTTGACGCTGTTTTCTATACCATCGTGCTGACAGTCTCTGTAGACGCGAAAGTATCGCAATGTAACAAGCTACCTCTATCCCCTGAACCAAGCGACGCGCCGTGCCGTGAGGCTGGATACCCTCTGTTCCGTCAAACCCACCGCACGAAATCCGCCTTATCTGTGCGTGGAGGACGCCTTTCGCTTCCCACGAAACATTCTGTCCCCCCCCGCCGTGATGGACTGCCGCGTACACGTCGGTACCCGGATCGTGTTCGTCTCGGCGTGGTTCAGCAAGCTTGCAGGCCCGAACCTGGCTCTTCGTGCCCGCTTCCCCTTCCTTCGACCGTGGACGGGCGAGATATCCGTCGCTTTTCCGATCGACGACACCGGCCTGAAGTATTACCCGCAATATCCGACCGCGCAACAACAAGGTCTCGTCGATGCGGCGGTTTTCGCGTAAGTCTCCATCACCTTCAGCGCGCGGATATCTTGACGAAGTCAATTTGAGCAGCTTTATGACCCACTTTCGTCCGCTCACAGATATGCAGCTAGGTGGAATGCCTGTCGAGTTGAAGATCTAGATTCGCATCACCCTCAGCCGGTACTGGTATGTATTCTCCTTCATGTCTTCGCCGAGGCGTTCCATTCGTTTACGGCGTACTGTATTCCCTGATTCTTTCTATGCTACACCATGTTATGCCCATACCTTATGCCCATACCTTCATACTTGCTACGCCGCCCCTACGCCCATGCCCGCACTTACTCCCCCCTCGTGTACATTCTTGCCTGCGACGACTGCGACGACGTACGATATTTAGAGCGACTATTACATTCCCATTATGCTTTTGTACTATGATTCATGCCGATCGATCGAGATTCGATCGAACTTGCTCGACTCAGTGAGTTTGTTCCTGAAAGCCGGAGACATAATTGAGGAAGTACAGTGTCGGAAGATGGGACCTACATGGACCTACAACTGCTGTCAATCTTCGTCGGACCGAATTGTTACTTCCCCCGTCAGACGGACGGACCTACACGGACCCACGATTCCTGTCTGCTTACTCTCGGGACGCGCGATATTTGTAAGCGTGACACGTGCAACCAAGGCGGTATTGAAGGCAGCAACTGAGCAAGGCTTCGCCTCAGGCCCTCAGTCCCGTATGAGTGTACAGCCCTACGTAGCACTCAGCCTTCGCCATCCCATTCGCAACGAGTTCATCCTATATCACGAGATTCTTGCCCATCCTTCAAATGCTAGGTTCTCTTTGTACTCGCTTCGTGAGAGTCAACATCTTCGACGCGTCCCGTGTAGAGGTGTACTACAGGAGATTGGCTTGCTGTCGTATCCTGGACACGAAGATGGTGCGTCTTCCTTTTTCCTCTGTCGGCGCTTTCAAAATGCTAAGCCTTTATGTGGGAGCTCAGCTGCGTGTTCAACCCGCGAAGGCCACGCTTCGTCCATGTGTATGAGCCAGGGCCCCGCCATGTGTAAAAAGCGTACGCTGGGTCTGTCCGCCATCTCTGTTCCCGTTCCTCCCCCTTCTCGCACGCATTCCCCTACCTTTCTCCATGAACTTCAACCTCTTTCGGTCAAGGAGTCCCGATCTCGCCATTGCCAACGAAGCCCGTACGCAGATCGACAAGTATCGACGACGGTGCGCCGAATATCAAGCTGAGCTCGAGGCCTCCGACAAATTCGAGGAATGGTGTACTCAACGCAAAAAGAAAGAGAAACAGCGCGGAGATGCTTACCTTGCAAAGCTTCAAGAAGTTGAGGTACGAAGAGCCTTTATCCCATGCGAGAATCTGACCGAGCGTCATTCTACATAGGGCCGGAATCTCGACCTCGAACGTGAAAAGGCAGAGCTTGCCTTCCGACTCGAGGCGACCGAGCTCGAGGTCACGGAGCTCAGACGCAATGTTCGCCATGGCTCCCCGGAGTGGCCAGACGGCCCTCATACCTTCGATACCGGAGGAGACTCCTCCACTCCGCGCCCTCCTTCCTCGACTCCCAACGAACTACCACCAGGACCCTCCCACCTACCATACTCCCCCTCAAACCCTGAACCTCCCGTCCAGGACTGTGGAACTCCTGTCCGAACGCTCAACAATCGGGGTACAATGCAAAGCATCCGCGACGCGACAGTGCAACTCCATCAGGCGATCCTTCTACTCAACGAGGGCGAACAGCAAACAACGAGTGAAGGGCTGCAGACGAGGCCCGCAGGGCAACCAACGGATCTGGGCGAGGAGTCGAATCCCGAGCGCAGCGTGGAGGGAGATATCCTCCGTGCAACGAACAAGCTGGAGTGGGCGGCTTTTTCCCCGGAGGATTTCGATGGGGGGCAGTCGCATGTAGGTAGAAGGCGGCGTTTGAAGACATGCATCCACATCGCTCTGCAGAAACTCGAACAAATGGAGGCGCTCAACGAGGCGGAGGTCGACGATGGCGTCAGAGGACCACCCAGTCTTGAAGAATCCGGGGGAGCCAGAGATCTGCATGGGGCGAAGCCGGTGGAAGAGGTGCGAAGGAGTGAGCAGGGCGGTACGTCGGATGAAGAACAGCAGGTGGATGGCGTAAAACCAGAAGGAGAGGAAGCCATGGATCGTTCGGTCAACCAGCTGCGCGACGGACGTCGTGCAAGAGACGGACTCACGGATGTACATGAAAGTGGGTCGGAAGCTGCCCCACAGCTAAAGGTTGAACCGGAAGAAACCGCCCTCGCTCACGCAGAACAGGAGATTCGCTCTCTGAAAGCGAAGCACGAAGAGGAAGTGGGAAGTTTATGCCGCGAGGTATTTTATTCTTCTGTGATTGACGTACCAACTGATGGTTAGCTGTGCGAGGCATTGCTCGCAAAGGACGCACATCAGAGAGCGGAAAAGCGGGCGGAGAGGGCCGAAGACAACCTGCGCGCTTTGGGCCAGCGTCACAAAATCCTAAACGATTCTTATGAGGAGCTCAAAGAAACAGTGCAGCGTCTGCAACAGAACCTTCTGGATCGAGATGCTGAGCTGTCGCTATTGGAGCAAAAGCATCGTGATTCTACCACGATCACCGCGCCCACCCAGGTTCGTACGCTCAGCCCTGTTGCTGCGCGCCGCCCGCCTGAAAAATACGCAGGAAATGGTGGACCTACAAGCTTCGTTGCGCTCGGCCAATGCTCGTGCTTCTCAGCTGCAGTCAGAGCTTGAAGAACGTGACAAGAGCCTGGAGGATGTCGCCCATAAGGTGGTACGCGCCGAAGACGACCTGCGCGAACAGAAAGAACGTTACACAGACCTCGACGACGCGTACAAGAAGGCCATTCAGCAAAAGGGAAAAGCCGAAGCCGACGTCTCCCAATTACAGAAGAACGAAGCTCGCCATCGGGAGCTGAAAGAAGCCGCGGACGCGACCTCTCGCAAGGCTGAGGAGCTTTTGGGCGCACGGGATGCGGATATCGAACAACTCAAGCTACAACTTCAGCTCCTTCGCAAAGAAGCCCAGCAGGAAAAGCCCCCACGTGTAGAACGAGGTTCTCAAGCTCCTTCTACAGGAACTCAGGTTGGTTATCGTTGTACGATCCTCCTACCCCAATTTTCACGCATCCCCAGGAAAGTAACCATTCCAGTCCCGCATCCCTCGTCACGAGCTCGGCTGGACCCAAAGCCGTCTCCGATGGACCAGGGGCACCAGCAGTCAAGAAGAGAAACAAGATGACGGTCGGACCATCCTCGCGCACCACCCGCTCGGGGGCTGCAGCGACCTCGACAGACGGCTCGGTCGGTCAATCCCAAGCGCAAGACAGCCGACAGTCGCGCGCTCGACAAACGGGCGACACACCAGCCTCCGCTCGCTCGCCCCCGTCGAAAGCCTCTGGAAGTGCATCCCACAGACCGGCGTTCCGTACTTAGGAGATCGAGGGCAACATGATAATCGTCCATTTTACCAACACTTCTCAAATATGTTCCTGCGCCTTGGCTTGCAGGAGGCGCGTGGATATGCCTCGCAAGTATCACAACGAGCGTTGTCATACTTGTTACTATCATTCCCGGGAAGGTTGAGCGGTGAGGACTGTCATAAAGGCAGCGCGTGTATTGCATGACTAGCGAAAAAAGCAAACAAAAATGAGGCATCATCCTGTCCGCAACCCCAGGCCCCAGGCCTTGATGATATTCGACGCGGCTGCGGCGTAGCACCACTTGCTCGTCTGTGGGACTTCATTTCGATAATAGTCTTGAGTAGCGACGAGGCCGATTCGAAGGTCTGCCAACGGACGTTCGTGGCGCGCTTGAAGACCGGGTCTGAAAAGCATCGTCAGGGGTTGGTCGACGCCGGGGGAGAACGGTAGGAAGCGAAAAGACCCTCGAGTTGGTTGATTGGAACGGGGACGAGGGAAGACTATGCGTTAGGCCCTCCTTCGCTTCCACTCGATCATGGACCTAGCGTGAACTATCGCATGGGGCGCCAGCCGGGGAATGACGCGAAGGCGTCCTCTTCGCGCACGTCTTTTTGGTCGCCAAACGCGGGAAGATCCGGTGAGTCCATGTCCACGAATGACGAAGCATCAGCGGTACCCAGTCGCGTTCGGATTCCAAGTGAGAAGGTGGAAGAGAAGGGAAGGGAAGAGTGCGAACAGAGCTCGAGAAATGTTGCGGGATTGTATGTACGGCACCGATGGCGAGGACGAGGAGTAATGGAGACGAACAGGATGAGTGAAAAATGAGGGGGGCACACGTACTGGACACAGCAGAAGTAGTAGTGCGACCAGGAGGAACGCGCACAGAAAGCGACGCCGTGGCCTTGGTAGCCTTCCTGTTTGTGGCGCTCGCGGAGAGATCTTGGTAGGGTTTCCGAGGAGCAAGGCAGCCGTGGGCGACGCGTTTGCAATATCGAGTGAGCGCGCCCCAGCCCTAACGCCGAACGGTGGAGGGTTTCGAGCAAGGCGAGACGGGTTCGGGAGCGTCGAGGGTTGGGATCCAGCAGCGTTTCCGGGATGGGGACGACATCGACGGGAAAACAAGATATCGTGATGATGTGCCGGAAGGCGAGGTGGAGGCCGTCGGATGGCAATAAGGAAGTTGCCCCGGGGACAAGGTCGTCAAGGCGGTGAAAGGTCGGTGGGAAGGTGTCGGTCACGTCCGCGACGGTCTCTGAGCGGAGGATGAGCGTGGAGTCGTACGGGTAAGCGGGGAGTCGTACGGGTAAGCGTAGAGTTGTGCTCTGGATGGTGGTTGAGATGGCATTGTCGAATTGTAACTTGAAGTCGGTTTGGCGGGGTGATCGTACGTGAAACGAAGGAAAGGTGCTCACGAGGTCGAGGGGGGACATCGGCGAGGCAGAACATGATCAAAATCCAGTCCACGTTAGAAGTTTTGAGGGAAGTTTTTAGTGTGGCATCGCAGAGGAGCCAGGATAGGTGAACGTTGAGTGAAGCTTGAAGCTTGAAGCTTGAAGAGTCGAGACAGACTTCGCTTCCGAATTCTCAACAAATTAAAGTCACGTGCAGTTCATCTCGGAGCCTTCGCCGATTCCGAACTCTGGCTTGTAGTCACTCAATTCTCTTCACGCATCCTCTCTTGGTGCATCTCTCTTGCATCTCCTTGCATCTCTCTTCGTACAGCTCACTCATGACGGGACTCTTATCAAATCCATCGGAAACAACCAGTGGAATATCATCCTGTCGGTGCGTGTCGCGGCTTGTTGTCGAAACCTCTAAACCCTCAGACAGTTTTTAGGTCCCTTCGTCGCCCTCGTCATGTCCGCGTCTATCACCCATCTGGGCTCATGACGTCCAGAGTCGAGCCATCAAAAATCCATGCCAGTCCAGAGCGAGGACAAGGACGACGAGTCGATCGCGAAAGAAGCCTGCGGCACGCTGTAAAAGTCTCTCCAACTTGTGCGTCCGCATATATATCCTCCTCCTCTCAAACCAGCGTTGACATCCAGTCTTGCATGCAGGTGTCCACTCGCAGAACGCTATGCGCCATGAAAATCAATCAATCAACCGAGCCGAAGCATGCACTGTTGCTGTGCGTCGGAACTCCTGTCGTGCGTCCTTTTCCTTCGCTCCTTTCTGCATGAGATTCCTGATGCGTGCGCCTCTGAAATAACAGGGCAACATCGGTCCATAGGGCTAACCGCGCTCGTGCGAGGAGCCGAGGGCGAAGCCGTGTAGATCAGACGTGCAAACTTTCCGAGCAGCCATCTTGTGTGGAGTTATGGACAAGGCGAAGGTCGGCGCTGGGATGAAGAAGTTGGTGTTTGGGGCTATCATGAGGGGTTACGGCTCGCACGAGGCGGCCATGGCCATGGATTGTACCGCGAAGCTCTCTGCCTACCTGCCGACGCTGGTGCACAGCAACCTTCGGGTTTTCCTTGGGAATCAACGATGTTACTCCTGGTCCCATCCTCCCGGGCAAGAAGGACAAACTCGTCGAGGCCGCCTACCAGGCCTGTCAACAATACATCGAGCTCGCGAAACGGGGAAAATTGGAGAACCCGGGTGTAATCAAGAGCAGACGCCGTAGGCCATGATTTCTGGTGCTCTGTCCGAAGATGATGAGCAGAGCGCTCCACGTCCGCCACATCGCATACCATCTTGCTGAACTCGTTCTATTGCAACGGACGCGTGGACGCGTTGATTTTCGTCTGCCGCCGTTTCATGGCCATCATCGAGGAGGTCAACAACATCAAGGAATCCGAGCGTCCAGAGACGCTCACCCACGATATCAGCAATGCATTCGGCGGCATCAAGGCTGCCCTCCACTTCCTTCACCCTGTGGTCTCGACGAAGCCTATCTTCGAGTCTCCACCGACTACCCTTTTGATCAACAGCGGCGGAGCGCGCTCTCGCTCGGACGCAGAATAACGTCAATGCGGAGACGGAGCTCCTTCTCGCGAACCCCTTCCGCTTTCACCAACCCCCTCCACCGGCTGCCGAGCCCGCCGTGGCTGCACTTGATCCCCATACCCGATGGACCCAAAGAGCCTGTCAAGACTGCAGAACAGTGGCGAGAGGAGCTCAACGCCGCCAGGGAGCCCCTGAAAGTGGATATTGGCAGTCTTGCCTTGCGTTTGGTCGACGAGCACCCCTCTCTAATCTTCGACGTCCACAACGCGTTCATCGGCCGTGTGGACGGCTTCCAGAAAGAATCCATCAAGCTATTGATTCGCGATGTCAAGGCGTTCTCGCCTCACGCTCACGATGTCCAAGAGCAGCCGCTTGCTGTTCGATGCAGACTTCTAGCCCTTGTGTTGAACGAGGCGCCTACATCATTCGCGCCTGTCATTGCCGGGGAATTAATGGACGTGCTTTTGGCCCTTCTCCTATCTCACCCGTTGAGTGCAGAGGCTGACCGCCCCGTCATTCCCAAATGGCTGGCTGCATCGTTGCTCGTGTCCGAAGCATTGTTAACGATGGGAGACGACATCCGTCCGATCACGTTGTCGAAGGAGGGCGACGCCGTCGACTCTCAAGAAATCTTCGTCGGTCCCCACTACCCCGAAGCTCGCACCGTCCTTTTTGATTTCTGCATGCGTCTTCTCGCTCTCCCAGGCTTGCCCAGAGACGACTTACTTTCATCACTCCGCCTTCTCGTAATCATCACCCGAGATCACTCCATGGCCCTCAAGTTCGTGAAGCGTGGCGGCGTCCAGCTTCTGTTCCAGAGTCTCAAGTCATCCACCGGAGGCGTTGGGGGAAGCCAGTCATACATCACTATCATCCTTCGCCATGTTATAGAGGATCCCTCCACGGTGCGCTCCATCATGCGTCAAGAAGTCCAGCGGTTCCTCTCCCACCCACACTCCCGAGTCGTAGATGTGCCAATGTATGTCCGCGCGAGCAACGCACACGCTTTACGCGACTCGAAGGTCTTCCTCGAGGTCACGGACTCTCTCGCAAGACTCGATCGGCCATTCTCTGTCCCTAACCACATCATGCTCAAGGACGATGTCGCGGCCGCCTCCAAGAAAACAGAGTTGGAGCCTTCTCCGGATGCCCTTCTCAACGCGCCGATGTTGGTGGATCAACCCGTTCTCGGCTCTCTCTCGTCTCCCCCGGAGTACCTTGAGAGCGTGGTCCATTTCCTCATCGGAGAGCTAATGACGAGTATCAAATCCCCCTCGTCCCAGGCAACGGAAAAGACCGCCTCAGGTGCCGGCAGCTCTGGGATTTCAGTCCTGACGGGCGCCCAAGCAAGTTCAAGTGCGGACACTCCCAAGGACGCGACTGCTCATCCGCAAGATAGCCTGGACTTCTACTATTGCGGCTTCTTAATGCAGTGCTTGACAGAGCTCCTCTTCTCTTACGACTCGTGCAAGGTTGCCTTCCTCTCGTACTCACCCAAAAAGAAGTCAACGAGCTTACCCAAGGAAACACCGAGCAAGCACCGGAACGTGGCCTTGCAGTTCCTGCTGTCGGAGATCATCACATTTGGCACGCTGAACTCAGAGTCCGGGCCCGACTCTCGCAAACGCATCCATCTTTGCAATTGGGCCATGTCCGTTATTGTAGCGCTCTGCGTGGACACGGCAGCAACTCCGGACTCCAAGGACGTTTTGCCTGAGCTCGTCTCTGTTCGCAAGTTCGTACTGGAGGGCGTTAGTAGGGCTATCAAAGACCCGTACCCTTCCGACTCGGTCGACGCAAGATACGGACGACTGCTCGCATTGGCGGATCTATGCCTTCGTCTGCTCACTGTGCGCTTCAACGTCAGCTCAAACGCACGCAAGCCAGGGGAGGATGTTCCGACTCATCTAGCGAAGATCATGCTCGAGAAGAACTTCGTGGCCACGCTTACCAACGCACTGGCAGAAGTTGACCTGAATTTCCCCAACGTTCGTGGGCTCGTGGCTTTGGTCCTGAAGCCGCTCGAGTTGCTGTAGGTCCCCACTCTCCTGCACGATTTTTCTTGGCGTTATAACTCCCTTTATAGGTCCAAGATTGCCATCAAGATGAGTCGGGCATCGGACAAGACCAAAGGGCCAGAAGACGCAAAGATCGAGGGCGAGGACGAGACCATGTCGGACGAAGAAGACGAGGATGATGAGCGCTCCAACCGTGAGGAGACTCCGGACCTTTATCGTAACTCGTCGCTTGGGATGTGAGTGATTTATCGTTCTCCCATCGCATCTCCTGACATTGTGACGTCTTTTTAGGTTCGGCGGCGTAAGTCTTCGTTTGGTGTGGGACCCATCGCGTACTAACCACTCTTCCCACAGGAGATGGAGGACCAGTTTGCTGACGAAGACATGGATGAAGATGAAGGAGAAGAGGACGAAGACGTCGAGATGGACTTTGGCGAAGGCACAGGGAGCGAAGATACGTCGGAAGAGAGCGACGTCGGCGCCAACGACGAAGACGCAATGGGAGAATCAGGCGATGAGGGGGAGGGATGGCAGGACGAAGACGAGGATAACCTGGTGGAAGAGGAAGGAGCGCATGCTCATACGCATGTTGAAGAAGCTGACGAGGACGACGGCGACGAAGAAGATGACGATGACGAAGCTCTCTGGGAGGTGAGTCCTCTGTTTCCATTTGCCACTTTCCCTTCCTAATATGTTTTCTTAAACAAGAACATGGCGGCTTCTGGCGAGGCGATGGCGAACATGATGGGCGAAGAAGGCGACGACGGCGAAGGCGAAGGTCCGTTATACACGCATATCTGTCGAGCGCTATTGGCGGAAGTATTTGCTAGTTGAACTTCCGACCTTCCAAGCTGATGGAGAAGACGACGGCGGAATGGGCTCGGACGATGAGTATGTATATTCCTAAGGGCTCTTGGTATGGGATGGGGCTAATATTCAGTCGTAGGCTCGATGCTGAACTCCGGATGCTTGATGGTCAGGAGGGTCCAGGAGATATCTTCCGCTTTACCCCTGGTATCCCTGAGGGTCTTCCAGGCTTCATGGGTACACACGCCGGAGGGAACATCGTCATTACTGGCGGGTTGCACGCCGCAAGGCTTCGTGCGGATGGTAAGCCAATACTTGTTAACAGATCCGAATACCACTTATATTCATCGTAGGTGATGATGACATGGAAATTTTCGGACGTCCGCGGGGAGCTCAGCCAGTCGAGAACGTGACACACCCGCCTCTCATAGAAGAGCCAGCACTCCCCGGAGGTCAGTCATCAGGGCAAGGCAGGTCAAATCGTCGAGGCGGGAGGTCGTTTTTTCGGAGCTTTCGGGACACAACAGGATATTCTTCAGGCAATCGAAGACGTCATTGGTGGTTCCGCTGTGCAACTCTTCCAACATATCATCACTCGTCGCGGTGGTGGTAACGGTGGTACCGAAACTATTCGCCTTGATGTTCCGGCTGGCACCCTCGTTAACCTTGACCGCGGTGGCCTGGGAAGACGAGGCGGCCCTATCTCTACATCTCTTCATATTCAACGTCCGTCACGAACAGAGATTCGCCCAGAAGGTCGGGAATTTGACCCCTTTCTCACGGTCCAACGGTGGGGCGAGGAGTCTAAGGTCGTGAACGGCAAGTTTGCCCCCGACCGCTTCTCCAGACTAGGCAACCATGTTGTCCTGCAACTTCTACCTGCAGCAATCAAGAAGGCTGAAGAAGACCGTCAAGCAGCAGAAGAGGCACAACGTCAAGCTGAGGTTAAAGCTCGAGAGGAAGAAGAAACTAGGAGGAAGGAAGAAGAGGCAAAGGCCACGGAAGAGGCTGCGCGTGTAGAGAGGGAGAGGGAGGAGGTTGCCGCTGCTGCCGAAGCCGCACCCGCTGTGTCTGAAGACGTCGCTCCCGAGGGTCCTGTAGGAGATGTAGAAATGGCAGACGCACCCGCTGCATCGCCCGGAGAGGAATTGGCCAGTGCCGAATCATCGACAAGCGGTGCAGGAGAGGCCAGCACGTCCGCCCCGCCGGAGTGGGTCACCGTCATGATCCATGGCAGTCCAGTTGATATCACCGACACGGGAATCGACCCAACGTTCCTTGAGGCCCTTCCTGACGACATGCGAGAGGAAGTCGTCAACCAGCATATTCGTGACCAGCGTGCGGCGAGAGTGGAGCGTCCCCCCGACTCTCAGATTAGTGCCGAGTTCCTCGACGCCCTTCCTCCGGAAATTCGCGCCGAGATTATCCAACAGGAGCGAATCGAGTAGGCAAGGAGGCGGGAAGAGGAGCGTCAGGCTGCCCAAGCCGCTGCTGGTGGCGGTGCCATTGACATGGATCCAGCGAGTTTCATCGCAAGCCTTGATCCTCACCTGCGGCAAGAGGTTCTTATGGAGCAAGACGACGGTTTCATTCAAGCTCTTCCCTCTCATATGATTGCCGAAGCTGGAACTTATCGAGGAGGTGCCCCTAGACGACCTCTTCCTTAGACACTCCTTCCTGCTCGTGTCCCCCCTGGACAAGCAACTCCACCTCGTAAAGCAGCACCTCCTCGCGACGCTATCCAACTCTTAGACAAGACAGGTGTTGTCTTACTTGTCCGGTTTCTTTTCTTCCCTCAGATCCTCAAGAAGAGCGTGCTTTTCAAGGCCCTCGTCAATCTGTGCGAGAACTCGAAGAAACGAACAGAGTTCTTCAACCTTCTCTTAAACATCACATCTCGCAGGACGGCACCGCGGATTTGGTTGCCGTAGACCGCAACTTTGCACAGATGACGTTCAGACATCCCAAGACGCCCACACAGGCACCCCGCGCTGCTGGGAAACAAAAAGCAGGAATAGACTATCTCAGTTCGCTCCCCGTGTCACATCTGCCTGGGGAAGTTGTTCCAGACCTCATCGCACAACGCTGTCTGGAGGCCTTGTCTTAGATCGTGACCGCCAACGAACATTCGTCCCTCTTTTTCCCGACCGAGCACGAACTTCCTATCGGTCTTCGTCGTGCCGCATCAAATAAGGGTAAGGGCAAAGAGAAGCAGACATCTCATACGCAATACCTTATCGTTCTCTTGCTTGGCCTTCTGGACCGTCAATCTCTCATCGAAACGCCATCCATTCTCGAATCCATGGTCAGCCTTTTGAACATGGTCACCCGCCCTTTGACTAGCCTCAAGGGTATCATCAGGCTCTTAAGCTCGGAACGGGGTCAAGTCCCAACCCGAGATCAACGAGAACCAGAATAACCGCATTAACGGCGTGTACCCTCGGACTGCATTCTTCCCTTCGCCGCTGTGCCCGCCGAGAGCGGCCGTGAGGTCGACGACCTCGACGACAAGTACGGATCGTCGTGGCGAGAACAAGGTACAAACGACATCTTCAACGGCAGAGATACGCCGCGCTAGCGGTACCGAGCTGAAAGCAAGCCGGTGGCGATTCCAGTCTTCCGCCCCGCGTGCATAGGCCCCGGCTACGACGCTGGGACAGCCACATGACGGCCATGTGCTCTGGCAACGGTCTACCAGCGGTCTACCAGCAAAGGCTCATGCGAGATCCAAAGTCGAGCCGGTGAAGGCGATAGGCTGGCGATCGAACGAGGACAACGCCGTCGAGGAGGACATCGACCGAGAGGTTGCGATTTTCTTGGTGTTGGTACAACCCTAACCCTAGAGCCGCCTTCGTCCTCAGTTTTAGGTCCTGTCGATCGTCCCACCCACAACGCGAACTGTTTCAGGGTATATAACCGAACAATTCTGAAATGGACGCGAATGAGAATTTGCAAGAAGCGACAAAAATACAATATCTTCCCATACAAACTATCTATGTGACCCCTTCGCTGCTGGACGCCCTCCCCCATCGCCTGTTACCTCAATCCACATACGTCTTGCAAAATGTCCCAATGAATTTCTCCGTCTCCTCCCCGATGGCCTCTTCCTCGACAGCGAGCGGAAGCAAAACGGCCTTCCCTCGCGCATGAAGCGGCAGCTTCCTCAGCGAGGCGCTCCTCGCGTTTTGGGAGGGCTGCAGGACCAGTTCCTTCATCTTCCTCATCGTCTCCTTCTCCACCACCTCGGGCCCCCAATCGAAACGGATCCCCATGGTCCGCTGATCTCTTGCATTCTTCGGCCAGGCCGGATTGCCGGGCTTGGCGGACGACGCATTGCTAACGAGGCTGGGAAAGTCCTGCGCGACCGCCAGACCTCCATTACTCCGTGGAAGAGGGACATAAAGCAGAAGCTCACCTTTCGAAGAGCGTCAAACACGCCCGATTTCTTCAAGCTCGACTTCGAAAGACGCTTCTCCCGGCTATCGAAGGCAGGCTGAGGTGGTGCAGATGGCGCTTGAGCTTCGTGCTGTTTGTGGAGGGGCATTGCGGAGGTGAAGGCTGAAGATGGGGGAGGATGGAGGGTGGAAGGTGGAAGGTGGAAGGGTGGAAGGGTGGAAGGGTAGAAGGTGGAAGGGTAGAAGTTGGAGGTCGGACGGTCGGACGGTCGGACGGACAATGGACGGCAGAGGAAGGTCGAAAAGAGTCATCCGTCTAGACGTTTGCGTTGGCCTCCCCCTCTCCACTCCGACCAGCAATACGCACGAACGTTAACTCTCCTGTACTCTTATGGTTCTCCTGTCCCCCCTCGCCAGTCCGTCACGCCAGGGCGATCGCGTTCGACATCCTCGGTGTTTGGCGCAGGATGCCCGCCTCGCGCACGATTCCGCCCGTCGTTGATCACCGACGCTTTTGACGGTCCTCCGCTCGTCTAACCTCCGTCGACTCAATTCCCGCTTTAATACCCCCGTGTTTTCTCCTGCCCTTCTTATCTGACCCCCCATCTCACAGGTTTGTACTGCTGCCTTCCTCGCTCTCCTCTTGCGCGAGGCCGACTACTCCGTCTTCGCCAACAGCAACGTATCGGGCACGTTCGACGTCAAGACCGCCGAGGACGCTAAAGCCGGTGTTCGGCATGAAGGTCGTCGTTGACGCTGAAATCGCGGCAGAAGGATCATTGTTGGCTAGAGGTCGTGGGACCAACAAGCGGCGGACAACCTGTCTTCGTGTACGTCGCACGGTTTTCAGATCTCTGTCGCTCCCTGACCGCCCGTTACGCAGACTTCAACGCTTTCCTTATCTTCATCCCGTTTGCCTGGACCGCCCATTTGACTGGTGGTGCTCGGGTTCAACATCAACACCTGGACGTCCGCCGTTCTGAACTTAATCATACGCTCTTGCTCGTCGGGTAAGACGCCGCCATCCCGTCCACTTCCACGCACTCATCGATATATAGCGTCACGGGCGTTGTCGTTCCGGCAGCCTTCTTTTCCGCGCTCGACGAGGGCTTCTACTCGTCGTGTCTTGCGTCTCTCGCGTTATCAAGCTCTGGTCGGACAAGAAGGCCATTTCGCTTGAATACCTGGATTCTGCCCGCTCACACATTTTGAACCACGTAGAAAGTCGGAAACCTGCCAGGTCTGCGCAGATCCTTTCGCGCTGTGGCTTCGGAAACGCCTTACCGTGTAAATCCCGGTCAGACGACCCGAATGGGATGGATCTCTCAGATGCCCTCGTGATCGTCTCCCAGTCTTCGATCGTTCGACTGGTCGTCCAGCGGTGGGTTTGCAAGTTACCCATCAAACGGCGAGTCCGTTTTTAGTTCTGCATTATCCGCGTATCTGACGAGAACGCAGCCTGCACAAGGTTGACACCGCCTACGCAACATTGGGAGCGCCATGGCTTCTTTGGTCAAAGAGCGCCGCGAAGAGCTTTTCAACGTCAAGGAGTACACGTTGGACAGCCGCCACGACTTGTTCAGTCTCATGATTCAAGCCAGTGAGACTGAAGGGAAGCTTGCGATGACAGACGAAGAACTGGTTAGTTTTCTGTCTGCCACGTGGTTGGCACTTAGCTAGCCATGTTTCTAGGCCGGAAACACCTTTCTTATGTTGTTTGCTGGACACGGTACACGTTATTTCTCACCAGAGCCCTCGTAACCCCATACTAACACGGCCTTTTCAGAGACGACTACTCGCACCCTCGACGCTACCTTAGGGTTCCTCGCCCTGTACCAGATCATCCAGGAAGAGATATTCGCCGAAGTGGAGGCCGCGTTTTTGCAAAACGTAGAACTCGTACGTGAGCGCTATTTGCTCGACCGCGTCCACCCTCTTACGCGACCCATAGTCCTTTGCCACGTCGAATCTCGTCAAAGTACAAGTCTGCGTCCGCACCACACCACCCATCCACTCGCTCACGCCGCGCTCCTGGACTCGCAGCGGCAGGTGCCATGATGATCCGTGAAGCCACCGAGGATTTTTGATTTGGTGCTCAACACCGGGGACACCCATCTCAACAACGGACAGTTGGCGCTCTTATGCGCGTCATAGTCGACATGCCGGGCATTCGTTCGTCCTACTTCCACTTTCTTCATGTTCCGACCGCGTTAACAATCTAACGTAGACTATAACCCGCGATATCTCCCTGAACCGGAAGAGTACCGGCCCTCCAGATGGTGCACCACGCACGAGAATGACTTGTCGATGTTCTCGTTCGGGTCCCGCGCCTGTACGTCTTCCTTTCCTCCATCCTTACTCCCAAGTCTCAGGCCTCATATCCTCGTGCGCCCAGGTATCGGAAGGCGCTTCGCACCGACGGAGGTGACGTGCTTCCTCGCCAGGCTATTGCATGGGTGGCGACTCGACGTCGTCCTCAAGCCGGACGAAACTTGGGAACAATGGCGTCGTCGGGTGATGGTTGGAGTGGCTACGATGAGCCTGGGCGTCGGGGACGTACCCATTTGCCTCATCGATTCGACCGTGGACCGACGCCGCATATCCCCCGAAGACCGCGGCCGTGTCTTCGTGAACCATCGCCCAAGCCACTGGACATCTGATGGTAAGGTGCCATTTCAATCCCGCTCACTTGAAGGCACCGAAGCTCATGCCGTCGTTACCGACGCTCCGCGGCAACTTCCTTAAGATGGGGCGCGGCACCGCGATCATCCTTCTTCTCGTCTTTGTCACCGGTCATTGATACGTCGGTTGTTACTCGCTAACATAGGAACTCATTCCCAAGGAAGAAGAGGGTAGCACAGGTGTCTCAACTGGCTGGTTGATGCGTCCTGATTCGCAATGTGCGATGTCCCGATTCTCGACTCTCGACGTCCCGATTCTCGACTCTCGATGTCGAGAGTCGCGTGTCGTGTCGTGTCGCAGTCGTGAATGTGCGCGGCGAGAACATGGTGATTTCATTTTGAAGGTGATCCGTCTGATGTCCTCCATGTTCTATGCGTTCACAAGTCAAGTTATCTCCGTGATTACAGGTTGAACTTCAATCTGGTAGCATTATCAATGTGTTCTCCATGGACCCAGGGGACTCATGTAGTTTTTACCAGTGTTCTTAGTTATAAAATGATCATGATAATACTCCAGCCTACTGTTTGATCAACATGAAGATCATAATCTAAAAGGCTTCAGCAAGTGTGCCAAGTATCCATCCGAAACTAAATGGTATTAGGTTTATCGTGTAATCACACTGAGATCACGGGATACATTGGACGTTGCCCATAGTGTAAGCTCACTTCAATATTTGTACTTTCAGTCCCCATTTCAGATACATAATAGGAGCGCTAAAATGGACTTCTGCCCGCGGTGCTGAGTCCTGCTCATGCGCACGCTTCGTTGATGTATCAATACTGTACATACGCATGCGCACTGCGCAGAGCCGTAAATAACGGTCTGGTACGTTCAGAAGGCTGTCTTTGGTCACCCTACGGACCATCCTTCGTATATATATATGTACTTATTGCACGGAATATAGCTTCAAGGAATCCACACTTCGTTCATATTGATGCAGATGCAATGGCATGGTTGTAAATGAGATAGCGCGGGATGTTGCGCGCCGAGCAAGGTGAAGGCCCACTTTACTCTTGACACGCATATCAGGTGGGGTGCCAATGACTGGGACGCGGTGGGTGTTGGTGGATGCTGGTGGATGGCTCTAATCTTCAGAAGACGCATTGGTATTGAAGTTATATTGTGTCATGTGTTTTCTGTTAATTCGCACGTCTTTCATCCCCCCCCTCCCATTACAATCTGTAGCACTGCGTAGTATGAACAATGTATTTTACTGATGCGGTGGCCCTGGCTCCGACGTCAACCCTTCTGGAACGTAGAAAAACAACATCATACACCACGTAGTGGCCGCCACTCCTACGAAAAAGCCTATGATCGTAGCACACGTATTCATACGTCCCTCGCAGAATGTGTATCCAGTCGATGGCTTGAGCATGACTGCCACACAACACATTGTGAAATAGGGGCGGTGAAGGGAGGATAAACCTACCTGTATCGACTATCTTCTGGATTGTGACTTTGTACGTCGCAGGCATGTGATCCTTATACATCCGAGAGACCTGTGTTTGGAGATGGTCAAACAAGGCGACACGGTATTAGGAGAGATCACAGAACTCACCGATCGACCCAAGGCGAAGATAGCGAAAGTGTAGCCAACCGGCACCAGGATGAAGTACACAAACATCTTTGCCAGCGCCACTCCGATCTCGAAATTGCTAGCGTCGGCTGCGATCGGTTCTTTAGCGACGAGCAAGTTGGCCAACGGGGACATCATCAGCGCGGTCAAGATGATCGGGGCTGATAGCAAGATCGTATTCCTCAAAGCTGTCGGATGTGAAGGTCAGTCATCCGGGGGCTGCAAGGTGGAACACTGCGTGCTCACATAGGGCAAGGAATTTCACCAGTTGAACGATCACATACCCATAATCGTCCTGGAAAACCCACGGGAGGGAGGAGGAATTCACACGTTCGTATTTCGTCCCCGAGTAAATCCTACACGCAAAAGCGAATACGTCCACTGTAAACTTCGCGTCTGTTCGAACCAGGCGGCACGACACACTCACAGAACACCCATAATGACCGTGAGCACCCAATCCACCGTCGCAACCGTCGTCTCTCCGCGATACACCTGAACCGTCTTGAATATGCCTGCTCCGACGACAATCGACGTAGTGAGGAGTCGGAATACCGTGACTTTGAAGAGCAACGGTGGATGCTGGTCGCTGGTGAATCTAGAATCCCTTTTCTCGCCCTTGTAGTTGCGCGGAATCGAATACGGCAGCGACTCGCCCATCCTGTTGGCTGCGTTGGACGCCACGTCGCGTGCGACCCTCGAGTTATATGCCAATTCAGCGCGCTTGCGATGAGCCCAGACTGAGGTACCATAAAGACCATCTGTCCAAACGTACAGCCTTTCATTGACATGTCCGACTGCTGTCGTCGAGACTAAGATTTCGTCGAAGATAACGAGGTCCGTGAGGGATGACATGAATGATCCGGAGATACATGGTTTACTTGTCCAGGCCACTACTTGTCCAGGCCACCAGCAGTACGAACGAAAGACAGCAGAGTGAAGACGGTTTGAACAAAGAATCGCAAGTTGGTGGTGGTCGGAGGTGAAGCCAGAAAACACGTGCTCGGCAGTGGAAGCGCCGTCAGCAGCCGTGGGCGCCTAACCGACCTCACCCTCCCATCGCCGGCGCCGCGAAGCTCGAACGCATCCTCGTGTTTTTCTGCATGTTTCGTCGACGAATGCGACCACCACCTCGACCGTCACGATGTTCAAATCTATAGGCAACTACTTCAACGAACGACGGAACGGATATGCGAAGACCGCAGGCGTCGTCGGTGGGCTGTACATGGTCGGGCGCTACACCGTCAACCGCCTCGAAGACGTGCGGAATACGATGATGCAGGAGCGGTCGGCGCGAGAAAAGTACGTTCATCGCTCGCTGCGCTTGCATCTATCTGACTGCAGAGTGTAGTGTTCGCAAACGGTTCCAGCAGAACCTGCAGGACATCTCATTTACTACTATGGCACACCTCCCCATCCTCGCGGAGAACGTGCTCACCGACATGGACGTCGAGGCCCTCACCGCAGAACTCCAGTCTCTTCTCAAGGCATCACGCGAAAAGCGAGTATCTGCGTCCGAGCACTTGGAGCTTCCGACACATCCCCATAACCCACCGTCAGAGGCCTCGTTGGCGTCGAGTGTCGAGTTCGTACACGAGGGCGACGCAGTGTCCGACAACGGCTCTGTGTCTGTACTATCGTACTCCGCCCTAGAAGAGGCTCCTTCACCCCTCACGGACTCCCAGTCTAGCTGGGTCGGCGAATTTTCTCAACCATCAATACAACCTCCCTACCCAACTCCCCAGCACCCACCCTTGCAAGCAACGCCATCGGCAGAGGGTACCGAGTCTGGCGTAAGCAGCTCCGCTGTGAGCAGCAACGACGACTCGTCAGCGGTGCGTTTTTTCCAGTCATCGTGCCAGCTGAAGCGCTGACGAACGACAAGGCCGACATGACCAGCTCACAGGCAAGTCTCAACACAAAATCGAAAGCCGATCTTTGGAGAGAAGTCAAGATGCTTGGTGCGGGCTTTGTTTTCTCTTCTTACCTTCCGTTCTGACTATCTTTCCAGCCGTCACGCGCACGCTCACTGTCATGTATTCGATCACCCTCCTCACCCTCTTCACACACGTCCAACTCTCCCTCCTGGGGCGATACAAGTACGTGCACTCAATAGTGCAACTAGAGCGAGACGAAGAAGCTCGAGAACAACTTGAAACGTCCATCGCCTCCCTCTTCTTCAGCCTACCCCGGGACCGGGCCCTAGCGGACATAGAGGCGCTCGACTTGGACGATGAATGGGAGAAGGACGACCTGTGGCGCGAGGGCATCGACGCGGAGACAGAGCGGAAGTATCTCACACTCAGCTGGTGGATATTGAACGTGGGCTGGAAGGACGTGGGCGAGCGCGTGCGCAGGGGGGTCGAAGAGGTGTTCGAGGAGTGCGTGCTTGACTTCTTCCTTGTTCGTTGTCCGGTGGCTCATCCGCTTCACGACACAGTGTCTCTCGGAAGAGCAAAGTTGGCGTGCTCGACCTGCATCGGCTTATAAGCGACGTTCGTCGACGTGTTGAGCACGAGGTTACGTTCGAGGGAACCGAGCGTCGTATCAAGTGCGTGTTTACACCCATTTCTTTTCGTGCCTTCGCTGACATTCTCTTCAGCTTTATGTCCACCCTCCTACCGCCGACGACCTCGGCAGTCGCTCATTTGCTGACGCGGGGTGGATTCCCCCCATCGTATGGCGACGCACACGATTCAGCCTTTACGTCATTGCTCGAAGAGACTCGGGACGTGCTCGCGTCGGCGAACTTCCAACTCGTGCTCGAACGCTGCCTGGACCGCGCGACGTCCGTGCTGTTCGATGGACTACGCGAAAATGTGTTTGTTCCAGATGATGGTGAGGACGGCGAGCAGGTGCGACTGCGCCTTGCGGGGATGTTGCCTAGCTTGGCGCGGTGGAGTTCGCTTGCGCTCAGGGGGCTTCCGAACGTGTTGGTAGACGTGAGTCTCTCCTTCTTAACGTTGATCCGTGCGCCACGCTCATGGTGTGTGTTTGCAGAGCCTTGGGGATTTGCACGAGGTGGCGGGGCTGGCGGCGATCATATATTCTGACTACGAGGACCGGTTTCGGTGATACTTCTTCTTGTAGCCTCTAGCTGACACGATACCTTACCTTCGGGTTCGACTTGCTGTGACCCAACCAAAACACTAGTGGCATCCAAAGATAGTGCACATATGACGAGGACGGTGAGGACTTCTGCTTTGTAGTACGTCACGATACTGCGTGGCAGCGCAGATTGGCATGCTCCAGGTTCAATTGTATGTCGGCCTCTTATAGTCATACGGCAATTCACGACTTTCGCACCAACACTGGCCAAAGACCACCCACTTCTCATGAGTACACGTCGTTTCATGGTTCCCCGTGGACAACCACATACACTAGTCATACCTCTGTCTCATGCATAGAGCTCGTGACCGTCACCTTGCGAACGTCAGGCATACGCTCCTTTCGATCCACCCCTTGATTGGTAGAGCTTATTATGTTCTTATGCTTAATGCTTTGCTTAGACGGCGCAGGACACTCGAGGTGCACCCCCTGAGTCTCCTTGCCCCTCGCCAGCTGGTATTCATTCAGTACTTTGGATTTGGATCCTATCACGCCTATCACGAACGCTATCGTGAACCTTACACGCTTCATGCATCCGTGCTCCCTCGCGACAGAACGTTCACCAGCTTTCGTCCCCCGCAACCGTCCGCACTCGTTCTGCCAAGTCCAACTTTCAGAGCCGTTATCGCTGACCCCGTCCATAGATACTCACTCGCCGCCTGCCTCCGACATATCCCCATTCAACCGCGCAGACGCATCGAAAGGGTATGCTCTGCCCCAACTGTAGGCTGCGCCCTCGGCGTATTAGCAACTGGGTTCTGAGCAATTGCGTCAGCCTTCGAGCGAGCAAAGGAACATGGCGCCAAAGTTATACAGACGACCATTCTGTCGGGAGGGTCCTGTTTTCCTTTCTTCATATGGGGAAACGTTCGGGTCCAGGGGTATGGTGTGGGAGCAGCGACATTTTGGGTTTTCGGGTCAACTGGACGTTTACACCTGGTTCACGTCCGTGTCGTGCGGGCGGGCATATTGCACTTCTTTCTAAGTATGCACCGTCCACTGCACAAAGTCGCATTGTGTGCTTCGATGGCAACTGGTGCCAGTGGATGACATACTAGACGACCTTTGCGGTACGAAGAAGCGTGGTTTGCGGTGAAGCGTCGGTCTTTCCTTTTCACCACCTTCCATGCTTGCACGGCGGGCCGTCGTGCCAAATTGTCAGTGCGTTTTTGACTTGTTTGAAGGCGCGCTCGTCAGCCATCTGGCCTGCTGACTCTGACTTCGCTCGCGCAAGGTCTCTTCCTGCCAGTGTGCGGCCCTGCCACACCGAGCTTCGAAGGGGGCACCTTTTTCTTTCCAGTTCCTGGCGCTGACGCGGTGGTCGGACGACGGACACGTTTCTGAGCGTTCGGAGGGAAAAGAAGTGGTATTCGACGAGTTCAGGTCGCGAATATCATGCTCGCGATTGGGCACAGGGGTGTTTGCGGTTTGCGTTGATGCACTGGCACGAGCTGTGGCGACGGGCGTGGGTCGTCTGTCACGGCGCTATGCGCATGAGTGTCGAAGGGGCGTGCCTGTCCCTCTGGATCGAAGGATGGCGGATATCTCGGCGATGCCAACTTGCCTGTTACACGGAGGTATATTCCGCACCCTTGTGTCCTGATGCCTCGCGGCGGTCACTGGAGGACTATTCTCGGGGGTACTGCGAGTCAAAAAGCGTCAGATGGAGATGAAGCAGCGCGGTCCTTCTACACGACGGTCCCCTCGTATCCTGCGAACGTCGTCTGGCGTTTGCGTGTCGGAACGGAGGAAAGTCGTGGCAATTTGGGGGAGTTTTGTCGCCGCGGCTGTGCGCGGAGGAGGCATGTATTATTCGTGGGCAAAAATCCGCCATGGGTATCGCAACGGCGACTCATGACCTGAAGTACATTTATATACCCGCATCTACAATGGAAGAGACTGTCTATTGCATCCTTCAGAGCACTTCGAGCGGGATAGTAGCGTAGACATCGGCAAGTCACGTGTGCGTCGGCGTCGTACGCGTCTGCGCGTCTTCCGAGTCGGTCCTGACCGCGACGCGGCTGCGCCTCCCAACGTCCAACCGAGGTTGACACGCCAAGCACACCCGCATTAATATCGATAATTAGGCATATCTCTCACAGGACTTTCCGCCCGAGGGTCCGGTGAAGGGGGCGTGCGCGGGGAATCGTCGGGAGCCCCGCATCAGCGGGCGAGCAGCCTGAGCAGCACGGGAAGCAGCCATCCCTGTGCGAGTCCTCTGCTCATCTGCGGTTCAACGACCTATATACTCCTATACAACCATTCTTCTTCCCTCGGAAAAGGCCCTACGCTCCCGCTCGAACCGCGTGCGCTCGCCCTCACCTACGGCTCGCCAGGCCTGCATCCTCCACCCGCGTCCCACACCCGGCGGACTTTCTTCGGCGCGTCCCCTGCGATATTCCGGCCTCCTCTGTCTCGTTATCGGACCTGATGTTCTCCTGTCCAACATCGCTCGTCTAGTGGATCGTATATAAACCAGCGCGGATCCTGCGCTGGAAAGGACCTGCATCCTACCCGCCTCCGCCCGCCCTAACTTTCCTCTCTCTCCCCCAATAGCAACAATGGGCAGCACATCGCCGAATGGACAAGCTGCCGCCCGCCTGCCGAAGGACTTTATTTGGGGTTTCGCCACCGGTAAGTACGTGCGCCTGCGCGCGCGGCGGTGACGCGCCCTCTCGAGTCGGGCAAGGTGACCCCCCCGCCCCTGTGCCTCCGCGCCGCACTCGCTTACTCACGCACCTCCGCTCCCGTCGTGTTTGCTGATGCTCGTGCCCCCGACAGCCTCCTTTCAGGTCGAAGGCTCCCCCGACGCGGACGGGCGCGGCAAGTCGATCTGGGACGACTTCGCGCGCACGCCGGGAAAGACGCTCGATGGCGGGACCGGGGACGTCGCGACGGACTCGTACGTGCGGTGGAAGGACGACATCGCGCTGCTGAAGGCGTACGGCGTGCGCTCGTACCGCTTCTCGCTCTCGTGGTCGCGTATCATCCCGCTCGGGGGGCGGAACGACCCCATCAACCCCAAGGGCATCGAGTGGTACTCGGCCTTCATCGACGAGCTGCTCGCCAATGACATCGTGCCGTTTGTGGTGCGTGTATTCCGTGCTGTGTTGCGCGAGGCGATGGGCCTGAGGGGAGGGGCGTGGATTGACGCCGCTTTCGGACAGACGCTGTATCACTGGGACCTGCCCCAGGCTTTGCATGATCGCTACGGGGGGTGGCTTGGTCGGGAGATTGTCGAGGACTTTGCGAACTATGCTCGGGTGCGTGACCTCACCTCCTCGCGTTTCCTTCCCTCACCGTCCCCCTCACCCCCCACGTCATCGCTCACACATACCTACAGGTATGCTTCCAGGCCTTCGGAGACCGCGTCAAATACTGGTGCACCCCCTTCTGCGTTCTCCCGAGCGATGCATTGATAACCGGATGGACAGGCTAACCATGAACGAACCTTGGTGTATATCCGTGCTGGGGTACGGACGCGGCGTGTTCGCGCCCGGCCGCTCGAGCGACCGTCTCCGGTCCCCCGAAGGGGATTCTTCGACGGAACCGTGGATGTGAGCTTGTCCCCGCCTGCTTCGCGGTCGCGAGGCGTTTGTGTTGAACTGGCGACCTGACTTGATTCTTCCGATCAATACAGCGCGGGGCACCATGTCATCCTCTCGCACGCGTACGCGGCGAAGGCGTACCGCGATGTGTTCAAACCTGGGCAAAAGGGTCAGATCGGGATCACATTGAACGGGGACTGGGCCCTGCCGTACGACGATAGTCCGCAAAGTGCGTTTTTGATTTTTTTTGTTTGCAGCCTCTGCCGTTCTACGCTCACCGGGCTTGCGTGTATCGTGCAGATGTGGCCGCCGCGCAACACTCGTTGGACGTGGCGATCGGTAGATCCCCTTTCTACGTACATACGACTCATCATGCTTATTGACTTCGCTCGTCCTAGGGTGGTTCGCCGTACGTCGCCTCCACCACACTGTTCTTGCATACAAATAGGAACTCAGTTCACTCTAGGATCCGATATATCTCGGGCGATACCCCAACTTCATGCGCGAAATGCTGGGTGATCGACTTCCAATATTCACCCCGGCGGAACTCGAAGTGGTCAAGGGCTCGTCTGACTATTACGGGATGAACACATACACGACGAACCTGTGCAGTTGAGCCCTTTCCTTTCTAGCTGGCTCGGTATAGCGTGCTGAAGAGTGTGCGATGGGGATATAGGAGCGGGCGGAGACGACGAGTTCCAGGGACTGTCCGAGTACACGTTCACGCGGCCAGACGGGACGCAACTGGGAACGCAGGGTACGCTGTCGCTTCTGGCACTTGCCTGTTGTTCCTGCTGACCAGATCGCCTGGCGCGGTTCCAGCGCATTGCGCATGGCTGCAGACATGTGAGTCGACCTTAAGTTATTTGTTTGGCAGGGCTTGAACTTGCATGCTTGATGTCACCGGGAAGACCCCCAAGGTTTCCGCGAGGTCAGCACTCCGTACGCCTCTCGAGAATTGGTCTGCTAACACCCATCCATCGTACAGTTGATGAATTACCTATACAAGGTGGATATTTCCCTTCGTTCCCGCGCCGCGAAGCGCTGACCTCCCCGAAAGAGGTACAATAAGCCGATATAGTGAGCGCCACCTCTCTCAGTCTATCGCACCCGCTGACCTGCCACATCCAGCGTGACAGAAAACGGGTTCGCGGTGCAGAACGAGCACCTGATGCCACTCGAGCAAGCGGTGAAAGACTGGGATCGCGTGGAATATTTCCGCGGAATGACGGACGCGATCGTGCGGACCGTGCTCGAGGACGGCGTGGACGTCAAGGCCTACTTCCCGTGGAGTGCGTTCCGCTCTCTAGAGGCCCGCCTCTGCGACGCTGACTCCTTTGTGATACCCCAGGTCTTCTGGACAATTTTGAATGGTGCGTGCGCATGCGGTCGTGGTCGTTGAATGGCTCGGGCCTGTGGCGCTCAACGTTCTGCGATGAACCAGGGCGGACGGGTACGAGACGCGGTTCGGGGTGACGTACGTCGACTACAAGACGCAGAAGCGGTACCCGAAGGAGTCCGCCAAGTTCTTGACCAAGGTACGTGTGCGCATCGCGTCGCGGCAAGCGGGCACGCTGACGCGCATCTGCGGGGCAGTTTTTCCGCGAAAATGTCGACGGTAATGCCGAGCACTCGCCGCTGCTCGCGAAGCTGGGCAGCGCCAGCGGGAGCCTTGATGAGCTCGCCGGGGCGACGTTCATCGGTACGTGCTGACGCGCACCGTGCTCGGGCGTGCTGACGAGAATCCATGTCTAGGGAAATCGCGCATGGCGCAGATGTACCAGTTTGTGTTGTCGTCGCTGCGGAACCTCGTCTCCTTTTTCGCCAGCAATTGAGCCGTCCGTTCTCCTTTGTTTCTCCACGGCGCGTTAGGATCTAGGGGTTGTTTCGGCCTGTACTACCATCCATATACCTTTCCATGTTCCCCCTGCCTTTGTGGTTTTTTTCTTCGCGATGTTTACGACTCGATTGACGATGTACCTATAAAAAGAACAAGTCACGCGCGCTGCGGCTTCGACGCCGATAGAGTTGGACCGCGGCCGCGGCCGTGACGCCTGCCGAAGGAATAATATAGGGCCCAAAGGCCGATACCGGCGTCGATGACGCTCCGAACATGACGGAACTACTATATATAGCAATTTCAGGGACCGAAAGCTCGGCTGCTCGGAAGAGGAGAAAAGACGTGACCGGAAAATATAGAGTAATATAATGATTATCGGATAGAAAAGGGTCACACGAGGAGAATTGACTTTGCGTTCGAGTCTTCGACCTTTTCCAGTTGGCGGCCGTCCGCCTCGACCCGCGTCTTTCCCCTCCTCCTCCCGTCTCTCGCCGACCCCGGACCCCAGATCACGTTCAGGCCAAGAGAGTTACTTACGCGCGAATGGCTTCTCAAGGACATTACGCCCCCGCCCCCGCCCACGCGCCCGCCGAGGCAAGCGCACCCACGGACCCTGTCGACTTGTCCGCCGCAGCCTCGTCCTCCTCCTTGCCCGGTGCACCACTCTCGCATACGTCGACCGTGGACAGCGCAGAGAACAGCGAGGACGACTCGAACGGAGGCAAGAAAAAGTCGGGGAAGAGCAGGAGGCGAAAGGTCAATCACGCGTGCCTGTACTGCAGGAGGAGCCATATGACCTGCGACGAGGGCAGGCCTTGTCAACGTTGGTGAGTGCTTCGTCGCTGCCTTCTGCGTCTCTTTGCGGGTGCCTTTCGGTCGAGGGTGGGCAGAGTAGAACGGTTTGGGGTCCGCGGCGGAGACGGACGGTGTTGGCGCTAGCCCCAGTCGTAACGCCGACCTCATACAACCCACCCGCCTTTTCTCATCGTACCACCGTCCCTCTGACCCACGCATTGTCTGCCACAGCATCAAACGAGAGATTGGACACCTCTGCCACGACGAACCTCGCCCGAGCAAAGGCGACAAGCACACACATCCCCCCGGTCCCGCATCCGCGCAAATGAACCTCCATCGTACGTCATTCGTCCCCGCGCCCGTCCCAACATGAGCCTGAGCCTCTGCAGCCACCACGCTTCCCTACACCACCCAGCCCATCATGGCCAACCCCTCCTCCTGGCCCTCGTCCGCGCCAGAAGGTGCACTCATGTACCCTCCCGAGACCTTAGGAAAAGAGTTCTCAAGTTTAACGTGCGTCTCTCTCCTAATTCATTCCATAGCAGGATATTTTCCTGGAAGTCTCGTGAGATTTGTGCTGAAATATGTTGGACTGTTGCCGGGGAACAAGGCTGATGCAAAAATGTTGAAAAAAGCGTGAAACATCAGGCTCTTGTCAGCATTTTGTACCAACCTTATTTCCCGAGAAAGAGTTCAACAAATCTCAGCATCGACTTGAACCTTTACATTATCTTGTCATGCTGGCAGTGCAATTTACCCTAAACTGACTGTCCTTCCAGTGATTTCCTCGAAACTCTCGACGAGCACGCCTTCTTCAACCCCACAGGCATCATTTCGCAGCCACTCGGCTCAAGTGCCTACGATCCTGGCCTCGTCCCCCCACGCGCCACCTCACAACCTCAACCTCCGCCTTCCTCCCAACAGGCCCAACCCCAACCCCAATCCAAACCTCCAGAATCCGACCGTGCTCAGTCCCCCACGACCACGCGGGACCCACAACCGCCGGATCAACCGACCCCAGGCGTGCTCCCCACCGCGAGCATGACCGAGAAATTCCTGCTCACCGCGGCTGACCAGGAGCCGGGCTCGCGCGACGAGCGTCTGAAGCGCGTCATCCGGACCAAGTACGAGGCCGGCCTGCTCAAGCCGTATAACTACGTCAAGGGCTACGCGCGCCTGTCCCGGTGGATGGACAAAAAGTGAGATCGGCCCCTTTCTGTTTTCGCGTCCCTCGCGCCGGCGATCCGCCGCGGTTGCTCACTGCGTCGCGCGTTGTAGCGTTTCGCAGGAGTCAAAGCAGCAAATACTGCACCCGCTGTCAGTACTCAGGCCCAAGTTCAGGGTGCGTCGTCTTTCTCTTGCACCAGAGCCCGAGACTGACCGGCCGCGACGCTCGCAGGCCATCGCCCAATCGCTGCGCGACATCGTGAGTTCCGGTCCCCCTTTCTTTCTTCTGCTCGGCGCTGAGGATGCGATCCAGGACCTCGTGTTCATCGAGGAGGCGTTCGAGCGACTGCTGCTCGACTACGACCGCGTGTTCTCCGTCATGGGCATCCCCGCGTGCCTCTGGCGCCGGACGGGCGAGATCTACAAGGGCAACCGCGAGTTTGCCGAGCTCGTCGGCGTGGACGGGTACATGCTCCGCGACGTACGTCCCCTCCTTCTCCCTCCCCGAAATCGCGCCCGATCCGACGCGTTCGCCCACAGGGTCGATTGTGCATCTACGAGCTCATGGCCGAAGAGTCCGCCGTGAACTACTGGGAGGTGAGTTGCCTTGCCTCCCCTTTTTCTTCGCCCCTTCGCCGATTGACCCCCATGCGGAACAGAAATACGGCAACGTCGCGTTCGACTCCTCCCAAAAAGCCGTGCTCACCTCCTGCGTGCTTCGGTACAAGCCCGCGGTGACGCCCGCGGGCGCGACGACGCCCGGTCGGCGGGAGGACGCGCCGAACGAGGAGGGGTACATCAACTGTTGCTTTTCGTTCACGATCCGGCGGGACACGTGGGGGATCCCGAGCATGATCGTCGGGAACTTCATCCGGCTTTGAGGTCGGGGACATGACGGATGGCTTTCGCCGTTCCGATTCAGGTTTCGTTCTACATATTTCGGACAAATTCTGTTGTGTTGGGTGGGAGGTGTCTAATGGGGGAGAGTGGGGTCATCTAGGGACGGGGCGGAGATGCGGGCGTGGTGGACAAAGCGAGCGGTGTAATCTTATGTATATTGTCAATGGGCTCTTTCTTGGAACTGACTGCCGTGAAACTCTGATTTGTGGGATTCGGAAGGCTTGCAGAGCTCTTTGTGGATTGACATCGAGCGCGATTTATGATCAGTACTTTGAGTCGCGGTGGGATTGGAGTCGAGCAACGTCACCAGGCTTGCCACGTGTCTGCATGCCGCAAGCTTTACTGTACATATAAGGAGCAATGTGCAAGAACTACAGCAGAAACAAAGAGAGCCAACGTGCAGGATGTCGTACGTACATTTGGAAGCTGAAGCTTGAACCATGAAGCTGAAGTGCCGAATCTCAAAGACGAGATAGTAAGAACATCGATGGTTTCCATTACCACCCCACCCCGGACAGTAATACGTCTTCGTCGGAATCGTCATCCATGAAATCAAGATCGTCCATATTGACGTCAATAACAGCAGCCTCGTCGAGATTGTCATTGAGACCCTGAACATCTTCGGGCTGCAGGAAGCTGAAAGTGAAATGGCCAGCATGGGCAAATTGACGACTCTCAACGGGCGTGACAGCCTGAGGCAAGTTTAATTTCTCCTCTCCATCCCAGTCGACCACCACCCCGCACGCTTCAATCTCGGCAATCCGAGCCGAGGCAATGCGACAGTTCTTGATCTCCACGGTTCGAAGCCTGTCGTCGCCGTGTCCTCCGTTTGCCCGGCGTTTGACGACATCCACGAGCGTGGCAAAGTCATATTGACCGGGGCGTTTAATGTCTTGAGATAGATTGGCGTTGGATAGGGACAGATGCTGGAGGCTGGGGAATATCTTCCATCGTACTGGTGCATTCGACTCGGTATTTGCGGCCGAGCCTTCAGTCTCCGTCACGCCTATTTCCATTTGGAGGGCGAGGATGGCAGGGCGGGCGTTCCGTCCTCGACAGGAGAGATACCTGACGGAGCGGAAATGGACAAAGGAAGTATCCCATGCCACCCGGACATTATGCAGTGGTAGCGAATCCTCCAGATGCACGGCTGTAACGCTCTCCGCATGCAATGCATGGATGACGGCCTCCACTGCGGTGACGACTGTTGAAAGACCGGTGCCTATCGTGGAGGACTGGAGGTGAAACAAGTTGTCTTCGCCCTCGAGATGGTCGTCGAAGTGCACAACGCTGCGCCCGGTCCATGCCTGAGGCCAATTGATGATGGTACTAGTCCACCCTTTGACAGACCATGCATCTGGGAGGAAACAGTTGATGGAAATAGTGCGCAGGGGAAGGGGGTTTTGAGGATCCATTGCTGCGGCGGGCAGATAGTCGCGCAAAGAGGTGCTCGCCGGATTTTCGAGGGACGAGAATGAGCGATGAATGAATGTTCGCGTTGAGGGTGGAATAACGATCCGGTTCCACAACCACTGTATCTTCGGTGCATCGTCGATGATCGTTATTGTATGAAGACACAGCAGCGCCAAGGGAGGAGCATGTCCTGCGTCTGGATGAACGGTTTGTGGAATAGCGCGTGTAAGGTTGAGGAGCTGCAGTTTGGGCATGGACGCAATCACAGATGAAAAGTGGGCCTCCGACTGCCACTTTGTCCCAACTCCATCAAGAAAAAGTTCGGTGAGATTTTGATACGGTCCCGGTGCTTGGAGGGGCATGCAATTCTTCAGCTCAAGGTAGGCGAGGCGTGGAGCGTCACCAAGCAGAAAATCATCGTGAAGGTGGTGTATCTTGCCATCGACTTCGACGGATAGATATTCCAGGACTGGAAGATCCCGCATCAGGATTCGATAGGGGGAAGGAGGAGGAATCAGGGTCTCCACTCGAAGCTCGATACGCCGGACCCTCGGATGCGCCTCCTGCAACGCGCTGTTGAGCGTCGTGAGGTCATGATCGAGCTTGAGGTGGGATGATATGGATATCGGCGTCTGCTTGGACCTGGAGAGCTGCTCGGGAACCCATTTCGACATCGCACAGACATCGTGGCCCCAGAAGCTGGGATGGTCCAACGCTATGTGACGCCACTGTCGACACACGTGGGTGACAGAAATCAACGTCTGAAAGCCCAACACTTGGCGAGGAGCCACCGGGAGGAGTTCGGCCTGTGGAAGAAGGGCGAAGATACTAGCGAGGATCTTCGGGGGCAGACGGGATATGGAGTTGAGCTCGTTGGAGCGGGATGCAACAGCCCTTGCAGCCTTCAGAATCTCCTTCAGATCCTCCCCAAGCTGCTGCCGCGCCCGCCCAGCCTGCTTCGGATCCATCGATACGGACACGGTTTGAAAGAGTCCCAGCCTCGATTGGAGGAACGCATCCCATAGACTGTTGATCGAAGGCTGGTATGTGAGCGTTTAACGAAACCACAGCGAACGACGCGATATCATACCTGCGGGGTGGGTTTGAAACCTCACCCTCAGAGATGGGAGCCTTTTGCGAAGCGAACGCGACTGGACTTGTTGGGTTTGGCCCGGTTTCCATGTCTTTCTCTCGGCACACCAAAACTTGACGAATTATGCGTGACGTGTGCGGACTCCGGTGGTCCTAGGATTCAAGAAGGCCTTGCTCTGCAGCGTCCGCGACCGATTTCCTTGCTTTCGAGGATGCAGAAGGCGAATATCGTGGAAATGTTGCTAATGCCAGATGTCGAGCTCACTGGAGTAGCGACGACAACTGCAAGTAGATGAAGTCGACGTCAAGTCGGAGTCTGGACTCACGGTGACTGGGTCAACTTAGCGAGCGCTTGTCCGGATGGAAAGCGCTGATTTGGCACGTGGTCTTGAAGAGCTTGAAGCTTGAAGTCCTTCATAACTTTCAAAATATACATATAGGCATAATGAGATTCTTTTCAAGTTGGATGTCGGAGTCCTCGCCTTCAAGCTTCAAGCTTCAGTCGGCGGTACGTAGGTACATCAGTACACAGCCAGTACCAGTACTGAAGCTGGAGCCGGAGCATGTCCTTTCGAAGCCGCGTAAGTGTTCGTATGAGCATGTCAGCGATTCGAATGTCCGAAGAGCCCCAGGCGTCGAACGATAAAACAACGTTACAATCTCGAGCCGTAAGGGTGGGGCATCGACCTATCGTGCAGTCCGCGATGTATCAGCAGCACCCCCTGCAGCACCTCGCGCAGGATCCTGCGCCCTGTCTTCAGCTGTCTCCGTATCCTGTGCGCTTGCAGATGAACGTGCGCCTCGTCCGCGCCGATGAGCTGCGACACCCGTCCATTCAGCGCCTCCTCCGTGCTGGACATCGTCGATTCGTGGCTGGCCGTCGTCGACGGGCGCGACGGCGTGGGCGTCGTCGCATGGCTCTCCTGCCCGCGCTTGGCCACGGACCACTCCACCTCGTCCGGGACGTGCTGCAGACGGCGCAGCACGTCTACGAGCACGCCCCGGTCGACGTCGTCCTTCCGGAGGATGTCGTCGATCACGCCCTCGACCTGCTTGAGCAGCCGGATCAGCGTTCGGATTTCGTCCTCGAGCTCCGCGATCTGTCCCTCGTACCGCGCCTTCTGCGTGGCGAGCTGGAGCTGGAGCCGGTTCGCGTGCTCGCGGGACTCCTCGAGTTCGCGTCGGAGTGTGAGAATCAGCATGTGGAGCCGCTTTGAGGGACGGCGGGCGATTCCTCCATGGGATCCGTCTGCGTCGGGGGAGGAGGGATAGGTGGGCGACGGATGGGGGTAGCGCGGTGTGGGGGTCCAAGGTGAGGTGGACCGGTGCTGAAACGACCCTTGTCCGGCGTCTTCAGAGTCCATATCCGTGATCACGTCCGCGACAAGAGAGTCGATGAGCTGGTAGCAGTGGACGAGGCCGGTCCCTTCCTTGGGTATGAGCAGGAGCCGCTGGAGCATGGATAGCAAGTAGCCATGCGCCTCCGTGTCGTTCGTTCTCTCCTGGAGAGCGGAGGACATGTCCTCCAGGTTCATCATGTCGCGTAGGATGTCCATGTAAAGCCGTCCTTGGAGCTCCCGCTCGTCGTGCATCGTCTGTTCTTGCCATAGGTGGAGATCAGCCGACGCTCGGGAGACTCGGGCTTCCAGCACCCCGCGCCGCTTTTCGTCCAGGATCTTATGCTTCTGGAGCGCTTCGAGCTCCTCCGCGAGGGCGCCGTGCCGAAGTTTGTGGCAGAGTGCGATGATCCGGTCGAGGCCGTCGCTTTCCATCGTGGCCCGGTGTTCGAGGCGTGACGAGAGGTCGTCCATGTTCTTGAGCACGCCATTGATCAGACGTAAATTATGCAGCTATGCATCGGGTCAGCAAGCAGTAAGGGCACCGAATTTCGAGGGAAAATTTACAGCATAGTCTCCAAGGGTTTCGTTGACGCCTTCGCCTTCGCCCGCAAGGCTATCCGCAGTGCCCCGACCTGCGATCACCATGGCCATGCTCTTGAACCAGTAAGCGTAAGGAGAGTTGCCCGCGGCCATGGCCTCTGTGAGCGCAGTGAGCGCGACCAGGACGGCCTGTAATCCGACCCCGTCGTCCCAATGCACGAGGAAGGTAAGCAGTTCGACGACGAGCTTCCGAGTGGCGACTCGGGGCGAGTTCAAAGACCTGGTGACTTGGGAGACGAGGTCGTTATGCGCCTCAACGTTGCGTGTGTATGTCTGCTGGATCACAATCAGCATGCTACGACTACGTATAGTGAAAAGAAAGCGACTGGCTGGGATACGGAGAATGTGTCGTAGACAGGCTAATATTCCGCACTCCAGTGGATGCTCGGCGTCCTGGCTTCATGGTAGTCGACGTCAGACTGGATACCTAACGTCCAAAGAAAGGGCTCACCGGTCCACACCCCTCCCATTTATCCACGTCAAAGCGTTTCCTAAGGCCGGCAACCCACCACCCTCGACGAATCGCCTCGTCCAACTAAAATGACGTCAGAGCTGGACCCTATGCAGAACCACCGCGAGACGCACTCTCGCTCGTCTCTCCTGAGCGACTCGAGCAACGCAGTGGACTGGCTTCCCACCAGCGTGTGCTCCTTCAGCCGCTGGAGGTACCACGCGGGCAAGGTATCCTCTCCTGCAGCCTGGCCCGCATCTCTCCCAGATCTCTCGACGCGATCTCGTTTATCCTTCGACTTGATCGCGGGACGTCGCTGGAGCCGCTCGCTCCCGCGTCCTCCATGCCTCTCCCCTTCAATGGGCGAGGACGCGTCGCTGCGCGGAGAGCTCTCCTGTCGTCGATGCGTCCCCGAGCCGACGAACTCCCTCGGGAGGGGCGGTCGACGGGCCCACGACCCCACAGTGGCCGTCGATGCTGGCCCGTCGTCCCAGCCTCGAGGAGACGCCGCGCCTGATCCTGCGAAGGGCTCCTGAGAGAACGGAGGCCGCAAGGAGACGCCCGTGTCGATGGTCGCGATACGACGATGATGGGTGCCTCCGCTCGCACCGCCGCTGGGAAGATGGGGATCGTTCTGGCTCCGGAGACGGTCTTCGGAGAGCGCGCTCCTGGCGTCGACGGACTTGCTTCGCCGCTTGAGGGCGAGGGCGTGCGTTTGTGGTGAGCGGTGGGTCCACGGAGGCGTCTCCCTCGGGTGAAACTCGATGGAGGATGTGCCAGAGGGGGAGGAGTAGAGGCCCCTTTGTGCCGGTGAAAAGGGCGAGATAGGAGGGTGAGGCGAGGCGCTGGATTGTTGGGAGAGCAGGGAGAGCGGGGACCGCGAGGGGATCCTGTCGGTCCTTGCGGGCGTGCCAGCTCCGTTCGAGGCCTGACGGCGGCTTGTATGGAGGGTGGGATTGGAAGAGGGTGCTGAGATGATGTCCGTCGCGATTCGAGTCAAGGAAGGCTGAGAAAATGCAGGACGGTGGGGAGGCCGCGATCCGAGGCCGTCAGTCGTCGCGGTCGAAAGAGACGGGATTATAAAACTCACCCGGGTAGATGATTGGGAGCGTACATGGGTCCGCGAGTTCGTAGAGCCCGTCTTGGTCTTCCACAGGTTGACGAGCGAGTCCATAGGTCGAGTGAGAGTCCCGGCTCCCCATGCAACATGGGGGTCCGGATGAGCACGACGGCACGATGTCCCCCTGGGGTCACAAGGCAGAGAACGGGACCGTCGTATCCGGAACGTCCCATGTCAAAGGTCGAGTTTAGAAGTCCAGTGACTGACGGCTTCCGCGTAGATTGGGGGTGCTGGCAACGAGGAAGACCGTGGTCGATGTAGTGATTGAATCGAGTGATACCGGTAGCAGGCACTTGGCGGCCTTCGCGCGGGTCAGATCTCGTCGGACTATATTATGGGCGCTAACGTGGAGAAGGAGACTTGCACTCAGACGCGGCGCCGATGGCCTTTGAATGGGTGGGTGTACACGGGGAGTGCGCGGTGAGCAAAAAGTGGGAAAGAGGGAGGCGAGAAACAGAGACTTCGTCAGTTTCTCGCGCGCACGTGATCTTTCGTTCTTGCATCTTCCCGACTTCGTCGTTCCGACTCCGAGCAGTCTGAACTGGTCGCATACGATCCCCCACAACTACGAAACAGAACAACCTCGCAACGACCGGTGCCATCGGGGGGTAGAAGGCGTCACAGCCACGAAGGAAGCGCAGGGATGGATTCTGAACCAATGCGCGAATGGTCATAGGTCGATTCACCTAAGCCTAAGCAAGTAGGGGGGGTGGGACGTCGGAACGATCGAGCCTGGGGGTGATACGCAGCGCAAAGCAGTGGACGACGAACGACATCCTTTAATACAAAGAGAGACGCGGTGGAGCGCTGCGTCACGTCACGACACAAACCGCGAGACAAGTGAGCTTTCTGATTGGTTGTGGGACAACAGCCACGTCATCGTAACGCGACACGTGACAGGTCGCGTTGACAAATGCACGTGGCTGCTTGCGTCATCCTAGGCTTGCGCGTCGGCCGGGTCGCCGCGTCGCTCTTCGTCTTGACCTCCACCACGTACTTGGCCACCGTCATACCTTCCCACTCTCTATGGCACCTCTACGCACCGCCGTTAGCGTCAAAGTAGCCTCCATGGCACAGCCCTACTTATACCTTTTACTTTGTATATCAGAAAACAAATTCAAATCAATTTTCCTCCAAAGCAATGTTTGTGCAGCAACACGGACGTGTTTTGTCGCTTCGGTCACGATGACCGCGTCGCTCCCACCCCCCCTGATTGGATTTATTTATATATCTAGAGATTTTTCGGGAAATTTCCTCGGTGCTCGGATGAGGCGTGGTGGTCCCGAGCTCGAGTGATGTACGACACGACACGACCCGACACGACACAGTACAGCACACCCTGTCATCTGCATCCAGTGCATCTCGGTGCATTCATCTGGATCATGTGCGCATTTTCTTTCTCTCTTGCGAGACGAACTGACATGTACTATTTGTGCAGAAGAATCTATGCGAGTTGGGGGTGACATTGGCTGGCCATTGGGATGGTGCACCGAGCAGGAACGCAGGTCCACTGATTCCGTCCAAGATGCAGCCCCCAGAAACAGTGCCCATTCAACCTCCTCGCAAGCGAACGAGAACACGGCCGTCCAGGTATGACTGACCTTAACAAACTGATCAATGTCCTTGCTTACTATATTGTTGTCTACAGCTTTCCTCGGCTGACGCCATTGGCCACCGCCGGTCTTGAGTGCGAGCACAACGACATCCTCAGGATCCTGAAGGTCCGCAACAGCATTGTATTGTGTCGTCCACGTCCGAATCAACGACAGGCGACACGATAATGCAAGAACCCAACCAACCAGCAAGCCTCGAACGGAGCTTTCATAGATGGTACGTGCATACAGTATCAATCAATGTGATAGTAAAGGCTTTACTGATCCTTTTGTTATCCATATCACAGGTGATATGTCCTCATCGACATTGCATATTCGCAGGCCTACTCGGCCCTCAGCGACTTGCTTCCTACGCCCCCAAGGACTCCAGCTCTGAACCCTCAAGGAACAGAACAACCCACTCTGCTATCGAAATGGCAGATTGCCAAGAGAGCCCGACACGAGCGAGAGCATTTGGGACCGTCACAAACCCCTCTAGGCATCCCGGCTACAGTTTTCCTACTATCGGACTGCGAGTTGAATCTTCTACACTTCATGCTTAGTACTTAGTTATGCTTATTTGTTGCTTATTTGAATACAATCACCACAGCCTTGCTACTTGAATGAGTGCAATGCATGGGTCTATGCTAGTAAAGGTACAATACAATACGATAGACATAATGATACGCTCGAGACTACGTACGAGAGCACAGAGTCCGGAGCAGCAAGTCAAAGCGATGGCGAAGGCAGGCGAGGTACTTAGGACACGCGCGGCGCGACCGGGGCCCCTCAACTCAAGAAACGTCGAGCTTCAAGCTTCACAGCCTCGGGTCAGACGCACACCCGCTTCCGCACCCCGCCATACACGTACGCCTCCTCGGCCCCCTGGCCCTCCTCCCACAGCGCCATCGCGCCCCGCTTGCGCAGCCCCGTCCCGCCCGCGTGCATGTATGCCAACGCGCGAGGCGCGAGGAGCATCGGGTCGATCCTGCCCGCGAACGAGGCGGACGTCGTGCCGATCGCGCCCGCGCCGGTGTGTGCGTATCCGTCCGTGCGGAGGCGCGGGTCCGGCGCGCCGGCGTAGTAGTAAGGCGGGCTGGGCTGGGATTCGTCCAGCGCGGACGGGTGGGAAGGACAGAGAGCGGGCGAGGAGCGTTGGTGCTGGACCGAGCCCCGGTGCTGGCGGGGGTGGTATCCGTCATAAGCTGGGTACGAGCCCTCGAACGCAACCGAGAACGCCGCCTCCGTCCCCGCCGCCTCCGTCCCCGCCGCCTCCGTCCGCACATGCGACTCGCGCGCGCCGCGCCTCCGTTCCCCCTGCGGCCGCGAGTGGGGCGTGAGCACGCCCGGCCTGCCCATGGTCGACACGAGCTTGCGGCGGATGTCGTACGGGATGGCCTCCGGCGGGATGTGGACGTGCACGGAGGTCATCCCGGGCGGGGGCACCCAGCCGTCGATGTCTATGCAGGGAGAGGATTGAGAGACGGAGAAGTAGACGCCTGGAGCGCCGGGGCCGACGAGTTGGGTGGGATAGGGGGTGGGGGAGGGGGTCGGGAGGAGGGAAGGAGGGGCGCGGATGGGAGCTGTGGGAGGGTGGGTGAGCGAGGGTTGGTGGAGACGGAGGGGAGAGGGGAAGAACGTACCCCCAAAGTCGTACGTCGTACTGTCCTCTGACGAGGGCGGCAACGGGCCATGGTGGTTGGGGTCCAAGCTGCCATTCCAGTACCCGGCGGCGGCGGAAAAATTATAGGGGATGTGGCTCCCGTGGGCGTTGGTAGGGTCGAATGAAGGCTCGACGGGTGAGAGGAGGTGCTCGATGTTCATCGATGTAGAATGGTGGGATGGGAATGCGGGGTGGGACTGATGCTCGTGGTGGTGGGAAGGGGGCAGGTGGACGTCGACCGGGTGGAATATAACGGCGTCCATTTCAATTGAGACCGATGCTTCCGCGGTTCGAAGGAATGGGATCGCGGTTCAGACCAGGAAAGTATGACACCGGTTGGGCTTTCTTGACCTTTGAACTCGACGTGAGATGAGGGAGGTTGGCCTTGGGATGTTGTGGCTAAGAGGGAGAGGGGCTCAGAGGACGACGGTTAAAAGCACGGTGAAAAGGGGATGTAGCGAGAGGGGCTTGAAGGGGGACACGTTAGGTCAGAGGTTTCGTAATGGGAAAAATGGAGAGGATGTCTCAAACGTTATGGGACATGCGTGGGCCGCCGCCGCACCGGGCGCGGGCCATCAAGACGTCGCTGTCAGCGTCGAGGAAAGGAAAGGAAAAATCGACATGGATTGCGGGACATCTGCGCGGCATAGAGAGAGAGAAAAGTCGACACGGTGACGGGACAGCTACTTCTTCTTCCCCGACGGCGCACCCTTCCCCTTCCCGAACGACTTGCCCTCGAACCCGGGGCGCGCCTTGTGCTTCGGCTTGACCCCCTTCTTCTTGTCGCTTCTCCGCTCGTTGCGGGACGCGATATTGTCGGAGCGTTTCTTCTGCTTTGCGGCCATCGACGCGGTGAGCTGCTCCTTCCGCTCGTCCCTGCGCACGACGGAGGGGGAAAAAAGGAAGGAATGAGCGATTTGCGCGGGGCGAAGATCCGGGGAACGGGGCCACGTACCAGGTCTTCTTGCTCTTGACTTTCTCCTTTTCCGTACGCTTGGCCGCTTTTTTGAGGCGGGCCTCGTTGTCGTGGACCTTGACGCCCTCCATGCGCGCCTCGGCCTTTTCCCATTTTTCGCGCTCCTCGATGTGCTTGCGCTTGTCCTCCGGCATGGCGGCGAGGCGCTCCTTCCGGGAGGCCAGCTGGGCCAAAGCTTGGGAGGGGTTGGATGAGGTCTTGAGACGTTGGCCTTTTTTGGAGGAGGAAGCTGCGTCGGCGAGGGCGGAGAAGGTGACGTTGGTGAACGAGGATTGGGGGTCGTGAGGGAGCCGAGAGGACGAGGCTTGATCGGGGACGATGAGCTGCGTCTGACAATTCGGCCAGCGTCAGGAGGATGGCAAAGGCATGAAGAATGAAACGGGCCATGAAGAACGCACCTTGTTCGGCACGGCCTTGTCCTTGCTCTTTTCCTTGTCTTTACCCTTGCCCTTGCCCCGCCGCTCCTCCTCCCGTCTGATCTTCTCCCGCGTTTCCTTCCGTCGCCGCTCGCGCATGGCCGCGCGTTGCATCCTGCGCTCCTCGAGCAACTCGTCTCTGCTCGACGGATTGCCGCCCCATCGCTTGCGATGTTGCATCATGTCGATCTTCGCGTGAAGTTTTGCGCGGAGGGCGTCGATGCTCTCCGCCTCGGGCATGGGCACGAAGGCCGCGTCATCTCCCTCGACGGCGTCTTCGTCGCTGAGATCGACGTCGACGTCCATGACGGCGGCATCCTCGTCGTCCGAGCCGTCGTCCGGCACGGAGGCTTTTTGTTTGCCCTTTCCGGCGAGGTGTTTGGATGTGGCGCGCGCCTCGGACTGCAAGTCGAGAATGGACTTGTTGTTGGCAGGATCGAGCTGTGCGTGCGAAGGGAAGGACAGGGGAATGAATGAGACACCGCTCGGGTCCATACACGACTGTACCACACACCTTCTCCCTGCGGGCCTTTTTAGAGGCCTCCTTGATGGCCTGTTTGGGAGCCTGGTTCTTCTTCTTATTTTTGTGGTACTTGGACACGCCCTGCAACGAGGGTCAGGCGAGGCGGAAGCGGACGAGGGCGAGAGAAAAAAAACGCACCTGGTCGTCTACGTCGTCCTGGACGAGGTAGTATCGGGCAGGGATGAGTTTGAGAAGGGACTCGAAGGTGCTGTTGTGGCACTGAAGGGAAGCGTGGAGGGAGGCGGTGGACGTCGGCATCGTCGGGGACGGCGTCGTGGTGGGCGGTGAACGGGGCTGTGTGACGGGAAAGTCACGAACAATGGCGGTGTGTGACGTGACGTGTGACATTGTGTGACACGGTGGCCACCGCCCATAAATTCACCACTTTGACCAGCCCGCCTTCCCTTCGCTACGAGTCCCCGAGATGAGGACAAGAGCATCGTAGGACATGATGCATGAAATGCAGTTTTCTGGGTGATAGCGGAGTGAGACAGAAGGGGGAGACAAAGAAGTCGGAGTCACGCCCTGGGTCTTTTGTGATTACATAATGCGAACGAAGACAATAGAGAGCAAAGAGAATTGCTTTCGCGTTCGCCTCAAAGACAATAAATCATGGCCGCCCGCTGGAAAGTGCCCGCCCTCCCCCTTCCCTTCCCTCCCCCACCATGTCGCACGACGCAAAGACGGAGAGCGCGTCGGTCGTCGTCGACCTCGACGCCCGCTCCATCGCCTCTTCCACCGCATCCACCCCCAAAGTCCCCGACTACACCCCGCCCGCCCCCACCATTCGCCTTCTCTTCTCCCTCGTCTCTCGACGAGACGTCTGTATCCTTATTCTCCCCGCCGTCATCCTCTCCCTCATCGCAGGCGGCGTCGCCCCCTTCATGACCTTCGTCATCGGCGAGGTCTTCAACACCTTCGCCCAGTTCTCCCTCATCGCCGCGCCCACCGCCCAGGACAAGCACACCCTCCGTCACGGCGTCGCCATCTCCGCCCTCGAGCTTCTCGGACTCGCCATTGCCGCTCTCGCCCTCAGCAGCGCGACCTCCAGTCTTTGGATTTGGACGGGCGAGCGCAACACCGCCCTCATCCGGAAGAAGGTGTATACCTCGGTCGCTGGCAAAGAAATGGCATGGTACGACACCAAGATTGGTTCAGAGGACGCTGTCCAAACCGCGGAAGGGGATGGTCCAGTCGGTGCAGGCGGCCTTATGGCCAAGTTCGCAAAGTGCGTGTCTATTTCCTGTCGGCTGCGCGCGTTCATTCGTCCGTTCTAATGCACGGTTCATTTCAGAGACACCGAAGAAATCCGCATGGCCTCCTCGCTCGCTTGCGGGATGGTTCTCCAGCACCTCACTACCTGCGTGGTCTGCCTCGTTCTCGGATTCATCCGGTCCTGGGCTCTCACCCTCGTCATCCTTTCCGCCGTCCCAGTCATGATGGCCGTTCAAGCCGTGTCCCAGGCGACCGCAGGTCCCCTCGTGGGCGTCGAACGCGCTCGGATCGCGTCTGCGGCCACCGTGGTCGACCGCGCGGTCAGCGCCATCGCCACCGTCAAGGCCTTCAACGCCGCATCGTACGAGTACGCAGCCTTCACCGCGATGACCGAGAAGCTCCGCACCGCTGCCTGGGACCTCAACCGCACGTGGGCCTTCACCTCCGGCATGACCCAGTTCACCGTCATGGCCATGTTCGTCCAGGGTTTCTGGTTCGGTGCTAAGCTCGTCCGCGACGGCTCCGTCGGCGCGGGCGACGTGATGGCCGTCTTCTGGGCGTGCCTCATCGCCACAACCAACCTCCAGATGTGCGTCCCGCACTTCATCACCCTCGCCAAGGGCAAGTTCGCCATGAGCTCCTTGATTGGCCTCGTCGAGGCGCCGACCCCCGTCCCCGCCGTACGCCGCGGCAGCGTCTTCTCCACCCTCCCCCGCCGCAAGACCGCCAACTTCCGCAAGATCATCCCGAAGCAGTTCCACGGCGACATCAGCCTGCACAACGTCACGTTCGCGTACCCGTCCCGCCCCACGGCCCCCGTCCTCAACGACGTCACGATGTTCATCGCCGCGGGCGAGACCACGTTCATCGTCGGCGGCTCCGGGTCCGGCAAGTCCACGATCGCGCAGCTGCTGTTGCGCATGTACGACATCCAGGCGGGCGACATCATGCTCGACGAACAGGACGTCGAGTACCTTGACCTCGAGTGGACCCGTCAACAAATCGGCGCCGTCTCCCAAGGCGCGATCCTCTTCGACATGAGCGTGCACGACAACGTCGCCATGGGTCTCGCAGGCTCCGGCTGCGGACGTCGTCCCGAAGACGTGACCCGTCAAGAGGTCATCGGCGCGTGCACGGTCGCTCTCATGCAGCGTTTCGTGGAGGATCTCCCGAACGGCTATGATACCATGCTCGGCAACGGCGGTGCCAACCTTTCTGGTGGACAGAAGCAGCGCCTCGCTATCGCCCGCGCTATGCTCCGCGACCCCAAGGTTCTCATTCTCGGTAAGTACTGATCTTTCACACGTCGACGACACGATACTCACAGTCAATTACTAGATGAGGCGACGTCCGCGCTGGACGCGACTTCTCGCATCCTTGTCTTCGAAGCTGTCAAGCGCTGCCGCCAGAACAAGACCACCATCGTCATCACACACGACCTCTCCCAGATCAGCCCGGACGATTTCGTGTACGTCCTCAGAGACGGCCAGGTCGCCGAGCAGGGGTTCCGCCACGACCTCGAGGAGACCGAAGGCGGCGAGTTCCGAAAGATGGCCGATACGCAGGGCGCAGCGGGCGGGTTCCCCGAGCGGGCGCTTGACCTGTGGTCCGAGGATGCCGTTCGCCTGCGGGAGGAGCGCGTCGAGCGGATTTTCGAGGAGCAGGAGAGGGCGCGCGAAGAGCAGGTGGACATTCGCCGCCAGTCGATCGTGCAGCCCTCCCTCCGGCCTCTCACCCTCGGCAACTGGATGTTCGACGTCGTTCATGACTTGACTGGCAACAGCGGCATGCCCGCCATGCCTCAGGCCGTGCTCAGTACCCGCGAGTCGGCACGCATCAGTCGGTTCATCCCTGCGGACGCGTTCGGTCCGGGCATGGACTTCAGCCAGTACGAACCCAGTCCCCGCCGTCCGTCCACCGTCGCCGTCGATATCCCATCCCCCACTCCCGCCCACACGACCTCGTCCCACCGCCTCAGCCTCCAGTTCTCCCCAACATCCCCCGTCTACTCTAACCACACTTACTCCACGACCTCCTCGACGCTCTTCGACGACTTCGGCTTCGACGAGAAGCGCGCGCTCAAGTTCCAAGGCATGAGCGCCTCGCGCCGTCGCGCATCCGCAGAGCCGGCGAAGAGGCGCACGCGCGCCAAGTGGGACACGATCGGCCTGCAGCCACTCAAGGAGGTCGCGATCCCGGAAGAGAAGGAGGACGAAGAGCCCGCGACGGAGCCGCAGGAGTCGTTCTGGCAGCTCATGCGCGAGGTGTACCCGACCATCCCGTACAAACCCCTCGTCGTCCTCGGCATCCTCTGCTCCATGATCAGCGGCGCGATCACGCCCCTCTTTTCGTTCATGCTCTCCCGCCTGCTCTTCGAGGTGTCCATCGGAGCGCGGGACGTCTCCGTGATCAACACCTTCGGCGGGATCGTGCTCGCCATCGCCGTCGCGGACGGGCTGTTCATGGGCCTCAAGTACTTCATCCTCGAGACCTCGGCCATGTTCTGGGTGACGCGGCTGAGGGACATCACCTACAAGCTCATCCTCGCGCAGGACAAGAGGTGGTTCGACAAGAGCGAGAACACCGCGGTGCGCCTCGTGCAGATTCTCATCAAGGACGGCGACGACGCGCGCTCGCTCATCGCGACCGTGCTTGGGCAGGGTGTCGTGGTCATCACGATGCTCTCTGTCGGTCTCATCTGGGCTCTGGCCTGGGGATGGCAGCTCACCCTCGTGGGCTTCGCGATCGCTCCGATTTTCGGGATCACCATGGCCGTCCAGACCAACCTCGTGTCCAAGTACGAGTACCGCAACAAGCGTTCGCGCGAGGAGGTTGCCAAGGGCTACTACGAGGTACATTCTCTTGCCTACCTTTTTTCATGCGGGCCGTGGCTGACGCGTCATCTCTAGACCATCCTTAACATCCGTGGTATCCGCGCGATGGGCTTCGAGTCCGTGTTCCTCCAGCGCTTCAATACCTCCGTCGACTCGGCGCTGCGCACGGGTGTGCGCGGCGCCTTCGTTGAGGGCTGCACCTACGGCGTCGCGAGCTCGCTCATCTACCTCTCCGAGGCCCTTCTGTTCTACGTCGGCGCGGTGCTCGTCACCAACGGCACCTACACCTACCTCCAGATGGTCCAAGTCCTCAACCTCGTCGTTTTCTCCGTCAGCATCGGCTCCCAGCTTATGGCCTTCAGTGAGTGGTTTCTTTTACGTTTGGCGTGGATCTGCAAAGCTGACGGCGGTCGGTAGCCCAACGCATTGCCAAGTCCATCCAGGCCACCCGCGATTTCAACACGCTTCTGCAGCTTTCCCCCGACACCACCGAGTCCCGCGGCCGCCTGCAGCCCCCCGTCAACAACACGATCTCCTTCAACAACGTCGCCTTCTCCTACCCCGAACGCCCGGACGTTCCCGTCCTCAAGGACGTGTCCCTCGACATCCGCACCGGCGAAAGCGTCGCCATCGTCGGCGCGTCCGGCTCCGGAAAATCCACCGTCGCCGCCCTCCTCCAGCGCCTGTACGAGCCCGACGCGGGCTCGATCACCGTCGGCCCCTGGGAGCTCGGCGCGACGGACGTGCACTACCTCCGCGAACACGTCTCGGTCGTCAGCCAAAACCCGCACCTGTTCGACGCGACCGTCGCCGAGAACATCGCGTACGGCACCGTCGGCCTCCCGCGGGAGGACGTCGAGCGCGCCGCGCGCGCGGCGAACGTGCACGCGTTCATCATGGGCCTCCCCAACGGGTACGAGACCATGGTCGGCGAGAACGCGGCGCTCATCTCGGGCGGGCAGGCGCAGCGCCTGCAGATCGCGCGCGCGCTCCTGCGGCCGTCCAAGATCCTCATCCTGGACGAGTGCACGAGCGCGCTCGACGGCGCGAACCAGGCCGCGGTCATGGACACCATCCTCGACGCCAAGGTCGGGCGCACGACGGTCGTGGTCACGCACAAGCTCGCGCTGATGCGCCTGTGCGACCGCATCGTGGTGCTGAACGACGGCGTCGTGGCGGAGGAGGGCACGTACGAGCAGCTCGTGGAGCGGAGAGGTGTGTTCGCAGCATTGGCGACGGGTGGGGAGTGGCAGGGCGAGTGAGCGGCCCTCCTCCCGTCTGCTCTCGATCTCTTTCTTTTCTGTCTCTTTCGTTTGATGGTGTATTTGTTTGCCTCCTCTGTTTCCCTTTCCTCCACGATTCCCCTCGCTCGCCTCTGGACTGCGCGATACCAGGGGGTACCCGCGTGCGGGCCCACCCCTCCGACGCTCCTTTACGGCTGGATTCGACTTGACCTGATTTGACTTTTTTTTAACGCGCTCCACACTTTTTACGGCCTCCTTACGACGCAATTCTTTCTGTATTATTATCGCATCTACGCATCAACCCCTCACTGTCTCGCACACCACATCTGTATCGGATATTTGTCGTATAGAGCTCTTTTACGTTTGTTAACGTTACTTAGTACTCAGCTGATTATTGTAGCTTTCCCTTGCGGAACTTCAATGTTGATTTCATTGAAGCATGGGCATTGCATCGGCGGACTCAGAGCTAGCAAGTCACTGGTGTATGTAGACTTCCCGTTATCAGCTATCAAAGATCTTATCTTCTAAGTATATCTCGGTTTACGTGCTTTGCTTTACTTATCTGATCAGACTTCGCGCCCCATGAACTGGAACCAGAGTTTGACGACGCTGTGACAGAATGATACTCTCCAATGCCTTCAAGCAGTGTCGGAACACGTTTAGCGTCCGGTCTTTGAAACTGCGGAGGCTGGACACCCAAAGTAAGCAACTCTCTTCAGCCACTGGCACTAATAGTCGTCTGATGACACTCGGAAAACGTTAGGAACACTCCTGTCGAACGGGTGCCCACAGGTTCTCATAGGCTTACTCAAGCTCTCCCGGAATTGAATAAATAGGATGATGATACTGACATTTGGCCGCCGCCCTGATACGCCAGTGCTCCGAACTCAGGCTGCCCTTTTGCTTCCAGCCCCTTCATGTAACACGGGCGTGCTCTGTCGCTCGACTGGGGCCCCAGGTCATCTCAATGAATCTCCTCGCTTCTATCATGAGCTTCTGGAGGCGAAAGCCGAAGTCTAAAGCGTCCTCTGGTGCCAGTATGTCACCCCTTCCCCTGCCAGTGAGTTGTGATAGTGTAATCACCTGCCAGCGCATCCTTATTTCTCGCTCAGGTTACGCCGACACGCGCAGGTGCTCAGACTACCTGGTCACCCTCCTCAAGTCCGAGACGTGAAACAGATAGCAGTCAGCGTGAGGATCGAGGGCGTTCGAAGGCGAGACTGAGCGTCAGCACGCCGCCTGCGGGTTCCCCCGCTTCCCCTCATGGCAACCCATCGTCTCCTACACTTCGAACGCCACATCCTCCCGAGGAGCCCCTGCGCTCTCATGCCTCCGGTCGCGTCTCGCCAAATGGTCAATCCCCCGTACGAACGCCTGGAACACCAACTTCTCAGGACCCCCGACGCTCCCGGGTAGGACGAAAACATAGCAAGTCAGTCGATGCCGGACGAGGTACCTTCAAAAGCATGCAGGACCGGCATGCATCGGAGACGAGGACTCGAAGTCGCTCTACAGACCTTCCAGAAAGGAATCGTGCTGGGGAATCCCCTTACGTGAAAACGGGGAGAGGGCGCCCTGCATATCCAGGCGCAACGCTGTCCGTGGAATATACGCGCAGGAGCCGCTCTTCGGACGATGATGCTGACAGGAGCTATGCGTCAGGCGCAGGCGCACGCCGAAGCCACTCCGCGGATTCGCGGCGCCATGGTCGAGATGGCCAGCATCGCGTCGCTCCCTCCACCAGTGCCGATCCCTCTTCGTTCGAACCTTCGAGCCCACTTGTTTGGAGACCAATCGCCAGGAGTCAGCCCTTCTCTGCTCTTCACGACGCACGTTCTTCCCCCTCTCCGTCACCCGGTGCTAGTGGTTCAGACCTGCCATCACATCATGCACTCTCATCATCATCCGGCGCGGCGAAATCCAGATCGCGGCAGCGGGAGCTTCGTGGACAACGAGCTAAAGCGTCGAGGATCGGTCACGGGCCCGTGCATGCGAGCAGTCGTAAACAGACTCGGAGAGGTCCCAAAGGCTCCCCTGAGCTATACGTACAGTTGTTGAACGATACCATTTCTGTCGGCGAAGCCAAAGACCTTCTTGGCATATTGCAGCGCAACAAGAAGTACGTCAATGCTCTTACACCTCGACATACGTCTATGCCCTTACCCAGACCATCCGCTTCATATAGCTGGATGCAGCATTTTGTCCGAATTTCTGGCACGCCAGCGTTGGGAGACGCCTTGGAGCGCTTCAGCGACAAGCGCTCGCCGTGGTGCGAATGGCTCGTTCATCACGCCACTACATTCAGATTTTTATCGCCAGTTATGACAGGAGATCGGAAGAGCACCATACCTTAGAACAGACGTTATTAAACTGCGTGGACTCTATCATGCGTATTCCCGTAAGTGTCTGCCCCCGTTACGCCGCGAAATAGGTCTAAACCCACCTTTATTCATAGGCCAACATAAGCCAAATCGAGGTTCATGAAGGCATCGTGGACCGGATCGCCTTATCACTGTCCTCCCCGCACATTTTCACTCGCACACTCGTCGTCAAAATTCTGTTGGCGTTTGTGGAGTGGGAGGAAGGGAAAGCCACGAACATTGTCTTGTCCGCCCTGGCATCCCTTACAGCGAATGTGTCGGGAGGGAACTCTCCATACGCGTATTGGTTCAAGACTACGAGGATGACGTTATCGGGAGGTGTTGAAGTCTGCCGTGCTGGGGAGTGGAACGAGGTCAAGAAAACCTACAAGGATTACGCGGTAAGTTCCGGGGACTGGCGAGAGAGGGCGCTTTTTCTAACGCTTTATCGTACTTCAGCTTCAAAGTTTGCTCTTAGTCAAGGCCATGCTGGAGAATGTGACCGACGACTTGTGGATGCGTATACAGCGCCGTACCTCCATGGACAGCCATGGCCTCGAACGCATCATCATACTGTCCCGAGCCCTCAACGCTCAGGATGGCGGTCTGGATCAGGTGCTGTCTCTGCTCAAAAAACAAAAGGCTTCCGATGAATGGGATCGCCAGGCGCGTGAGGTCGGATCGTCGCCTTCGAGCAAATACCACCAGATCGAACAGCAGACCTATTCGGACATCCTAGACGATATTTTCAACATCGAGGACATCTACGTCACGCTTCAAGAACAAACGGACGATGCCCAAGCTCAAGAGCATCTCCTCTCCGTCGTTCAGCGTCTTCTCTTAATCCCCGAAGAGAACTCCGCGCTGGTCTTTCAACTCATCAAACACCTCGTTGCAGACGCCTCCACGGAAGCGGAGCCCGACGACGAGTGGGAAGAGCGCCGGCTCGACTACGTTAGCCCTGTCGGGCGCTTGACACGCGCTGCGCGGACAGAGAGAAGGATATCCCGTGCTCCTGCCGCTCACAGGTCCACCTCCGTGCCGCGCCAGAGGGTCCACCGCCGTCCATCGAAGAGGTTCACGGGCTTTATCGCCAGTCTCCAGAAGAGTTTGTACGACTCCCGTCGGCACGCGGGCCAATTGGAGAAGCAACTCGAGAAGGAAGCCAGGCGACACGAACAAGAAATCTCCGCACACAAGGTCCAATGGGATGAACAGCAAGCCGGATACGAGGACAAAGTACTCAAGTTGAAGGAGGAAATGGACTGGCTCCTTCGTACTCTGGATGACGTCGAGAATGCCCTCAGCGATGCCCTCGCAAAAGACACCATAGACAAAGACAAGCTGGCCGCCATCCTCCACCATCTCCAGCAAGTTTGGGGCGAAGGTTCCGACGATACTACCATATACCCGGTACCTTCGTCGAACAGGTTAGCGGCGGGGATGTTGACCTCATTTTCTTCCGGCACTATAGTCAACAATGCTCTCGACAACAAGGCTGACCTGCTCATCGAAGCAGAGAAGATAGATAAGGCGGAGACCAAGCTTCGGGCCCTTCAAATGCAGCGCCAGCTGAAGTCGGCCCGAGGACTTGTGCGTAACGTTATTCAGAAGGCACTCTTGTTACACCGAGGCATTCATGACAGAGCACTGGTGTCTCCCTATGGCAATCATTACATTTGAACTTACAATACGTATATGTGCTCGTGGAAGGACAAACGCGTAACCTATGCTTATACTTATACTACTTAGCAGCGCGACGACAGGATAACCGTACTGAGACCCTTGTCCGATGCACCGCGTTTAAACTTTGGCTGGCCAAGAGACGGTGGTGATGTAGGAGCCCGAATCGACATGACCTTATTGAAACTTGCAGATGAATTCGCAACAATTCGAACGATCGGTAATAAGCATCGGAGGGTGGGGGAAATGGACAACTACGCACCAAGGAAAGTATTACATCCCTTGTTTCCTTGGTCAGTCATCCAGACATCGGAGCCCAGTGTGTCGGCCCAGCGCGGCAAGATTGCTCAACAAAAAGCGTAGAGCAGGACTGTCATTGATTTATAAGGGGTACGATTCAAAGTAATGTCCTGTATGTCGAACATGGTCAGTGTCTGCGAACTGCTCAGCGTTTCGACCAGATCTCACCATTGTTGCAGAGCTCCAAGCGGCGAGCCTTCGCGGTCTTCATGGCCAGAGAACCCAAGGATAGTCGAAGAGGATATTATGGCACATTAAGACGAGCGACAGGCTAGTGCGAAAGACTGAAGTGGTTGGAACTTGGAACTTGAAGGATGTAGTGGCTGGAAGTTCGAGGAGGCCAGAGGAGGCCGGCGGTCGGGTTAGGCGCCCGCGCTGGCCGCGCCGTGTCACGTGCAAATGGACTCACTCCGCGCAGCTCCGACGTTTTCGTTCTATGAATCTATCTTCTCTCCAACTTCTTCTCGTTCCATCGTCGTCGAGTCTTGCGTCGTACCATCTCGCCGTCATACCCATATCGACACTTCTTACCCTTGAAATCAGCAGCTCAGATGGATCAATCACTATCTTCCAGACCCTTCAAGTTTTCAACAGCGCCGCTCCGGGACCCTTCGCGTCGTGGGCCATGATCTGACGGTATTCTCGTCTCGTTGAACATCAAGTCCAGCTGTGCTTCCTTGGAACATCCGACATACCCGCCAGGTAAAGGTATATGTACAACATCAAACGGCTCATACACCCCCATCACGCTTCCCTCTCTTTCGCTTCCCCTTCGTCTCTCTCTTTTTATCTCTATTTCTCCTTCGTCCCCCCTTCTTTTCCTATCCTGCCAGTTTTTATTTTATTTTCAGCTTTGTCCATCCCCCCTCTGAACTTCAATTTACGATCCACTCATTCATTCCATGCACGTCAACTTATCTATTCTCTCTCTCGCCTTATTCTCGCAGGGTGTACTTGTGCATGCTGCTCCTTACAAGCAATTGTACGAGCCTACGTCCGTCCGTCTTCTCCTCTCTTTTACTGCCCTCACTCACTGTTATTCAGGTACGCGCCTGACGCGCCAACCGGCGACGTAGTAATCTATGAGTCTGTCGGCGTCGTCATCGAATATAGCCAGGAAGAGGATGCGACGGTTTATAGAGACCACACCGTCACTGTGCCATCGTATATGACGGTCATGGTGACAGCCACGAAGTCCGCTTCCCCCACGCCGATCGGCGCGACGACTAGAAAACCCACCTCCTCCCCAGAACCCTCGCCAGTGTCGAGAACTTCGACCACTGAAAGTCACCTGCGGTCGGGCTCTGCATCATCGTCCACTGCGAAGGAACACGAGACCGGGACAGGATCCGCCACGCCATCTGCTCCCATTTCCTCCAAATCACCATCATCGAGGGCGTCGGCTACGAAGACGAGCCTTCATTCGTCCACCGTGCCATCGTCCACAGAGAAAGAGCGCGAAACGGAAACCGGGTCTCTCGCATCATCCACGCCGACGATGAAGACTTCGGCGCCTTCTCCCCTATCCTCGACGCAATCCGGTACCCCTTCCACCGGCCTTTCCGCGCACTCCTCCGCGTCCGCTTCGTCGACCATAAGGGACTCGCATCCGCGCTCAAGCTCATCCACCGTCTCTGCGAGCTCGAGCTCGACGTACAGCCCCCGCTCGTCGACGCCTTCCCCCTCGAAGAGCAGTGGCCGTCCCTCGTCATCGCGTGCGAGAACCCAGACCCCGTCTACCTCGCCCGGCCCAAGAACGAAGAGCAGATCTCCGTCCTCTGCCACGACGAAGGTCCGCTCATCGTCCCCGCCGTCGTCTACATCGGAGAAAGGAGGCTCCGAAAAGCCAAGGCCCTCTACGACAGGAAAGCCGCAGTCCTCCACGCCTTCGTCATCCATGGAACCAAAAACCCGTACCCGCACATCGCCCTCTACCGAGAAGCCCAAAACATCGACGACAACGAGGGCAAAATCCGCTGCGGAACCGTCCTCCACGAAGAAACCGAACACGAGCTTGGGGGCACATTCAAAGGCGCCAAGCGCCTCTCCGCCGTCGGCGACAGGCGAGAAGCCTCCCACAGGACCGTCACCGACGAAAGGATCGGGTCCACAATCTACGCAACCCACGGACGGAAAATCCCCGTCAGGCGAGGACGATCCTGCGGATACCAAACCGGGCGCCACGCAATCGCCGTCAAGCGGGAAGGAGGGCTCAGCGCCCCCAAGGACGAAGACGTCGAACAAGACGAGTTCGCCGCCCACGCCCTCGTCGAAGACGAGCCCGACTTCACCGGGATCGAGCAGTGCACCCTCCCATGGAACGCCGCCAGGGTCTTCCCCCCCATCATCCGCAAAGCCCGGCCCAGGGTCTTCTCCCGGTGGCACACCTCCTGCGGGGACCACGGGCTCCTCGTCTCCATCGTCTGGGGGGCCTGATTCTGACTCGCCACCCAAAGGCACGACACCGAAAGGCTCGTCAGGTTCGCCGCCGCCGCCGCCGCCTGGGACAGATCCATCCTCGAATGGAGCTCCACCGTCCTCGTCGTCTCCGGGCACAAAAGGCCCTGGGTCGTCGCCTGGAAGCAGCCCGTCAAAGAGTAACCCCCCGAAACAAGGCTCCCCGTCGTCCACGAAGGCGAGGCCGAGTTCATCCGCGCGTCCCGCCACGACCAAACCGAAGCCTTCCTCGACGAAACCGTCTAAGCCCGTCGCTACGACTAGCCTGGTGCCTGCCACCACCTCGTCGTCGACGCCGCCCTCCCCAACGACGACTTCGAGTCCTTCTCCTCCACCACCACCACCACCGCCGCCGCCGCCGCCGCCGATGACTTCCAGCTCACCTCCTGCATCGTCGCCTACACACCCCGGGATCCCCTACCACTACGGTCCCTTCCCGTCGCGTTCAGATTCGGAGGTCCTTGATTCCTGAGAAGGACTGCATGTTTATTGTGTCGCGTTCAGATTCGAAAAATATTTCAATGGATGGGATGAGGAGTTAGGCCGGTTAGGAGCTGGGGGGTGTTGTTACCTTGCAGGAAAGTAAATCATCCCACGTCGGACTGCGATTTATGAATATGGGAGGTGACAAGTAGGCGTGAATCGAAGATGCTCTGCATGTAGCGGTCGACTGGTACATCTAATTTACAGGCAGAAGAGATCATTTAACAACGGACGGTATTTACGCTCGCGCTTTTTTCGCGAGGACCGTCAGTACCATCATCTGGATCTACCCCCCGAAATCAGAATCCCCATCCTAACCCATGCCCGAACATCTTAGTCCAGATCGCGCGCAACTCAAAGACCCCATACAATTCTCCCGCCCCACCACGACGGTCACTGGGAAGATGTGGGTCCGTACGCGGCGCGGCGTCGATATCATGGACGACTCGCAACCGAGGTGGAGGGGGCGCTCGTACGCGAATATGGAGTAGAAAATACGACCCGGTGGTGATCCCAAGCTCGTCCAAAACCTCGAACGGGTCCGCGGCAACATCCTCGGCGACTGGAAATACGACCCGGTAGTCTCCTATATCCACCTCGCACTGCGGTCCCAGCACACCAAGAAACGTGGCTCCGCGCTCACCGCATCGGTGTCTGACCCATCACCGTCAAAGAAAAACCAATCATCATACAGAGAATCCTCTCTTCCAGATGCGAAACTCAAGTCACCCGCACGGTCCGAAACAACCAAAATATCTCCTCGCCCTCCGATCCCCTTGCCAAAGCATCCACCGCCGTTGTGGTGCCTTCCGTCACTCGTAAAGCGACTTCCAGCGTGACAGTCCAGCCCAGACCCACCACGAGCCCACGCCGACGACCAGCTCACTCTTCGACGCGATATGTACGGATAGAAAGACTTACAACAAGGATATACAACGGCTGGCACGCTGTGGAGTTTCCGGGTTTCTAAGCAGACGTTTTGACTCTTGAGGACGGCTGTCATCGGCGATTCAGAGATCCTTGGATGGTATAATTCATTGGTCGACATAGTTTGGCCGCATAGCAGGAATGAAGGCGAACGAGAGTAGCCGAGAGGCGGACGGGCACCGAGAGGACGCTGGATGGCAGAAGGTCAACCGGTCAAGGGATTGAAGGAACTGCATCCCGAGGAAGCAAGAATTCGAACTCCGCGTCGGGCCTCGTGTTCGCCCCACTGCCTACTGCCCACTGCCTCTCTCGAGTATCGTTGTACTCGCACCTCTACATCCTCTGTGCTCTACATCTTGTCTATCACTCAAAATCAAAATCTCATTCTAAAGCTCCAGCAATCCTCGATGACTTCCATCCAGATCGGGTGTGTGCCTTATCGCGACGGGGCAACCGACACCGAACTCAGTTCAACTCACGTCTTTGCAGCGACCCGGTACCTCCCAGCGCGCAACCCCAGGACGACAGAGGAGCTCTCGTCGATATAACCGTGAATAGTACGTGAACCAGACAGAATATCATATCTGCGAGATCATTCAACTGAGCGACGTGTTCAGGACTCTTTGCGAGTTCTCTTCCCAAGGTCTCAAAGATTATGAAAGTGATACCGAGGGACGTGTACTGTTCAATCAACGTGGGAGGCATTGTTCAATCCACGGAATGTGTCGATGCACGTACAGACGTAGTATGGCCTGATGTGAACCTTCACTTGTACGTCCGTCGTTTCCCATCAAATTTTTCTTGCTCGTTTACCCGATATTCGTAGTGCCAGAGTTGCACGTTCTTCTGTATTCAAGGTGGAACTCTTCATTCGTCGCCATCGACGCGCCGACGAGTCGCTCGGGTACTTTGAAGCACCTCTCGCATCCCTCGTTGAAGAGACGCGCAACGAACCGCGTATGTCTACTTGCACTTCTTCCTGCTTGGTAAAAGGAAACATACTTTCCGTTTCAGACCACAGCCACGACCTTGCCGGGTCCTTATCAGGCGCCAAGATTATTTTCAATTTCAGCGTACAGCCATCTCTGCAAGACCCCGTACGGTCTTTACCTCCTTTCAATGATACAATCAGAGCCAGTGCCGAGCCAGAGCAAGCCCTTGCCACTGCGAACGCACCGATTCACCCATCGCAATCCCCACCCGGTGTCTTCAGCACCGCCGATACATCTGCGAACATGCCTGGCGAAGCTTTGCTTTCCGCTACCGCCGTGTTAGACCATATGCACGTTGCACACACTTCTGTGGAATCAGCCGCCGTAGCGATGAACAAGGCAACGACTATCTTTGGAGGCACGCAAACTGCCATCGACGTACTGGATCCATTGTTGTCCAAGATCAACATCTTCACGGGTGTTGTCGATAAGATCGCGGAAGTGCGTATTCTACTGTTAGTAACTGTCGCAGACGCTCAGGATTGGCGCTTTCGCAGGTACACCCATATGCAAAAATGGCGTGGAGTATCTTGTCTGCGGCGAAGAAGGTATGCTATGTGTTAGGTTACTCTCGCACGTATACTCATGTTACATCTTGCAGGTATTCGAGAATCAGGTCGAACTGGACAAGAACGTGAAGGACCTCCTCGTTGCAATGGATTCCTTCTTTGACATTGTTTCTGATTTGCTCCCCGACATGCTGGACTCGAGTCGCCACCGTGCGATTGACCTTTCTTCAGGCCGCGAGACTAGCATCCTTGCGCGTATCGCCCAGCAGACCGTTGAGTGCTGCTACTTTATTGAAGAGTACGGGAGTGTCGAGAGTTTCGGTACGAGCATATCCTGTTCATCTGCGCGTATACCGGTTCCTAACTGGATGAACAGCTCGCCGCACTGCCAAACACACGCTCTCAGACACTAAAGCAAAAGTGGACGAATACAAATCCGCTCTGGCGCAGCTGAAGGAGGAATTTCATTTGCGCGTGGCGAAGGGCACGCTCCTCGAAGTCACAAATATGTCCATCACCTTGGCAAGGACTATGGAAACCATGCAAGCCATAGGTCCGGACACTTCCTTTTGCCTCATTTTCATGGCTCTTTGCTAACTCGGTCCATAACCAGGCGATAATGTAGAGCTGACGAAGCTCACTCATGCTCATGCGGCAGGCATGAACAAGATGAAGAAATGTCTCCCCGGGACGCGCGTCGAAACTCTGAATCGCCTCGCGGAATGGATCAACGGTCCTACGGATGAGCGGGTGTGCTTCCTCGTCGGCGGAGCGGGGATGGGCAAGTCTGCCATCGCGCACGCCATCGGAGATCGCTTCGACTCCCTCGATCGTCTCGGCGCGTTTTTCTGCTTCGATCGCAACTTTCAAGGCGACCGCCATCCCGAGTCTGTCTTCAGCACCATCGCATGGAACCTGGCTTGCTGGGATCCCAGTTTCAAACGTGCATTAGCAGACGTCATCACCCGCCGCGGCTCACTCGCCGACACACCCGACATCATCTCCCAATGGGAGTATCTCGTCGTCGAACCGGCTAAGGCCCTCGCCATCTCCGGCCCTGTCCTCCTCGTCATCGACGCTCTTGACGAGAGTGGCCACAATGGATCACGACGACTTCTTCTCTCCTTCTTAACTCAACACGCAATGGATCTACCTCCAAACTTCCGAGTAGTTGTGACATCTCGCCCGGAAACTGATGTCATGGACGCGATCCGTACAAAGGGCACACAGGTTCATTGCATGAATTTGGAAGATGAGGTGGCCGAGGCCCAGGAGGATATCATGGTCTACATATGCCATCGCTTTTCCCTAGTGGATTCTCGGGTCGGGCGTCTGGATGATTCCCATTGCAAAGTGCTAGCAGAGAAGTCGGAAGGTCTCTTTCAGTGGGCATTCACTGCTTGCGAAGTCATTCTAGGGCCAAAAATAGCAGGGTTAAAACTAGTAAAACGCTTTGACCGTCTTCTTGGCTCCATCAAACCTACTGGTCTCAAACCCATTGATGCACTTTACTCTGGTGCTCTTGCACAAGTCTTTGACCAAGATGATGGTGATGCGATGACCATTTTCTACTCTGTTATGGCACAGGTCTTGAGTGCAGTGGAACCCTTGTCAGTGAACTCACTAGAAGAAATCCGTCGATGCTGGAGTAATGTCTCTGAGGATGAGGTTAGCTTGGTTGTGCCATTTATGGGAGCTGTTCTCAGTGGAGCCCTAGATCATGATACTCCAGTTCGACCCTTTCACACATCTTTCCGGGATTTCCTGACAACAAGAGAGCGCAGTGGAATATGGCATGTTGACTATCACCATGGGAACCATATAATGGCTATGGGCTCTATTTGCCTGATGAACTTGAGTTTGCGGTTCAACATTTGTGGACTAGAGACATCATACATCCATAACAAAGACATACCAGATCTAAATAACCGCCTCATGCAAGCTTCATCCCCTGGCCTCCGCTATGCTGCACAATACTGGCAGACTCATCTTATGTCACTGGAAAACACACACCTTTTGGAGGCCTTCTGGACATTCCTGCATGACAAATTTCTTTTCTGGCTAGAACTTTTGAGCCTGATGGGGGAAGTAAAGCAAGCTGGGCGTGCATTACATGTTGTGTTTAAATTACTTCAGGTATGGTATTTTATTTGGTGAAGTATTAGCATAGTGGCTCAACATTGCACATATAGAGCACTCAAGAGCCTGATCTGGTCATATTTGTCCAGGATGCTGAGTGGTTTGTCCGCCGGTTTGGAGGACTAATTGCACAATCTGCACCACATATATATATATCTGCATTACCATTTTCCCCAACCAGGTCTGTAATACAGAGTCACTATATATCCAGGTTTCCACAGGTTGCAACTATCCACAAAAAGAATTTCACTCAGTCAATGTTTCAGAATGTTCTTCAAGATAATATATCCCGTGCTAGATGTGTTGCATGGTCACCAGATGGGACCCGGATTGTATCTGGCTTTGAGGAGGCAACTATTCGCATCTGGGATGCAGAGACGGGGAGAGCGATGTGTGATCCTCTAACAGGCCATACTCAAAGAGTGTTATCTGTTGCCTATTCACCAGATGGCACTCACATTGTCTCTTGTTCTGATGACTTAACCATCCGCTTATGGGATGCAGAGACAGGGAGAGCAGTGGCACATCCCTTACAAGGCCACACTCGTGGAGTTCACTCTGTTGCCTTTTCACCAGATGGCACTCATATTGTGTCTGGCTTAGGGGATTCAACCATTTGCATATGGAATGTAGAGACAGGGAGCATAGTGGGTGATCCTCTGACTGGGGGTCATACTGCTCTAATTTCTTCTGTTGCCTATTCTCCAGATGGCACTCACATTGTCTCTGGCTCTTGGGATATGACCCTTCTCATTGTTACAACTCGTTCAAGGTACTTCATTTCGGTCGCCTTATTAGGAAGGACGTCGCTAAACGACGAGTTACGACTGTGCCCCAGCTCGTAACCGTCCCGACGACATAGCCACGACCGCGCCACAGCTCGTCGGCATCTCGACAACACAGCTCCGACAGTGCCACAGTTCGTCGACATGTCGACAACACAGCTACGACTGTGCCACAGTCGCGTCCCCGTAGATACTTGATACGATCGTTGCCTTATGTACATTTATTTACTCGACCTCCTTTCATATAAAAGGAGGCTCAACGAACGAGCTATTCCTCAGCTCGTTCTCTTTGTAAATACAGGACTGTTCTAATAAGAACCTCCTCTTAAGCATACTAAAGAGAATCCAAACTAAGTTAATAAGCTCGCCTAAGTCTTCCGTGAAGACTTACTGCTTCGCTTATTGACCTTTACCTTCGTATAAACCGAGACGTCTGGATCACCTGATCCCACCTCTCACGCATAAGAGTACTGTAGCCTGAGCCGCTTGTCACGTGATAAGGACCGTCCTTAACACTAGAACGAGCTCTCCTCTACACTAGCTCACCCTACAGTTTGGCGCAGAGCGTCAAACGAAAACACCCACCACGGAGCCAGCGGAACAACCCGCTGAAGAAAGACCATCAGACTTCGAAGTCCCTTATATCCGATCAAACTATAAAGAAGAGCTTCCCAACGGAAACGAAGACCATCACTGGACATTTGATCCCACTTATCTCCTCACTTACTACGACGGAATCCTCACTGCAAAGAAAAACAAAGGGACATACGAATATCAGTGGAACCCACCCATATACAGATACAACCTTCCCCCAGCCGCAGAGTACTACAAAGATAGATCAAAAAGAGAAAAAGAAGACGGAACCTACGACAATTCACATTGGAAGCTCTCAGATTATTCAAGACCTCATATCGGGCCCCTCTCATCAGAAGAACTCTGGAAACACCCGGACGCACAGAAAGTCGAAGAGAAACCTTACACCGGGAACATTAAGGACTACTGGGAATTTGATCCCGATACCGACACAGCCGATACGACAACCGAACCACAGAACCCTCGAACCGAACTCCAGCATCCTCAAGAACCCGCAACAGCCGCACCACCTCCAGAAGAAACCGCGCCAGAACCTGAGAGAACTATATCAAGCCCCCAAATTAAGTCCGATCCCGGAGGAAGTCGAGAAGGCAGCCCATCGAGCGCAGCAGAAACGGAAGAACATACAGAGAACCCAACAAGATCCCCATCACCTGACGACATCTTCGGAACCACAGAAGGAAGAAAAGGAAATCTATTCGGAAAACCCGAAAACATCGCATCAATGGGAGACACCGCCACCTCGATACCCAACCCCGCCACCGCACTTGGCAATGTCCCCCCTGGAGAGACTAATGTACCGCGCCAGACGCCTGCAACTCCAACACCAGCCGATCCCGCAAAACCGAGACATGAGACTCGATTCTCCCTAGGACTTGGCACGACCGACCCAATAGGATGGAGAACGCTAACGCCACCATCACCAACATTCTCCAACCAATCAATAGATAACAAAAAGGGAAAAGAAGTCAGAGACTACGTCTTCGGAAGAGGAGCAACCGCGGATCTTCCGAAAGAATCGAAGCACCCACCAGGGAATTCCCCACCAGGAGGAACAGGCACAATCGGATCAAAACCCGATGATAAGGACAAAGGATTCAAACTAAACGCACTGGGAGTATACGACGGAAGAGATCGAGCGAAAGCAGCAAAGTTCATAGAACAATGCGTACTTCGCTTCATAGCCTTTCCCAACGCGTATGCAGCCAACATGCGTAAGATAACCTTTGTACTCTCGCATCTCACTGATGGACCAGCCCTCCACTGGGCGTCCCTCTTAATAAGTAAGATCGATAAAATACGAGATCGTGGTCTAGATCCAGAAGTATACCTCCCATGGACGGCATTCCGCGACGCCTTCTTAGAAACCTTCGGAGAAATAGACCCAGGAAGAGACGCTAGATTCAATATACAGCGCCTAGAACAAGGGACTATGGAAACCAAAGATTATATTACAATCTTCAGGGACTACGCCATGGAAGCAGGCTACGATCATAAAGCACTGATCGACCAATTCAAGAGAGGACTGCGCAATGATATCGTGGTCGAGATCCTCAAAAGAGACCACATCTCGAACGATATTGATGAATGGTACGAACTCGCATTACGCATTGACAATAACTGGAGAGAAGCGCAAGCGTTCCAACGACATTACACGAGACCAATGAACCCGACGAGTGATCTCACACTCCTATACAAGAAACCACAGACATATATTCCATTCAGAAAAGGAAATGGGAATAAAGGAAACGCGACCACCGCCAGAGCGGCACAAACAGGGAACAACGGCCGAAACTTCAGACGCCTTACCCCGCAAGAACGTACCGAACTCCAGAAGTCAGGATCATGCTTCTATTGCCGGAAGCCAGGACATATCTCCAGGAACTGCCCAGAGAAACGTACCCAAACAACGATCAATGCACGAACGGCGAATCTAACAGAAGAAGAATCCCCGATTGATCAGATCACCAAGCTTGTGAATAAGATGGACAGTGAAACGTTCGCACGCACTGCCAACATGTTCAAAGACAATCAGGGTTTTTGAATCGTCCTTCAACCGCGGCTGTTGAAAGGACACAGACAATGAACTTTTCAAATCAATCTCCTGTGCAGGACACAAGAGATGACGTAAATAGAACAGTGTATATAAGGTCATACCAAGATGGAGCAACGCACGCTCCATCAATTCATATACCTGTTACGTTTCATGAAAAGTTCCGTAAAGCCGCCGCAAAGGCACTGCTAGATAGTGGAGCAAGCAGCACCCTGATCCATCCAGATTTCGTACGAAAACACAAGATGAATCTGATCCAATTAAAGAAGCCAATACCGATATACAACGTTGATGGATCTAGGAACACTCTAGGAGAGATCAAGCAGAAAGTGTACCTTCCAATGACGATGGAAGGAACCAACGGAGAAATTCACCGCGAAAACTTAGGATTGTTCGTCACAGCCCTGGGAGGAGACGAAGTAATCTTAGGAACCCCTTGGCTCAAGAAACACAATCCTCATATTGATTGGAGAAAGAGACAGATTACACTACAGACATGTCCAGGTACGTGCGTCACTACCAGCAGAACAATGATCATCCAAGGAAAAGACGAACACTCTCTACAATCATTCGAAGAACAGAAGATCAACCATCACGCAACAGTAGAAGAACAAGAAGATCCCGAATCCAACTCCGATCTCGCCGATATCAGGATAGTCAGAACGTTCCATGGAAAAACGGACGTAGAAACAATGCCGATTGCAAAAGAAGCAAACGAACCCGGTATCTGGATAACAGCAAGAGCAACCAAGGCACAAGAACTCGCAGAAAGAGCGGCCATAGGAGAGAAGAAGAAGACACTCGATGAGATGATTCCATCTAGTTACAAACAGTATCAGAAGGTATTCGAAAAGAAAGCGTCGGAACGCTTCCCAATCAGCAGACCTTGGGATCACGCGATAGACCTGACTGAAGGATGGAAACCTCGAAATTGCAAAGTATACCCAATGACGGTACCAGAACGAAAGGAACTGGACACATTCATAGATGAACATTTACGAAAAGGGTACATCCGAGAATCAAAATCAGAGATATTGTCACCCTTCTTCTTTATCAAGAAGAAAGATGGATCTCTCCGACCAGTACAGGACTATCGCTATCTTAACTCGATAACGGTCAAAAACGAATACCCGATACCGCTCATTTCAGATCTCATCGACAAATTAAAAGGCGCTAAAATCTTCTCAAAGCTCGATCTCCGATGGGGATACAACAATGTTCGGATCAAGGAAGGAGATCAATGGAAAGCGGCATTCAAAACAAACAGAGGCCTTTTCGAACCAATGGTGATGTTCTTCGGACTAACCAACTCACCCGCAACATTCCAAGCAATGATGAACGCACTATTCAAAGAATTAATAGACACCGGAAAAGTAGTGGTCTATATGGATGACATACTGATATTTACAGAAACACTCGACGAACATAGAAGACTTATGAAAGAAGCCCTCCAACTTCTAGAACGGAACGATCTATTCCTCAAACCGGAGAAGTGCTTCTTCGAACAACCATCGATCGAGTACCTAGGCGTGATAATCACGCACAACAAGGTACAGATGGATCCGGTCAAAGTCCAAGGGCTAGCCGAATGGCCCACACCGAGGAAGGTAAAAGAAGTCCAATCATTCCTCGGATTTGGAAATTTCTATCGACGCTTCATCAAAGACTATTCCAAGATCGCCAGACCCCTATTCCAGCTCACAAAGAAAGACCACGAATGGAACTGGACGGCCGAATGTGAACGTACTTTCGAAAGACTGAAACAAGAATTCACATCGTCCCCAATCTTGATCATGCCCGATGAAAACAAACCATTCCGCATAGAGAGTGACGCCTCCGACTTTGCGTACGGAGCCATCCTATCGCAACCAGACGAGATCGAAAGATGGCATCCGGTCGCGTACCTATCCAAATCACTATCTCCCGCGGAACAAAATTACGAGATATACGACAAAGAACTCTTAGGAGTAGTGAAAGCCTTAGAACACTGGCGACACTATCTAGAAGGAGCGAACCACAAAGTCGAAATCTGGACAGATCACAAAAATCTAGAATATTTCACAACAGCTCAGAAACTCAATCGACGACAAGCACGATGGAGCTTGTATCTGTCCCGTTTCGACTACACCCTGGTACACAAACCAGGAAGTACAAACAAAGCAGACGGACTCTCTAGAAGACCAGATCATAAGGAAGATATTCCAGACAACGACGACCGCATCCTACTTCACCCTTCGGTTTTCAGGGCTAGAGCCACCGGAAGAGGAACAGTCGAAGCAGTCGGAGACAAAGAACTTCTCAAAGAACTAAGAAACTTCTCTCACCTAGATGATGAAGTTTGGACGGCGTTAGATATGATCAAAAGATCGGGACCACGCACCCTCGCAAAAGGAATCGAAGACTGGAACTTCGAGAACGATCTGATCATCAGAAAAGGAAAAATCTATGTACCACAGAATCTCGAACTCAGGCGCATGATCCTAAAATCGCATCATGATCTAGAAACGATTGGACATCCAGGCGAAATGAAAACTCTAGAACTAGTACAAAGAAACTTTTGGTGGCCAAAGATGATTTCATTCGTAAAAAATTATGTTCAAGGATGTCCCGTATGCCAGTCAACGAAGAATGTCACGCATCCGGCGAAACACCCATTACAACCTACGGAAATACCAGAACGACCATGGGAAACAATCACATCAGATTTCATTACAGATCTTCCGATCTCCAACGGATTCGATTCAATCAACGTAGTCGTCGATAGGTTCACCAAAACCGCAGTATTTACACCGTGCCTAAAGACGATCAACGCAGAAGAAACAGCCGACCTTCTGATCGACAACGTTTACAGACGATTTGGACTATGGAAAAGAATGATATCGGACCGAGGTCCTCAATTCGCATCCAAAGTATTCCAATCCATCTGCGAAAGCCTCGGAGTTATTTCATCGCTCAGTACAGCGTATCATCCCCAAACAGATGGCGAAACAGAAAGAGTGAATCAAGAGTTAGAACAATATCTTCGAGCATTCTGCAACGGAGATCAAACGAATTGGGCGAAACTCCTACCAAAAGCAGAATTTGCACACAATATAAGACAACATTCAGCTACGAAAGCTTCCCCATTCGAACTCCTACACGGGTATCAACCGGTTTTCAATCCGGCAATACCAACCGATCCGCGAATACCAACGGCCGAAGAAAGAATAAAAAACTTTAAGGACGCATGGGACAACGCGGAAGCAAGTCTGGAAATAGCTGCTAAATTAATGAAAATGCAGCATGATCAAACATTCACGCTAAGAGATCAACTCAAACAAGGCGATCAAGTATGGTTAGACGGAAAAAACCTTAACACGGTATACCCGAAAACCAAGCTAGCACCGAAACGATTCGGCCCATTCAAAATCGAAAAAGTTATAGGACCGGTAACCTACCGCCTAGAACTACCGACGAAGTGGAAAATACATCCAGTATTCCATGCAGCATTGTTGATTCCATTCAAAGAAACAGAACAATACGGCAAAGCTTACGAAAGACCACCTCCAGAACTAGTAAACGATGAAGAACTCTACGAACTAGAAACAATAGTAGCCTCAAAATTAGACAAACGATATTCAGAACCGCTACATTACTTCGTGAAATGGAAAGGATACCCAGACTCTGGTAACACATGGGAACCAGCATCTAATCTAGAAGGATCAAAAGATGCGATCGCAGAGTTCCATCGGAATAACCCCAAGGCACCGAAGTTGCCACCACAGCCAATCAAAGATACCAACACAGAAACCACTGATCGCGACGAAACCGACGCAACGCAGCGAGAACGAAGACCAACAAGACGAAAGAAACGCAAGACGAGAATGAGACATTAGTGAGACTCAACAGCATTCAGGCGAATGCACTGCCAACAAAGGGGGGATAAAAACCCTACGGGTTCAACAAGACAGATCACCAATGTCCACCACCCCGAACGCAACCAACATCTCCTCTACCAATCAAACCGTCTCACCCAACAATGTCGACCGCATCCGTCTCGTCTGCAACAAAGCGCACCACTCTCAACAGGAACGCGCCCTCTGCGGAGACTGCTTCATCGCTCGATCGGCAGCAGTCTTCGCAATTAAGTCAGTACCTCCTCCGTCTAGGTCAGGACCAGACGGAAGAACAGGGGGTCAGCTGATTGGAAGCACACAGAAGGACCCTAACTGAAGCACCCGGATTCCTCACAGGTGCCAACGCAATCCCCGTCGTCCGGAACGACGAAGGTCCCAACACCCGATTCCCCGATACTCGAGAATCAAATAGCCCACATGATAGCCGGAGTAGCGATCGAGCAGGCCAGGCAGCGGATCGACGACCTCAGGAGGGAGTTGGCCGACGTCCAGGGCATCCTGGAAGACCACAACAAGATGCTCGACGAAGAACTCCATCAGCTGGACTTGAGGTACATGACGCTCTCGACCGAAATGGAGGAACGAGAGGTCAAACTCCTTCGACGATTCAGGAAGCTAACGCAGCGGCTTTACTCAATGTCGCAGAACTCCGGAGATTCCTTACCGAAGTCGGACTCAGAGTTAACTGGCTTAACTGGGAAAGACACACCTTCCGCGCCGCCTACGAAGGAGAAATCCTCCGAAGACGAATGGAAACTACTGGAGTTCCCCATATGTCTTCGAAAGAAGGCCCCGACATCGACCTTATCTTCCATGGACATCACATCTCCCCGGGCTACACTGTTCGACCCGATCCCATCGCATCCGCCCTCACCAGACCCCCGTTCCTTCCTAACGCCCCTCCACGACCCGTCACCGCCCCTACGCCACCAGGATCCTTACCCATCCCCGGCATCACCCAGCTTAACCCCGTCCAGCCTCCCGTCGTTAGAAACGGATTACCCGAAGAGCAGTTCAGACAGCCCCTGCCAAGAGAGCTATCGGGACAGTCCCTGGTCCTTCCAGAGCCCGGACAATCGACCGGACGACCGGCCAGCAATCCGCGACCGGTACCTAGGACACCTCCTCAGCTGCCCGCCGTGCATAGAACGCCAACTCCATTCCCACTATCTGCTAGCGACACTCCCATGCCTTGGCACGGAAACCACGCCCCTTATCCCTCATTCCCACGCCCGCACCCCGACTACGCTCGAAATCCCGTCGCCCAGGATCCCCGAGTCACCGCACAGAGACGTAAACATGATTCTACCGAGCCCAACGGAAGACCAGTCAAGCGGATCAGAGAGTTCAGACTCCCCGATGCATCGGGTGAGGAAGAACTTCAAAGAACTCAAGAAGATAGTCGATCGGATGATGGAGGAGCGCGCTCGCAGGAGACAGGAACTCAACCTAACGGACGAGTCGGACAGTTCAGCGGACGAATCGGACAGCTCGACGGACAGATCGGAGAAGGACGACAAGACGAAGGAAGCAGCCGAGAATCCCTCGGACCCATGGAGCAACGAACCGACCACGTGGACGCAAGAAGAGTGGGACGCGATTCCCTCGAAGCCGCGGAAACGCTGCTGGAAATGCGGCAAGCGAGGCCATCTCCGCCGAGACTGCCCCCGTCGCAAGAACGCTCCCCCTCACTTCCCCCAATCTCGGTCCTACCATCCCCTTCGACCACAGACTCTTCCCCCTCACCCTCGCCCGAACCGTCCGGATATCAGTTACGGTCCAGGAACACTGATGTCCCACCCCCGCCTCCGACGTACCGACGCTACCGCCCGCGCCCACAGGCAACTCCTGGGATTCCTCACACGACGCGAGAGCCTGACGCACGAAGCCGCCCAGCACGCCACTGAACAATGGTTGTACTGGGAGGACGCCATGCTCCGCACTCAGCGAGAACCCCCATCGCGCTTCAATCACTCTTGGCGCGTCGACGATCTCTTCTGGAAGATAGAAGATTGGGACTTGCAGGAAGCGGAGGAGTCGAAGGATCACTGGCCGGAGCCCTGGTAAGCGCACGGACGAACTTTCATTCATCATCATGCACTCGGACTTTCTTACTTCACCCATCATACGCACTCGGACTATCTCTCGCATCATCATTTACGTCTTCATCCCGTTCCTATCATCCCGCCCTTACGATTTCTCCTTACGATACTCCTCGGACTGATCACGGACTGCGCCCTCACTCGTACGCATATTTTCCTCGGACTTCTCTACTATACCGGTTCCTATCGCTATGAGGAAGGCGAAACGCTTAGCATCTTTCCCAGCGACGCACTGGATGCATCGCTTACTTACAACTCATGTCTAATTATGTACGAGATTCCCGCTTACGATTGACGGCAATGATTACATCATTGCTCCTCCACATCGCAAGCATAAAAGGAAAGTCACAAAGACGATAACATCCTCAGACATCGTCTAAACAAACTCACTCGCACCGCCCAAACCAACAAAAATGTCTTCTACTCTTACCTCCTCGTCGCGCAACCTCTCCACCACCGACCACACTCCTCCTACCACTCCTCCTCCTTCGCCCGTCCTCTCGCGCACTCCCACGCCCGACCCACAGGACGAAGAACTCCTTCGTCATCTCAAACGAGTCACGGAACTCCTAAACCGTCCGGACGTCGCTCGCGCCATGAAGAGGCCGAGAAGCTTAGACGAAGAAGCTATGCAGGAGTCGAAGGGAAGATCCGGCATCAAGGGACTCTTCCGAAAGCGCGGGCCTCGGTTCAAGAGCCCGGATCACGCGACGACGGCGAGGATAGGGCATCGGTTAGGGGCTACTACGATAAACGGAGAGGACCTAAAGGTAGTAGAAGCGTTGTTGAAACGATAGAATAGAATTCTATCGTTAGGGTCCGGGCAAGGATATAAAGAGTGAACATCAGAAAACGACAAACCCAGAAGCATGATGCAATCAACACAATCACCCGACCTATTGATCTTCAATACGCCCACTCCTCGCTGGCTCATCGCCGTCATCAGCATCATCGTAGGACTTACGATCCTCACCTTCCTCGCATCAACCATATTCCTTCTCCAATGGCGAAGAGCGAGCGACCGACAACACGTTCAAGACATCCCGCTAGAACCACTTAGGTTCAGGAATCTACGAGACGTAGATTCTAGAGAGGGGGATAGTGTTACAACTCGTTCAAGGTACTTCATTTCGGTCGCCTTATTAGGAAGGACGTCGCTAAACGACGAGTTACGACTGTGCCCCAGCTCGTAACCGTCCCGACGACATAGCCACGACCGCGCCACAGCTCGTCGGCATCTCGACAACACAGCTCCGACAGTGCCACAGTTCGTCGACATGTCGACAACACAGCTACGACTGTGCCACAGTCGCGTCCCCGTAGATACTTGATACGATCGTTGCCTTATGTACATTTATTTACTCGACCTCCTTTCATATAAAAGGAGGCTCAACGAACGAGCTATTCCTCAGCTCGTTCTCTTTGTAAATACAGGACTGTTCTAATAAGAACCTCCTCTTAAGCATACTAAAGAGAATCCAAACTAAGTTAATAAGCTCGCCTAAGTCTTCCGTGAAGACTTACTGCTTCGCTTATTGACCTTTACCTTCGTATAAACCGAGACGTCTGGATCACCTGATCCCACCTCTCACGCATAAGAGTACTGTAGCCTGAGCCGCTTGTCACGTGATAAGGACCGTCCTTAACACTCATATGGGACACAACATCAGGGAAGGTGGTGGGGGATCCTCTAGAAGGTCATACTGATAGAGTTAATTGTGCTGCCTATTCACCAAATGGTACTCAAATTGTCTCTGGTTCTAATGACTCAACCATATGTATCTGGGATGCAAAGACAAGGGAAGTGATAGGTGGCCCTCTAAAAGGTCATACTCAGGCAGTGTATTCAGTTGCCTATTCACCAGATGGCACTCATATTGTCTCTGGCTCTGATGACTCAACCATCCGTGTATGGGATGTAGAGACAGGGAGAGAAGACTGTCATCCTTTGAGGGGCCACACTGCATGGGTTTCCTCTGTGGCTTATTCACCAGATGGCACTCATATTGTCTCTGGCTCTTATGACTCAACAATCTACATCTGGACTGCAGATACAGGGAGATTAGCCAACCATTCACTGCAAGGCCAACCCTCACAGATATCCTCTGTTGCCTATGCACAAGATGGCAAGTGCATTGTTTCTGGCTCCTCTGATGGAGCAGTCCAAATCTGGGATGCAAAGACTGGAAGCACAGTTGGTGAACCTCTGAGAGGTCACACTTACTCAGTTTGCTTTATTGCCTATTCACCAGATGGCAAGCACATCATCTCTGGCTGTGATGAAGTAATCTATATCTGGGATGTAGAGACAAGAAAAAAAGTGGGACAATATTCACTGCAAATGAATGGATCCTCAGAGTATTCTAGTATTACCTGTGTTGCCTACTCATCAGATGGAAAGCACATTATATGTGGTTCTAATGAGGAATCAGTCTATATACTGGATGCAGAGACTGGGAGGATGGTGGTTGATTCTCTAAAAGTACAGAATCCCAGTTCAACCCCTTGTTCTGTTGCATGCTCACCAGATGGCAAGTATATTGTCTCTGGCTTATATGACACAACAATCCGCATCTGGGATGCAGAAATGGGAATACTAGTAGGGGATCCTCTAAAAGGTCATACTGATGCAGTCTATGCTGTGGCCTATTCACCAGATGGCAAACACATTATCTCTGGCTCAGATGACACAACAGTCTGCATCTGGGATGCAGAGACAGGGAGAGCAGTAGGTGATCCTCTGAAAGGTCATGCTGCTGGAATCTATTCTATTGCGTATTCCCCATCTGGTGAATACATTGTCTCTGCCTCTTCTGACTCAACAATCTGTATATGGGATGCAAGGACAGGAAAAGCTGTTTGCAATTCACTGCAAGGTCATGCCTCAGTGATCACATCAGTTGCCTACTCCCCAGATGGAACCCACATTGTCTCTAGCTCATTGGACACAACAATCCGAGTCTGGGATGTGAAAATGAAAGCAGCAGACTTGCATGTACTTCAATATTCAAGTATGTTCAAGAATCATCCATATCAATCTCAGATGATGATACTCATTCTTTTATTGTATATCTATAGATACTTACCCCTTGGCCAATTTCCATAGCCAGAGCACCACTTGCTCAAACAGTGGAATATCCCTCCCCTTCAAAATCAAAGATGGATGGATCACTGACAGCGAATCTCATCTCCTCATCTGGGTTCCAGATGAATATAGAAATGCTCTGTGGTGGCCTGGAACAGAGAAGATTATCGGACGCACACCAATTGAAATTGACTTCAAGCATGCAAAGCATGGAGTGGAGTGGACCAAGTGCATGGATAGTGTGGAGTCTGAATCAGATTTATATGCTCCTGCTTGACATCCAATTTCATCTTCAGTGTAAGTATCTGTAGCCGTCAATACGTCGTGTACAGCCAGGCTTGCGGTGCCACTATAAACACCCTGCACCTCTGCTGTTGCTCTCGAACCTATGTACTTCTAGTCCTACTACTTACCTTCATATGCAAACCTCCTCGCTTTGTACCTACTACTAAGTACTTACTCGAATCAAACACTCCTCCCCATCGCGCGAGCACCGCAAGCCGTCAAGTCTATATTACATCTGAATTACCGTATCGTACACGTCGCTAGCATTCGAATCACGGAGAAGCATAACAGAAAATAAACATACGTCCCGCAAATGAGCCGCCGCGCCTCCAAACGCGCCCAAGAATCCCCCCATCGGCATTCGCAAGAACCCCCCCTCCCCTGTCACCGTTCATGCAAATCCCCCCGGTCAGCGTTCGTACGAATCCCCCAGACTCCGTTCGTACGAATTCCACGGGACGCACACTCACGCCGCGCCGGCAGCGGCGACCTTCGCCTTGATCGTGTCGACGACGGCGGGGTCGGCGAGCGTGCTGAGGTCTCCGAGCTGGTCGCCCTCGCCCGCGACGATCTTGCGCATGATGCGGCGCATGATCTACGCACCGAGACGCGCGTCAGCAAGTCCAACACCGATCGCACCAAGACAAGATTTTAAAAAAGGGGCGGCATGGGAAGAGGTAAGGGTAAGGGGGAGACGAAGGAGCGGGACCGCGCACCTTCCCCGAGCGCGTCTTAGGCAGGTCCCCGACGACGTAGATCTTCTTCGGCGCCGCGAACGGGCCGATCACCTTGCGCACTTGGAGGGTGAGCTCCTTGACGAGGCCGGACTCGTCCGACGGGTCGAACTTGAACTCCCTGAGTAGTAGCGCGTCAGAAGGATGTGGATCCCGAAGATACGAAGGTGACGCACGGCTTGAGCGTGACGAACGCGTACACGGCTTGGCCCGTCAGCTCGTCCGCGCATCCGATCACTGAAACCATCATAGCATCCGTCAGCAAGGTTTCGCGAGGCCTTTACTGGCACCCAAAGCCAAAAAGCCAAAATCCAAAGCGACGAGAACCCACCTGCGGTCTCCGCGACGCCCGAATGCATGATCAGCGCCGACTCGATCTCCGCCGTGGACAGACGATGTCCGGACACGTTGATGACGTCTATTCGGGATAACGCGATCACGGGTCAGCACGCGGGCAACAACGACGAGGAGGAAGAGGACAGTCGGTTGAAACGGGGAGGAGGGGTGTGCGCTGGCGCGGGCCGCACAAAGCCGGGAGGGGATGACATGACAGCCAGCATGGAAGGACGAAACCGACAGCTCGTACGGACGAAGCAAGAGGACGACAGCGCGGAATGGAACTCGGCAAAGTCCGACAGCAAGAACGAACGAACGAAAGAAAGACAGGAAGAACGCACCGTCGACCCGGCCCTTGATCCAGATATACCCGTGCTCGTCGCGCGCGGCGCCGTCGCCGGTGTAGAACACGCCAGGGTACGGGCGCATGTACGTGTCGAGGTACCGCGCGTGGTCCTCGTACACCGTGCGCGCGATCGACGGCCACGGCGACTTGAGCACCAGCACGCCCTCGACGTTGTTGCCCTTCAGCTCCTGTAACGCCCCCGGTTCAGCATCGCGGCGCTCATCAACGCAGTGCAGCGAGGGGAACGCACCACGCCCGTCGTCGGGTCCAAAATCGCGGGCTCGATCCCGAAGAACGGCACCGTCGCCGCCCCCGGCTTGGTCTCGATCGCGCCCGGGAACGGCGTGACGACGATGCTGCCCGTCTCCGTCTGCCAGAACGTGTCCACGATCGCGGCCTCGAACCGCCCGACGTGCTCGTTGAACCAGTTCCACGCCTCGGGGTTGATCGGCTCCCCCACGGAGCCCAGCACGCGCAGGGAGGAGAGGTCGTGCGGCTCGGCGTGGTGCGCGCCGAGACGGCGGAGGAGGCGGATGGCGGTGGGCGCGGTGTAGAACTGCGTGAGCGCGTGCTTTTCGACGGTTTGCCAGTAGCGCGCGGGGGAGGGGTAGACGGGGGTCGATTCGAAGACGACGGTGGAGACGCCGTTGGCGAGCGGGCCGTAGACGATGTAACTGGTGAGAGGGGGTTAGTGAATGGGTGATGAAAGAAGGGAGAGGAGGGGACGAACGTGTGGCCCGTGATCCAGCCGACGTCCGCCATGCACGCGAACTTGTCGTCCGGGTGGACGTCGAAGACGTACTTGACCGTGAGCGCGGCGCCGAGAAGATACCCCGCTGTCGTGTGCACGACGCCCTTCGGCTTTCCCGTCGAGCCTGACGTCTGCAATGTCCGACGTCCATCAGCCTCGGACGCCACCAACACAAACGCGGAGATGGACGCACGTAGAGGATGAAGAGCGGGTCCTCGCTCGCCATGATCTCCGGCGGGCAGTAATTCGGCACCTTCGCCGTCTCCTCGTGCCACCACTTATCCCTGCCCTCCGTCCACGCCACCTCGTTGCCCGTCCTTCGCAGCACGAGCACATGCTCGACGCGCGGACACTGGCGCAGGGCCGCGTCCACGATCGCCTTGGTCGCGATCGTCTTCCCCCCGCGCTTGCCCTCGTCCGCGGTGAGCAGCACGCGCGATTTGCAGTCGACGACGCGATCGCGGAGGGCCTCGGCGGAGAAGCCGGCGAAGACGACGGAGTGGATGGCGCCGATGCGGGCGCAGGCGAGGAAGGCGGCGACGGCGTGCCAGGTCATGGGGAGATAGACGGAGACGGTGTCGCCCTTCTTGACGCCCATCGACTTGAGCACGTTCGCGAGCGAGCAGACCTCGCGCAGGAGCTCGGCGTAGGAGATGTTGCGGCCCTCGTGCGGCTCGTCCGCTTCGTAGATGATCGCCGTCTGTACTGACGCGTGTCAGAGAAAAGAAGGGGGTGAGATGGGGGAAGGGACGCGCCTTATCGGGATGTTTGAACGCCCATCGGTCGACGCAGTTGTAGGAGGCGTTGAGCCCGCCCTCGGGGAACCATACGATGTCGCCCGTCTCGAAGGCGCCGGCGCGCACGGTGTGGAACGGCCTGTCCCAGCTGAGCGTCTCTCTCGCCATCTGTTCCCCGCCCCGCCGCCGCCGATGAGCTCGCGGCTCCGCTGCGCGCGCACAACTTGGATGCACGCACCTTGGCCCACCATTTGTCGGATTCGTGGCCGACGGTCTCGGCGTGCGCGAGTCGGTAGGCGTCGATGTGGGGGCCGATGTGGGGAACCTTGGGCCCGTTCTTGAGACGGGGCGCGACGGGATGGATGGGCACTGCAGGCGGGGCGTCGTCGGACATCGTGGTTCGTTGGAATGCGATGCGACGATGGATACGTTGGGGAACGGGGATGGGGAGAAAGTGGAGGGGAATGGGGGAGCGCGGGGAGGCGTGTAATTATACGCAAGCGGGGGCGCAGGCCGGCTCCCGCTTCCCGGATGGGGCAAGGGGGCCATGGGCGCGCGCCAATCAGCGGCGGGGCGAGGACGCGCTTAGCGCCCGGAACACGGGACTCCCCCGTCTCGTTCCCCTCCTCCTCGTCCTCCCCCGCACCCGGCTCACCTTCTCCCCCTCGGCACCCCCCACCCTCTCTCTCTCCCGGTCCAATCGTCGTCGTTCAACGCCCCCGTCACCTCAACCGAACGTATTTTTCAGTATGTAACCCCTTGGTCGTGTTTGCGCGCCCTTGCGACCGCGGGGACACATGGGCACCCGCTAAGACAAGAGCCCCCGTCATGGGACCCCGCCTGGACCGCAATATCTGGATTCCCCGCACCTCCCTTCCCCGCATTCCCCACCCCCGCCGCCCTATCGGCCCTCTTATCGGCGTATGTGGCGCGTGCCGCGGGGAGTGTGATCTTATTTCGTGCTTGGGCGCGGAAGGGACGGCTTGGGAGGTGGGCGCTGGGCGTTACTCCGTTGCCGCTGGGAAGGAGGACGGTCGATGGTCGACGGCAGGCCGCGGTATCGTTGGCACGGCTTGCGATCGGGACGGCAGAAGCAGCAGCTCGCTTGAGGAGCGGGTCTTAGTATGTTCGTGTCGGTACCTTTCTCGCACCGTCTACGAGCAACAAACGGCACCACCGTATGTACTTCACGCTCGCCATTCGCATTCGCATTCGCGGCTTCGCCCGTGACGTCGACGTTCTCTCCCCAAAGCGGACGTCGATCCTGCCCGATCCCCCATCGTCAAGTCGAAAGGAAGTCCACCCTTCCGCTTCGAGCGGCGGGCCAATGGGAAGAAGCACTTTGGAAGAGCCCTTGCCGTGGCCGGCACGCCCGCGGTGCGAAGAAAAGCCCCCCCCTCTCCGCCCCGCCGCGAGCAGAACGGCATCCTATAATCCCCCACCCCCAACGGACGTATCCTCATTCGCCCCGGTTCCCTCAGACTCACCCTTCCGAAACATGTCACTTCGGCTTTCCGAATCCCAGGACCACGCCATCCCCCAACCCCCAACCCCCAACCCCGGCGCACGAAGCCTTTCTGGCGCGCCCGCGGTACCGTGCCTGCGATCGGGCTTGCGACGGGGTGGCTGCCTAGCATAAGGTTATGGCTACGCCTACGCTTGTTCCAAATTGGCGTCGAGGGCCGCGGTACGAGCATCAGATACTTCGTCAAAAGCCTGTCGGAGCGGGAGAAGTGCGTGGGGGCTTCGAGGCGTCGTCAGTTGACCGTGACGCACGCGCGCGATCCAGGCCAGGTCGCTCGGACATGCGCTCGAACGGGGTTTCGATTCACTTTGCCTTTTGATTGACTTTGGGTGGCGGTTATAGGGGTTGGTCTTGGCTTGTGTCGCACGAGGTGGACGGTGTATGTACCTCTCGTAATACGACGGCCAGGTTCGGGAGTGCGATTCAGCCCGATTCCGCCCCCCGCCTTTCCTCGCATTTGCGATCGGATTTGTGCAACGGTCGTGCTGATATCGCATGTTCCTTTCGTAGGAAACCTCCACGCGTCGAACGCGGTCAACTCGAAGACATCCTTCTCTGCGGATCTTGAATCCCTGGGTCCCAAAGACCCAGAAAGCCCCTCCTACGATGAGATACACCTCACGAGAGGGCCCGTGTACGTGTGGCGGTATGATGCTCGTGGCGGGGGCACGACAAAGGGCCGAACAAGGTCAACATTCGACAGGATTCACGGTGGTCCAGTACAGTCTTGTCTAAAACATTCCAGTGCTTGATTTATTCATTCGTGAACTCGGAGGCGGGGTCGTATGAGCGCACATTCCACATCTTCCCATATGCTATGCAGTTGATGTCTTTTGCGGTAGAGAGCTGTAAGTGGAAAGAGATGAACGCAAACGACCGAGTTCAAATGCTCACGTCGTTCAACCTTGGACTTGGTGGAAGATGACCATGTCCATCGTGACAGACAGTGAGCTCAGATGACTCTCGACGGGCCACGGCGCCTCGTTCCCAGTCCGTTCGCATGACACAATTCCATGATATGTAAGAGGGACGGCCTCACGAGTTCTCCCCTCTTCCATAAGTAATCTTGACACCGGCTGGGTACGAGCCTATGCATTCAGCATTCCTGAGGCTCAACATGATTAGTGAATAAATTGGCGTACAGGAAAATATTGAGATCATACAGTGACCAATCCCACTCAGAGCAACCCTGCAGGATGCCGAAAGGTGGGATCAGAGAAACACCAGGTCCTCGATATAGGGGGCTGGTCGAAAGACAGCTAGCTGTATGAGAAGCAGCCTGTCGCGGCCGCGCGTGCACGGTTCAGGAATCGGAGACTCGTACTTAGGTTTTAAAAAAATACAGTCGCGGAACGTCGCACGAAAGAGGACCGTCATACAAGGGGTTCATGCGCGGACGACCAGGAACTGCTCGGGAATATCTGGGCTCTCGTACGCCGCTAACACTCGTCTCGCAACCATCTTTCCATCCTGCTCCTCGATGATGCGATCCACCTATCGCGCGCCGATAAGCAAAGTGCATATACCCACTCACAGGCGGCGAGGGGGGACTTACGTGCCACACGCGTGTTTCTATTCCGAGCTGGGTCACCGTAGGACTGCAGTGGGAGAGGAGGGCGTGCGCCTGGTCTCGTGGGTGGTACGCCTTGGGTCGGTGGGTCAGATTGACGTGCACGGTGCGCAGGGCCGTGGCGCGGGCGAGGACGGGACCCAACGAGGGCTGCAAGGTCGACACTCGATCAGTCGCACGCGTCGGCTCGGAACGGCGGGCCGCTCACCAGATCGGTCGGATCGACGAGCATGAACAGCTGCTGAAGTTCCGTGCAGCGGACGCAGACCTCCGTGATGGCGGCCGGGGTGAGGCGCAGACGGTTGAAGGCGAAGCGGGCGAGCCGGGGGCCGTGCCCGGCGACGATGCGGGCGCACAGGGCGTCCGCGCTGTAGCTTTTGGAGGTCGTGTCGGTCGCGTAGAGTTGGAAGGCTTCAAGGGGCGAGTGCGAGAGGAGGCGAGAGGCGCCGTCGATCCAAGCGTCGGTGAGGAGGTCGGGGCGGATCGTGAGCGTGAAGGACTCCAGGGAGGTCAGGAACCCCGCGCGCGCGCACTCGCCGCTGAGCGCGACGATGTCCTGCATTCGGGGGGTCGACAAAATGTGGATGGGTCGGGGTATGCGAACGCACAAAGTGAGGTGTCAGGCCTTCCAGGCCTAGGCCACGGATTCCGCCGACGTTGTGGCGGATCGCAGCCCATACGCCTTCGTGTGTGACCTTGGGGCATCCGGCAAGGGAGAGACGCTCGATGCGGCGAAGATGCGGCGAGAGGTTGCCGAGCAGCGCGTCGTTGACGAGCGGTGTTGCCTAGCACACTTGGTGAGGTTGATCATCGAGTGGGATGGGACGGAAGACGCTGACTTTGCATATGAGAGTGAGTGTACGAAGACGGGGGCCCGTCGCGGCGATCCACTGGGGAAGGATGTTCAGGACTGGGCTGCTGGGCATGATGAGAGTGATCTTCTCCAGGTGCGAGAAGCTGGCGAGCGTGCGCGGGTCGTAGTTGCCTTGATGGTTCCCGTTGAGCTCGAGTTCGGCAAGGTTGGGGCATGTTTGGAGGGCCTTAAGAATGTCGGTGTTCAAGGTGCCATCGCGGGTCCATGTGCAGGAGCGTAGATTGGTGGCATTTGCGATACCGCGGATGCAGGACCGTTCGAGGTCTTCGTACGCCTCGTAGGAAGACAGGACCCGGGGGAAGTCGCGTATCTCTGCGACGGAGACTCGTCAGCCAAAGGGGCGGCTCTGTTGCGCTGCGACGCCCATAGTTCCGGGAATCGAGGGTGGAGTTAATCCCGAGAAACGCTCGATTGTTTCTGGAGAAACGGCCGTGAGGAGAGACACTGAAAACAAGTCATCTTACCCTCGCTTTCAGCGTCGTTTCCTCACTGCCGTTTCCTGAGAAACAGTCAAGCGTTTCCCAACCTGAAATCTGACCTTCCTTCCTCGGAATGAAAAGGTCGGCGCAGGCGGTCAGACGCACCCAGACGTGAGACTTGCTGCGCCAAATGGGGATTCTCTGCGAGCGTGCGGAAGAGGTCGACGATCTGAAGACGTCGTTGAGCATCTGGCGCGAGACGTTCATAGCGTAACAGGCGCACCTTGGATTTGGCCTGTTTATGCCATGGATATATCACGATCCTCTCGTATAGTGACCCGATGGTGAACGTGTGAAAGGTTCTGTTCACGAGACATAGGTTTGCCAGGTAGGAAGACTTGGGGACCACATGCTGGATGATCAGAGGAAGGAGTTCGATGGGAAGATCTGTAAAGCAGCCCATTGCATTGGGTTGGTTTTTTCGTGCATGGAGTTGGGAGATGAAGCGGTGTGGACGGCTCGCTCGAGTGTCGATGCCGCCGCAGAGCCAACGACGACAGATTACGTAACTAACGCGGACGTGATTGACTGAAGCGCGTGACGTGATGTGACCCTCCTCCCTCTCTTAACGTCCACCAGCCTCCGAACGCTACCCTACTTTCCTTCCTCCGAACCACCACCATGTCCGACGCCGAAGACGAGACCATGTACCAGAACCGAAGTTCCGATCCAGTGCAGCCAGAAGAGGAGGAAGAGGAAGAAGAAGAGGCGGAGGTGCAACCGACGGGGAAGTCGAAGGACAAGCATCGACTCAGAGAAGAGGAGGAAGAGGAGGAGGACGAAGAGGACGAAGAGGACGATGAAGACGATGAAGAAGATGAAGACGACGGCGCTGTTCGAAGTAAAAAACGCCAAAAGGTACGTCGACTGTCTTTCTCCTCAGTGTGCGTGGGCGGCGCTGACCTTTGCGGTGCAGCGTGGGCGCGGAAGGCGACCAGCGGTCAACCGCTTCCTCGATGTCGAAGCCGAGGTGGACGACGACGAAGAGGAATACGATGACGACGAAGAGGCCGACTTTGGTCGTGGTACGCACTGCTCAAGTCCGAATGGATTGCCGTCGCTAATAGCACTTCCCCGTAGATGCTTTCATTGCGGAGCCCGGCGTCGAGGGCGACGAGGAAGAAGATGCACGAAGGTCGCTTCATCACGCCCGTCTCGACCGACGACACCGCGAGCTCGATGACCGCGACCTAGTGGCCATTGCGAATGACATTAGCCAGCGCAACAAGCGTTCGGCTACACATTACACGGGCGACATGAGCGATATCCCTCAGCGTTTGCTCATGCCCGACGTGAAGGATGCCAATTTGTGGCAAGTTCGTTGCAAGGTGCGTATCTCGTTCTCGCACAGCATCCTTCGCTGACCCGTACCTCAGATTGGCAGGGAGCGCGACCTTGTCTTTAGTCTCATGCGCAAGGCCATCGACTACGAATACACCAACCATCCCCTCCAAATCCTCTCCGCCTTCCAGCGCGACTCCCTCATCGGCATGATTTACGTCGAAGCACGCAGTCAAAAACAGGTTCTCGACGCCTGCCAAGGTCTTGTCGGTATTTACCCAAGCCGTGGCGTCACGCTGGTCCCCATCGAGGAAATGTCTAGTCTCCTGCAAATCAAGCAACAAGATCTTACCGTGGCTCCCGGCAGCTGGGTCCGTATCAAGCGCGGAAAGTACCAGGGCGACCTCGCTCAAGTCATGGACGTTACAGAGAACGGAGAGGAGGCCGGACTCAAGTTCATTCCCAGAATTGACCTCAACCCCAAGGACGAAGCCAACCCAGACGGCAAGAAGCGCAAGAGGATGGGCATTCCGTCCGCAACTGGCATCCGTTCCCCGCAGCGTTTCTTCAACTTCGAGGAAGTCGTCAAGGTTTACGGCCGCAAGTCGGTCTCCAAGCGGAATCAAGTCTATGTCTTCCAGAACGACACCTTCAAGGACGGCTTCATCGAGAAGGACTACAAGATCAACGCGCTCGTCCTGGAGAACGTCAACCCGACCCTCGACGAGATCACTCGTTTCGCGCGCGGCCAGGACGGCGCCGAAGGCGAGAACAACGTCGATCTCTCCATCATTGCTGAAGCATCCCGCAAGGCCGCCATTGCCGTTCTCCAGCCTGGCGATCACGTCGAGGTCTTCGAAGGCGAACAGGCGGGCGTCCATGGTATCGTGGACTCCATCGCGCAGGACGTCGTCACGCTCAATCCTGTCGGCGTTGATCTGGAGGGACAGAAGGTCGAGGTTCCCGCTCGTAGCGTTCGCAAGCGGTTCAAGGCAGGAGACCACGTCAAGGTCATGGCGGGGAAGAACGCCGATGAAACCGGTCTCGTCGTTTCGGTCGCCGACAACGTCGTGACATTCTTGTCAGATATGTCCATGCAGGAGGTACGTCGATCCCCTTTCATCGTTCTTCTCTTGCTCACGCCATGTAGGTGTCGGTGTTCTCCAAGGACCTTCGGGAGGCGTCCGAAGTCGGCGCAAGCACCAACATCGTCGGCGACTACGAGCTCCACGATCTCGTTCAGCTTGAGTGCGTCGCGGTGCTTTCCTTTTTCCATTTCGACTGGACTAATGCTCCTCGCAGTCAACAAACTGTTGGCGTTATCTACAAAACGGAGCGAGACTCGTTCCGCGTTCTAGATCAAAATGGGCAAACACGCCTGGTCCACCCGCACCAAATCTCCATGCGACGCGACTCGAACCGGGCCATTGCGACGGACGCTGAAGGCCACGAACTGCGCAAAAACGACAACGTCAAGGAGAACGACGGCGAGGTACACCCACCCATTCGTCCTTGAGTATTTCCCGTGTGTCTAATATCGTTTTACCAGGGTCGGAAAGGTCGGGTCCTCCACATTCACCAGTCATTCTTCGCGTTCCTCCACAACCGCGACGTCACGGAGAATGGAGGGGTGTTCGTCACCCGGGCCCGCTCCTTGGTCTCCCTGGCGCCCAAGGGCAACGCTATGAAGCCCGGAACCGACCTCTCGAAGATGAACCCTGCCATGAATGGCGGCGGTATGGTCGGCTCGGGGAACATCGGTCGGGGCCCTAGGGACAGGCTAATTGGGATCTTCGTCACCGTCGTCAAAGGTCCTAATAAGGGCTACAACGGCACCATCAAGGACACCAACGGACCCATCGCTCGCGTCGAGCTGAACACCGGCAACAAGGTGATCACCATCGACAAGGAAAAGCTCAGGCGACGAAAGTGCGTGCCAGTCCAGGCGTTTGTAGTCGCTTGCTGACATCGTCCATCCAGCGCCAACGGAACCCTTGAGCCTTTGGAGGGTGCTTATTCTGGCATGGGTCCGCCCATGTCCGGGCCTGGTTCACCATGGAGCGGGAAGCCGAAGAGCGGGCCGAATCCGTATGCACAGTCCAACCGCACGCCCGCGTGGGGAGGATCCGGGCGCACACCCAATCCCTACGCCGATGGTTCAGGGAAAACCCCCGCCTGGAATGGCTCGCGGACTCCCAACCCCTATGCCCAACAAGACGGAGGCCGTACGCCCGCGTGGAACGCTGGGTCGAAGACCCCCAATCCGTATGCATCGGAGAATGCGGGATCGGCCTGGGCAACATCCTCGCGAACACCCAATCCCTATGCCTCTGGCGGCGGCGGGAGCAGCGGGGGCTGGGGTGGTGCGACGCCGAACCCAAACAGTGCCGGCTGGAACTCGCCCAAGCCACCCTCAAACTCGGCATGGGGAACGTCTCCTGCCCAAGGAAGAGACGGTGGATTCGGCGGTGCGACACCTGGTCGCCCGTCAGCGAACCCAACATGGGGCGGCGCTACACCTGGACGCTGGGGTGGCCAATGGGTAGGCTTTCGTGCTTTTCTTGATGTCGTATATGGCTGCTCACAATGTTGGTTTAGGACGAAGGTGGCATGTCCGCGCCTACGCCTGGAGGATGGGGTGCGCCGACACCAGCGGCGACAGCGCCAACCCCTGCTGCAGGAGGATACGGCGGGTTCAGCGCGAAGACCCCCGCCGGTATCTATGCCGGTTGGGGCGAATCTTCTGCAGAGACCCCCGCGGTTTCGGCCTCGTTCGAGCCGATCAATACGTCGTTTGGTGGGTCTTTCTTTTAGCTGTATTTTTCTGGCTCGCTAACATCCTGCTTGTCCACAGAGCTTTCGAAGAACTGGCTCGGCGAAGACGCGTTCAGAGCACACCGCGCGGGCATGCGCGTGCGCGTGCTCGGCACGCGGGGCGACGACGGGTTCATGGAGTGGGACCGCGGGCTGATGGAGGGCAAGGAGGGGATCGTGCTCTCGGTGCTCAACCCGGACAGCGGGCTCACGGCGACGGCGAACGTGCGGTTCGGGACGAAGGAGAGCCCCGAGAGCCGCGTGGTACCGATCATGTACCTCGTGCCCGTGCCGCCGTCGCGCCCGCACGGCCAGTGCGTCGCGCTCGACGGCAAGTACAAGGGCGCGATCCTGAAGCTGCGCGAGAAGGGCATGGGGACGTGGTTGGTCACCGTGGACGAGTCGAGGTTCGAGGATATCCCCGAGGACCGGTTGGTGTCGTACGAGCCGTTGTAGGGTCGGAGTTCGTCTTGATTGTCTTGCTGTATTGCTGCACTTTGTTTCTTGTCTGCGCTATGTCGTGTATCCTAGGAATCTCATCCATGAAGCCTTCTAATCTGAGCTGTGGACTTCGGTGGGGGAGGTTCTCGATGCGATATGGTGCGGCTGGCAAAGCTCTGGTGATCCTCCCTCTACTGTCGGTGTGTCTTCGACTCAGGTCGGAAACGTACTTGTTTGATAAAACCTCGAAGGAGATATCCGGAATCGCACCGGGCACTGTGACAGACTGCTTTGGTATTGATCTGCGTTGACGGTGATTCAGACAAACGACTCATTGTGTTCAGCACTGCAAATTCTCAAGCCTCCTTTCTATCTTTGCGTGGACTACACAGTATCTATTGCCGCATGTCAAGCAAAAACAGTGAATGAAGGAAGAACAAACGAGAGCAAAGGAGAGCTTGCTAAAGGAGGTAGAGTATAAGAGAAAGATATGCCACCAGAGCCCAAATAACGCCCCATCCCCACAGACATACCCCTGCATATTCCCCGCCGCGTCCTCCATGGCATACAGCACCTCCTCGACGACGCCCTACACCCATTCAGCTGCCCGGTACACGCCCCCGATGGAGTTCGACATGTCCACGCTAACCCTCTTCGACACATCCTTTCTGGAATCTGCCAAGGACTCTGCTTGCTCCACCTATCCTCCCGCCCAGTGCCCCGACCAGATATTGGCACGCTTCGAGCTCGGGTTGTTCTTCCACGATGCGTCGAAACGACGGAAAATGTCGTCATCAGAGCTATCTCACCTTCAAAAGCTTTGGAACGCCGTCAGCGATGACGGCTCCCGTGTCCCCCCTACAAACGGGTGGAAGGGTAAACCGCGCTCCAGCGACTCGGACGCGACGGTCCGCGCTCTCCCAGTACGCGCACCCGGTGTAGGAGCCCGACCCCGATTCCGTTTCGAGAATAGGCAGCCTGATCAAAGACTCGAGCTCGTTTATTCGAGTGCGCCCTGCCGACGTGGCACATCCATACCACCGCGACATCGGCTCGCCAACCTTCAAGCCTCGCAAGCTGCAGAGAACCAGGGGCACAGAACCCATGCGGTGGACGAGACCGTTCCGCTTTCCTTTCTCGTGGAAACGGACGATATCCATGCTATAGTTGATGCTGTCAAACTTGCCGAAGAAAACAATATACAGAGGGGAGGACTTGCGATCCGCCGGGCGGTGATCGCGGCTGCGGAGCAGCGCTGGAGGCGGGTAAGTCGTGGTCCTCAGCATTCTGCAGGCGGTCGCATGATGACGAGCGACTTACTTTTATAGGACTACGCCTGGATGGAGCAGCCCAAACAGGGTGGACGAGGGGCTCATTGGTACGCGAGGCTCGTTGTCGCGCTCGTCAGAATCAACGTCCTCTGCGCGCCCGACATTCGGCATATCCTTAGCCTCCTTGTCCAGGCCGAACCATCTGCGGATCGGCTCATTGCTCTGTTGGTAATCCTGGATAATAGTGAGGGGGACGTGTTCCAGGGTGCGTGGGGTAGACGGATGATAGGGGTACTCCGGATGTTGACGAGGAAAGGGAGCGTGCTCAGGTTGGACGACGGTGCGGTAAACGTGCGTATTTCTGACTCACGAGGATACGAATACCCCTACTCACATGGGTCTTGGGTAGGCTCTGAGCGATATTGTAGAACGATTGGGAGCCTCGCGATAATCAGGCTGAGTATTGTACGGATGGTCTTGAGGCCCGGGGAGAAGGGGGGAGACGTCTAATTTCGGAGCCTTGCGATACTGAGAAAAGGGTTCTTGGACTCGGAGCTCATGACTTCTCATGAATATATTGGAGGGTTAAGTGAATTATACAGTGTATGTATGCGCAGGCTGAGCCTATAGGATGGGATCGTTAGCAAACTCAAAGACGAAGAAGTGATTAGTACGCGCCTCGAATTCTCACTAGACCTCCTTGTCCTTTTCCAGTCATGCAACGACCCAAGTACCTCAGCCCCAACGCCGTCGTGAAGAATCGGAGCTATAAGAGGATCCTGTTTGTGCGTTGAAAAGTTGAAGAAGTAAGAAGATTCCTCCCCGGTTGCTTAGTCTTGCGTTCGCGCGGCGTGGACGATAAGATTATATAAGTAAGTAAGGGATCGTCCAACGGCGTCCGAGTGACGAGACTTCTTCTTCCACTCCCGTTGCCAATTTTCACCACCGCCTCCCCACACTACTGAACACCAAGATATGTCGAACGCTGAATCAGCGATACACCGCCTGTTTCTTGAAATTCTACTCGAGATCTTTCTCATCGTCCGTGACCTTGAACCGCCAGATGATAACGGATCATCATGGGACTCGGAGGACGGCACTGAAGATCCTGGACGCTACGAGTTGGGGTGGATTTTGAGCACACACGTATGCCGTCGCTGGCGCCAGGTGAGTCTGGTGCAGTCACCATTGTGCCCACGGTCGTTATTGATGCGGATGTGGAAGGCTGCCTTAGGATACCCCTTACTGTGGTCTTACATGGACCTTGAGACGATTCCACCACTATTTGTCGAACAGATGCTCTTTCGATCTGGGGCTTGCCCGTTAACCGTATATTTCCCGCCTCCTTGGAACGACAAGTATTGGAGTATGTTTGCTCTCATCGCCCCGGAGCATCACCGCATACGCGTACTTCAAGTTATCGACACGTGTGACCGATTAATAACCACTTCCGCCGATAAGCCTTTTCCTCCCCTCAACGCCCTTACTCTAGAGGCCCATACTCCAGAGACATTTACCATGAGGGAGCCCGAAGATCCAGGCCTCATATACCCCGAATCCATGTTCGCGCCATCCGCGCCCCGTCTTCGCCAGTTGAAGCTCGTCGGCGCGCACTTTCCTTGGACATCAGACTTGTATACTAACTTGACGTCTCTTGAAATAGGAATCACCGAATCCCAGGCAAAAATATTCACCTTCACATACTCCGATCTAGCCGCTCTTTTTGGAAGAATGTCCTGCCTCGAAACCCTCACGGTCCTATCGGACGTTTTTCCGACCAATATCTCCGATACCCCAAGATCACTTTCCATCCCTCTCCCTCACACCGTAAAGACACTCGAATTGAAGGGCTCGTCAGTGAATGAACGCTGCTTCAAGTTGTTTGGGCGACTTACAGTTCCTCAACACACGAAAATTACCGTGCGCCCCAAACTAACCTCCGAAGCACTCCTACGACATTGTCTCTCCCGTTGACGCGGCCCCACATCGCCGGTTACTGCCATCTGCCTTCGATCTCCTATGGAGCGTATAATCGGGAGCATATATGGTTGCCTTTCTATAGTGATCCAGAAAGGGTCCACGCTGTGCCACTGCTACACCGGCGTGCTGTGGTGTTACACGGGAGCAGATTTGTGGCTCACTGTGCCATGGGACCAGGGATACAATCCTCTCGAAACCATTCTCTTCGGGTCGGCATTCTCACTCGGCACGATCGTCGATCTACATCTCGAGATGCACAAGGAAACTGTTCCGCAAGATTGGAAGCCGCTGTTTAAACAGCTTTCGAGGGTCCAGCGAATCACGACACTGGATGCGCTGTTGTAGACCATGTTTGGTGGGCTCTCGAGTTTGGAAACCATGTTGGATGGTCCTGCGGGGCTACTCGTCCCATGCCTCGAGACCTTGGTCGTTGATTTGTATCCTCATCCACGGGTTCATCCCAGAGAGCGATTCAACATGGCACCTCTCTTGGATTTTACAGAGGCGCAAAAGGAAGGCGGCGCACCTATTGGAGGGATATACCTGCCGGAGATATATTCAGGTCTTCCAGACACAGGAAATTTGGCGATAACGGTCCCACGCGTGGGATGGATTCAGGATCATCGGTATACCTGAGATACTTACATGGAGTAGTCTCCTCTTCTTGCTGTAATATTCGACTACTCTCAACTATGCACATTGCCCTACTATGTACGGGCCACGTACTTAGTCGCGGTATCAGGCGATATCGTTGTATTCGGCCGACGATAGACGTGGTGTTGTGGGGAAAACGGACCGTGGCGGTCACGTCGATACACGTCTGACCATGTGGACATCGTGACGGGATGATCGAGACCGCGGGCTGACGTTGCTCAGATATGACAGCAGGCTCAACTTCAACTTGCTAAAGTACAGGCCTGACGCGGCCTGACAGCTGGCCTGACGTCGCGCAACCGCCGATTGCGACGAGCCGACGGCGACGCCCTCCGAAAACAGCAGCGTCGTTCCATCAACGTACTCGCCAAGTACTCACCGTACTCGCCGGTCATTCTTGGTACGCATACTAGTACTTTACTGACATATATGTACATCCTCCTACTCAATGCCAATACTCACTGCTCACTGCTCAACAAGTACTCGATATTCAATATTCAAGACTTGCAATCTCCACCCTGTGAACTAGCGATTTTTTGCACCCTGCTTTTATCCGATGGCTATAGTACCGACCATCGAGTCGGTGGCCTCGACAGACCCCGAGGCGGAAAAGCAGCTTATGTAGTGATTGCAAACAACATGCTGCCACATTAGTCTCCTAAAGCAGACGTCGATGGAGTCAACCCTCGTACCTCGGGATCCTCTCATCTGCCACATGGGATCCCATCGATATCTGCTTTCATTTTAGAGACTATCCGTATATGCCTCTCCAGGCACACGGTGTCGGTCCATTTAGGCTGGTCTGGCTCCTTTGTTGCCGTGGTTGGCGATCGTACTGACGGACACCTAGAGACTCGGAGTACGCGTAACGACGCGGCGACCAGGCCAAGTAGTTCATTCCGCATGTACTTGCGCACACTTGGCGCACACTTTGAACGTATATTCCAGGCGGGATCGCGCCTGAAGCATGCTCGGGGAACGGCCATGTCCTCAAGAACGAGCACCCCTCCGAGCACACGCCATGTTTGCTGGCATGTGGTGCCCCCCGTCGCGGAGGCTTCTTGTCTCCCCGAGGAGGTTCCGGACAGATCACGGACCGGTCCTGGACGATCTTAGTTCAGAGGCACCATGCGACGTCGTTCCTCGTCGCTTCATCCGGAGCCATTTACTCAATTCTCCTCCCCCGCAACAGCAACAGCCGTCCGCGGGTCGCCACAGGTCGCCACTAGCGCTGCAGCTGCACCGACTCCATGAAGATCCATCCTCCCGCCGAGCATCATAAAAAGGCCTCTCGTCCGTGAGCGTGGATTCATCTCTCCGGGCCCCACCTCCACTGGACCCTCTCCGATTTTTTTCTCCCCGGTTCATTCCCTTCCTCTCGTTGTCTTCACCACCCCCACACTCTTTCAAAATGCACTCGACGCAGGTCCTTTTCTCGCTTTGCGCCCTCGCGGCCTCGACGCTCGCCGCCCCCACCGCGCTGGAGCCCCGCGCGTGCACCGGGACGATCTCTTCGCTCGGGGATGTCGCGGCCGCGGTCAAATGCGCCAACGTCGTCATCAACGGCTTCACCGTGCCCGCGGGCTCCACGCTCAGCCTCAGCCTCGTCGACGGCGCGACGGTCACCATGAGTGCGTGCTCCATTTCAGTGATCGCGCGCCGCGCCACGATGCCGCGCCGGGAACTCACTCTGCACTCTGCGCAGACGGCGACGTCGCGTTCGGGAAGAAAAACTGGGACGGCCCGCTGTTCCAGGTGAGGTGGGTCGCGGATCGGTGCTTTCTGCGCGTTGGATCGGTGCGCTGACGCCGAGCGGGGCCGCTTGCTTTACATAGTGGCAAGAATATCAACTGTAAGCATGAGGGCGTTTTTTTCGTGCCGATAGACATCTTATCGTCGAGCTTGACAGTCAACGGAAATGGCCACACATTCGACGGGAACGGGGCGTTCTACTGGGTACGTTATGCCATCCCCCCTTCGAGTACTTATCCGAGATCTCACGGCGGCGCGCAGGACGGTCAAGGCGGTAACGGTGGCGTCACCGAGCCCAACCCCATGATGAAGTGCGCCCGTCTCTCTGGTGCGCTGTTGCTGTGGACTGACAATCGTCGCAGGATCAAGATGTCGGGCACGTTCACCGTGAGCACCTTTTTCGCACTGTCGCGCAGGACGCAGGTCTGATCGAGGGCTGCCTCGCGCTCGCAGAACGTGAAGGTCTTGAACTCGCCCGCGCGCGTGTACAGCATCGGCTCGAACCCGGCTGCGCTCACACTGTCCAAGCTCACCGTCGATAACTGTGCGTTCCCCTCGTTCTCGCGTTCCCCTCGTTCTCGCGTTCCCCTCGTTCTCGCGTCCCCCGAGCCTCCCCCCACCCCTTTCTGACGCGCACCGGTCGACAGCGGCGGGCGACGCGGCCAACAGCCAGAGCGACGGCAAGTCCGCGGGCCACAACACGGACGGGTTCGACGTCAGCGGGACGGACATCACGATCAAGGATAGGTGCGTCCACAACACGGCGCGCGCTGTGCGGGCTGTGGGCTGACTCCGAGCCTCGGGGTGCAGCACGGTCCTGAACCAGGACGATTGCCTTGCGATCAACGACGGGAGCAACATCGTCTTCACCGGCAACACCTGCTCGGGCGGGCACGGGATCTCCATCGTGCGTCCCCCGCCCTCTTCGCGTCGTGTTGCATTCTGCTGATGTTGTCTTCGATCGCCTTGGGGGGGGGGTGCAGGGCTCCATCTCGAGCGACAAGGCCGTGTCGAAGGTCACGATCTCCAACAACGTGATCAAGAAGAGGTGCGCGCTCCGTCCTCGGTCGTCCGTCGCCCGACTGACTGTTGGCCACGCAGCGACAACGCGCTCCGGATTAAGACCAAGGCCTCCGCGGCCTCCGCGTCCGTCTCCGACGTGACATACAACCGGCAACACCGCGACGGACATCCGTCGTTACGGCGTCATCGTCGACCAGGCGCGTCCATCGTATTTCCCCCCAGACCACCCCCGCTGACCGCATACCCAACCTCCTCCAGAGCTACCCCTCCACCCTCGGTACGCCCGGCACAGGCGTGACGATCTCCGTGCGTCCCCCCCCCCCCCCCCCCCCCCCCCCCCCCCCACTCCCCGGCGTCCGGCCTCCGTGCTTGCGTTGCTCGGACTCTGACCGGTTCACTGTAGGCCGTCACGTTCTCCGGCAAGAACACGATCGCGGTCGGCTCGAGCGCACAGCGCGTGGCCGTCAACTGCGGGTCGGGCGCGTGCAAGGGCACCTGGGACTGGTCCGGGCTCACCGCGTCGGGAGGCTCGGCGGGCAAGATCAACTACAGCGGGATCAAGGGCTTCAGCAACCAGTGAAGTACAGAGTACATCCTGGAGCCTTCCGCCTCGCCCCTTCGTTCGTGCTCTGGATCGGATTTGTATATGGGTGTATCAGCACTGCTGCCGTCGCTGTGAATTCCCGTCCCTTATCATTGTCGCGCGCTCTGTCTTGCATTTTGTCGTCCCGCGTCTGCGACGTGTGTCTCGTTCGTCTACCGCCTTACTGTCTTTCACTCTTTATCACACATACTGCCTGCCTCTCTCTATCTGGGGTAGTCTGCGCATACTCCCGGTCCGCGCGCGTTATACACGTGCGAGCACCCGCCCGTTCAACTTTGACGCGACCTCGTTCCAAGTGCAAGCTGCGACCCGGATGAAGTCGATTGAACAAGGCCGCTTCCCGCCTACCACATCCCCCCCCCAGCGCGTCTGAACAGTGAAAATCGACCGCACGTCGACCCAGAACGACTATCTTCTGGTTAGGTCAGCCACGGAGACTAGTTCCCATCCGCCAGGCCTGCAAAGTGTTGTGTGAGCGGGTGGGTCGAAGGTCGAGGCCGCCGCCGGCGCGTGCCGCGATGATCCCAAGCACGAGGCCGCAGCCCGCCCGATCCGACTGATCTCTGCTTTCTCTCAACCACCATCTTCAACCCGCCTCCACCTCTCCTCCCTCTCCTCCCTCTCCTCCCCACCCCCGTCCACACCCCGCAACACGCAAAACCACATCGCACATCGCACCGACTCCCGATGGCGACCAAACCCCCGGGCGCGCCCTTCGCCGGCCCCCCGCCCAAGTGCGTGCGCGGTGCACCCCCGGTCCTGCGCGGGTCGCAGGGGGGGGTGATGTGTTTTTTCCCTCGAACGTCGGGCGCTGATGGAGCGCGATCGCGCAGGTATTTGAACGATTTCAGCAAGGCGCTCGCGAGCGAGGTGCGCATCCTGCTGCAGGAGGTCGGGAAGCTGCGCGACGAGCGGCGGCAGCTGCAGCAGTGCGTTTTTCTCCCCGTCTCTCTCCATTCTCTCGGCTTCCCCTCCCCTCTGTACCTTCCTCGTCTTCCCCCGTCCCCCTCCCCGTCCTTTTTTTTCTATCTTTTTCCATTGTCGACGGGTCCGCGCGAGGCTGACGTGGGTGTTTTTTTCTCCCAGCGAGATCGCGGAGCTGATGGCGGTCAAGTCGAAGCACAGCGCAGGGGGCGAGTACTCGCCCGATTGGATGCCCAAGGTGCGTGCTCCTCGCCCTTCTTCTCCTCGCTCTTCCTCCCCATACCGCGGCCGCTCGTTTGCTCCCCGCCCTTGCGGCGCGTTCTGTGGGCACGCGCAGTCTGCACGCCGCCTCCCCTCCGTGTGCTTCTCGGGACGTCGGGGCTGTCGATCGGGGCGATCGGCGCCGTGGGAAGGGCGTCGTGGAGGGAGAAGGTGGACGTCGCGCGTCGATGGGCGGGGGTTTTTTTTTTTGGTTTGCGGCGGTGGGCCGAGGGGAGTCGGCGACGGCGGCGGAGGCGGAGTGGCGTCATGCAGGTTCACCCCCCCCCCCATCTGCGATCCTCTCGTCGCTCGTTCATCCCCTTTGCCCGCCGTGGAAAGGAGCGCTCTCCCCGTCCCTCCTCGAGCGCGCACAGGACGAGTTCGGGACTCCCCCGCCCCCCCGCCTCGTGTTTTTCCCTCCGTTTTCCATCTCCGTGCCCGACATCCTCACCGACCTCCCTCCTCCCAGTTCCCAATGGTCGAGGCGCCCCCGCCCGACATGCCCCCGCCAGGCCCGCCGCCGCCCGAAGAACCCCTGCAGCCCGCCCGCCCCGGCTGGCGCACGGTCGTCAAGCGCCCCGAACACGTCCCCGGCGCGCGCAGGAAGGGCAAGGCCGCCGCCGCCGCGCCCGCGCCCGCGCCACCGCCTCCCCCGCCGGAGCCTCCGCGGCCTGAGATGCCGTCGTGGGCGCAGTGGAGACGTGCGTCGGTGTTCCCCTTCTTTCTGACCGCCCATCTCCCCTTTACGTCTTTTTCTCTCCGTTCCCCGTGTCTCTCTCTCCGTTCCCCGTGTCTTTCTCTCCCTTCCCCGTGTCTTTCTCTCCGTTTCCGTGTCTTTCTCTCCCTTCCCCGTGTCTTTTTCGGTCTTGACCCCCTCCACCCCGTTCGGGGGCCGTGTTGAAAAGGAAAGGGGCCGTCGCGCTGATGCGGTTGCTCTTCCCGTTTGTTTGCAGCGAACCCGTTGTTGGCGCCGGCGGTGCGAGAGCCGCCGACACAGGCGCTCGTCAGTCCGCCGCCCCGCACGGGCTTGTTCGGTGCGTTGGTTTTGTGCTTTTTGGGGGGCGGGGCTGACGTTGTGGATCAGGACCTGTCACGCCGCCGCCGCAGTGAAGGACGTGCGCGTATGTTGGTCCCGATTTGACCGGCCAGTGAGCCAGCACGCCATGGCCAGGCCTGCGTATCTATCTATCCTCCCTTTGTCCTGCTTGTTGCTTACCACCTCCCTCCCTCTCTCCGCCTTCCGCCCATATCGCGACTTCCATCCGTTTCGCGCCTCCATATATGATTTTGAGATTGCCGCTACGTGCTGACCCTTACCCTCCTTGTCTGTTTTTGTCCCTCTCGTTTCTGTCTATCGTGTACGATGTATCGCCCCGCCCCGCCCCGCCCCCGTGTGTCTCCCCATGACTTGTGTTTATTTAGGATACGGATGGAATGCCGTGTCGCGTGCCTGTCCATGTCCGTGTATGTATGTGACGAACCGCGCCTCTCGTATGGGGCGCTTGGACGGGCTGAGGTCATCTGTAGGCGTTTCGAAGCGTGCGCGAGTTCGGGTGCCGTCGCCTTATCGTTCTCGAGCCTCGAGGTACTGAGCTGGGGGCGATACTTTCATGGGCGATCCTGCCAGTGGGCGTTCCGCGGGGGACACACTGCCTGACCCCGCAGGACGGGCGAGCCCACTGCCCAACCCAGTTACGGGATATAACTGGGCGCTGGGTCAAGGGCGTATCTTTGCCCTGCGGCCCCTGCCCAAACGGTGTGTATGTAAGTCTACGTTCCCCCGACGGCCCTTTCAACCGACCACGGCACGGCACGGCTCGCATAGCTACATAAAGGCTGGCTATTGGAAAGCTGGCGCTGATCCCGACGCTCGCCCGGGGCGGGGGTGAGAAATGAGTCAGCCTGAGTCCGAGTCCGAAGGGGGGGAAAAAGGACGATTGGATCTTCGAGGGTGATGGAGCGCCTTTTTTTTGCAAGTGCTATGTATGTATTTAGTTGAGAGCTGTACGAGTCAGAGAGGGTGTATTTCGCGACGCTTCCTCCCCCTACGATCTTTCCCAAACCCGCCCTCCTCCTCCTCGCCAGTCGTCTCGAGTTCCAAAGGCCACAGCGCACGCCGAAGCCCGGCGGAAGAGAAGGACGCAAGGAAGACGATTGGAAGGCCTGCACGACGCTGCTACGGCCCCGTACCACGATAGCTGCACCGCTCCGTCGACCCCCCCTACGCGCCCGCCCGCACCGCACCCCCGCGCTCGCCCACTCTCTCCTCACACACACACACATATATACCACGCACCCCCGGCCCACCGTTGATGCCCGCCCCGCACGATGGACACCGACGCTAGCTGCAGCCACCCCGTCGACGGTCCCCGACGCACGCACTCCCTCCGACGCGCGGCGAACCTGCTCACGCCCCGCGGCCAGCCCCTCCCCGCCCTCCGCGAATCCCTCTCCCACATCCCCGAGCTCCCCACCCCCACCCCCGCCCCCGCCCCCGCCCCCGACCCCTCGCACGACATCGACGCCCCGTCCGCCCTCCCCCGCCGCGCGCCCGGCCACACGCGCACGCGCTCCCTCGCCGAGCTCGGCCGCCGCGTCAAAGACGCCGGGGTCTCGCTCGCGCGCACGGGCAGCTGGCGCGCGCGGCGGGTGCACAAGGCCAGCAGTCTCCCCGTCGACGGGCAGGGCGGGAAGGGGGGAGGGGAGAGCGCGGAGGTGCTGGTGGCCTCGGTGGCCAGGGCGAAGACGACGGCCGGACACGCGCTCCACCCGAAAAGGAAGGCACACCGCAGGAGCCTGTCCGAGGTCGTGTCCCGCAGCCCGCGCATCCTGCTCTCGTCCTCCTCCTCCGACAGCGTCGTCATCGTCGACGACCACGACCACCACCACCACCACGACGTGCCCAACGACACGCGCGACGACTCCGAGCGTATATTTCCCGACCTCGCGCCCTACTCCCTCTCGCCCCCCACGATGTCCACCGATCTGGCCTCTGTCGACGTCACGAATGCCGTCCACGTTCACTCGACCCCGACGCCCCCGCTTACCTCCACCACCGATGCCACCGCCCCCGCCACCGTCAACCCTGCCCATGCCCCCCGCGGCGAGCCCGTCGCGCAGGAGGCCACCGCGAACGACATCGCGGTGCCGCAACTGCTGCAGCAGGGCACGCCGATGATCAAAGTGTCTAGCAAGAAACAGAAGCGCGTCGTCTTCCGCCTCGACCCGGACCAAGGCCAGATCCTCTGGGACTCGAGCAAGCACCGCATCAGTGCGTCTTTCTCCCCCCCTCTCCTCCCTCCGTCCGTGCGCCGTCCTGCGTCTGACCCCCCGCCGCGGCGCAGTCCCGATCGAGAACATCAAGGAGCTCCGCTCGGGCGCGGACGCGCGCTACTACCGCGAGCAGTTCCAGCTCGCGCGCGAGTACGAGGCGCGGTGGCTCACGATCATCTACACGCTCGAGGGCACGTACAAGACCCTGCACGTCGTCGCGCCCTCCGCGGACGTGTTCCAGATGTGGGACGGCACCCTCCGCCGGCTGTACGCCGTCCGCCAGGCGCTCATGAGCGGGCTCGGGCACGTCGAGATGCGCGAGGCCGTGTGGGAGAAGCAGTACTGGAAGGGCGCGGAGGAGGGCGACCAGCGCCTGTACTTCGACGACGTCGAGCGGCTCTGCAAGCGCCTGAACATCAACCCGTCCCGGGAGGACCTCCTGCGCCGGTTCCAGCAGGCGGACGCGCGCGCGCGCGGCTTCCTGGACTTTGCGGACTTCCAGCGGTTCGTGAAGCTGCTGAAGACGCGGCCGGAGCTCGATCGGCTGTACAAGAGGCTGTGCGCGGGGACGGGCGGCGCGTTTGGGTTCGGGGCGTTCGAGGCGTTCATGCGGGAGCATCAGAAGGTGCGCGTCGCGTTTTTTTGTCTTCTTTCTTTCATTCTTCTTTCTTTCTTTCTTTCGTCTCCGTCTGCGTCTGAGCGGAGCTGTGCGCTGACGAGGGGTAGCAGTCGACTGCTAGCCTTGCGGAGCTACAACGGTTGTTTCTGCGGTACGCGTCTTGCCCGACGGAGGACGAGCCCAAGGACGCGCACAGCGCGACACAGCTCCCGCTCGACCTCGTCCTCAACGAGAAGCAAGGACCGCAGCCCACCGCCGACGCCTCCCCTTCAGCCTCCCCCCCGCACCCCGCCCCGCCCCGCGCCGACGCGACGATGTCGCTCGAGGCGTTCACCTCCTTCCTGCTCTCGCCGGACAACTCCGCGTTCGGGGAGCCGCAGGGCAGGGTGACGCAGGACATGACGCGGCCGCTGTCGGAGTACTACATCTCCTCCTCGCACAACACCTACCTCGTCGGAAACCAGCTCGTGGGCGACAGCACCATCGAGGGGTACATCCGCGCGCTGCTGCACAGCTGCCGGAGCGTCGAGCGTGCGTCTTTCCTTTCTCTCCCCCCCGCCCCCCCCGCTCCCCCGCTCGCCGGCGCCGCGCGCTCACCTTGCTCCTTTCGTGTCTCCCAGTGGACATCTACGACGGCGAAACGGAGCCCGTGATCTACCACGGCAAAACGCTCACCTCCAAGGTCCTCCTGCGCGACATCTGCCACGCGATCGCGAAGTACGCCTTCGTGGTCTCGCCCTACCCGATCGTCATCTCCGCCGAGGTCCACTGCGGCGTCGCCCAGCAGGCGATGATGGTCGCGATCATGCGCGACGTCTTCGGCGACGCGCTCGTGAGCGCGCCCGTCGAGGGGCGGCCGAAGATCAGCGTGCTGCCGAGCCCGGAGGCGCTCAGGGGGAGGGTGCTGCTGAAGGTGCGCAGGTCGGTCGGCCCGGGCGTGGACGGACGGTGCTGACGGGCTTTTGTTTCTCCCGCTGGCCAGGCGAAGAACCTGTTCGTGACGGAGAGCGAGGGATCGCAGCAGAAGGAGGTCGTCGTCGACGCCGGCGCCGAGTCGTCCACGACCACCGAGACCTCGTCGACCGACGGCGAGATGATCACCGGTACGCTTCGCTGGCCCGCCTCTTCCCGTCCGCGCGCTCACCCCCGTGCGTCCGCAGAGCTCAGAGAGGAATTCAGCAAGGCGCGCCAGCTCCTCACCCGCCGCCGCTCCGCCCGCGCCCACCCGCGCCGGCCCTCCGCCTCCTCCCAGACCGCGCCGGCGCCGACCGCGAAGCCCAGGCAGAAGACGCGCATGTCCCTCGACCTCGTCTGCCTCCTGGTCTACACCGTCGGCGTCAAGTGCCGCGGCCTGAACAAGAAGGAGCACTACGCGCCCGAGCACGTGTTCTCGCTCTCCGAGACGACCGCGAACAAGATGTACAAGCAGGACGGGACGATGGCGGACCTGATCAAGCACACGCGCACGCACGTGGTCAGGATCTACCCGCGGGGCACCCGCCTCAGCTCGACGAACTACGAGCCGCACCGGTATTGGAGCGCGGGCGCGCAGCTGGTGGCGATCAACTGGCAGACGTGCGGTGAGTCGCCGTTCGACGGATTTTTTTTTCTCTCTCTCTCTCTTTTCCGTTTTGGTTTGGCGATCGGCCGGAGGACTGACGCGAGGTGTGTGTGTGGCGCGCAGATTTGGGGTACATGATCAACCACGCGATGTTCCAGCGGAACGGGCGGTCGGGCTACGTTCTCAAGCCGCTCGCCCTGCGCTCGGCCGACAAGGACCTCCTCCACCGACACACCAAGCACTACCTCGACGTCACCGTGCGTCTCTCTCTCTCTCTCTCTCTCTCTCCCCTTCGCCCCTTCCTTCCTTCCCCTCCTCCCCACCGCTGACCCGCGTCGCCTCCCAGGTGATCTCCGCGCAACAGCTCCCCCGCCCGAAGGACGGCCACGGCCGCGAGGTCCTCGACAAAGCGATCATGGACCCGTTCGTCGAGGTCTCCGTGCACGTCCCCGACTGGACCTCCGGCGCGCCTCCCTCGCCCCAAGCCTCCGATCCCGCTTCCGGCTCCGGCTCCCTCCTCTCGGCCTCCCCGCCCAAGCCCGCGCCCGCGCCCGCGCCGATGCCGACGGTGCCCTCGCGCACGGTGGCGTACCGCACGAGCGTGGTGAAGAACAACGGGTTCAACCCGGTGTGGGAGGAGGCGCTCAGCCTGCCGTTCGAGGTCGTCGGGGGCATGCGCGAGCTCGTGTTTGTGCGGTTCGCGGTGCGGGAGGAGGGGAGGGAGGAGGACGAGCCGCTGGCGGTGTATTGCGTGTCGCTGGGGAGCCTGTTGGAAGGTACGCCCTTTTTTTTTCTTTTCTCGAGCTGGGAGGGGGAGGTGAGGAGATGGATATGGGCGCTGATTGGGCGTTGGGCGGTTGTAGGCTATCGGCATCTGCCGCTGCACGATTCGCAGCTGTCGCAATACCTGTTCTCCACGCTTTTCGTCCAGGTCGGCATCCGCGACGCGTGAGGGGTTGAAGGGTCGAACCCCCCCCTCTCTGGCATCTTAGGCGCTCCTTATCTCACCTTACCCACCCCACCGCTCACCTTGCTTTTTGTGCGCACCGCGCGGCTTCGCCTTCCCCGTGGCGTCTCTCGCATCCCCATGCAAACTTACCCCACCCCTGCCTCCGCGAATCCCCGACGAACAACCATCCCAGCGAGCAGGGGCCTACTTATCTGTTCTGCACCTTATCCGGCGACGTGGTAATTTAATGTAGTACTAGCACCTTCGAGAAGAATCGGCTTTGTGTATACCTACCAGCGACCCGGCGGAGGACGCAGCGCATTTGTACAGTAGACGATCATGATGTTGCATCGCGTGTTTGGTCGAGAGGGAAGGCCCGTCCCGTCGAGCTCGAAGTAGCGAAGCTGTTAGTATCAGGTGGACCGTCGGAGGGGGGGGGAAGTGGGGCTCCGGTCACTGTGACGATCTCTTATCTAATCTTATTGGCTTCAACCAAGTCTCACTTGGCTCTCGAGTCGACGTCTCCGTCACCTTGAACATGTCGCCGGCCGTCGCGGATGGCGTCCCAAAGCTCTCGAAGGCGAGACGACAGTCGAGGTAGTTCCGGTCAGTGTTCCCATCACTTTTACGTGGTGGAACTTGAGGAACAGCCCGAACTCGAAGCGTGCTGAGGCCTGGTCGAGGCTTCGCGCGGCGGGGAGGGGTTTTGGGTATCCGAGCAACCTGGTAGGCGTATCCAATTCCGTAGAAGATGTGCTGGATATGACGGAGTCTAGCCTGATGTCCCATACCGGGGAGATAGCGCGCGTAGTAGAGGTTGAGTAGGACTTTTTTTTTTGGTCGTGTTGGGTGGATATTGTGGTGCTCGAACTGTGGTGGCACTTCCTTCTCTTATACTCTGTTCAAAACGATCCGCAATTGCAAGCCTCTGACAAAATGCCTTTCGCCAGGTATGTATCGTCCGTTCTTTCACTATCTCCCCTTCACGATTCGTTGGACCGTGTCGATATAAGGACAGTGGCTTTGAGATTTTGGATCATTCTACATAACGAGCCGTTTGTCGTGATGGACCTTCGAGATTCAGTAGGTACTCGTGCACACAAACCAATATCAATCAAATGACGTCCGCCCAATCCATGTGCGATACAATCCTGGATATCTCATCGGCGAGGTTTTCAGATGCATACCTCTCTGGGAGACACAGCTTGAGAATAGGAGTCCCGCTTTCGGCCCGAGCCTTCAAAAACTCGACCAGCTGGGCCATGTCGAGGATCGGGAGTGGGTTCAATGACTGTAAGCCTTGGCCCGTGGGGAGCACAATCAGCTCCTGGAGGAAAGGAGCTAGACAAGTCCCCTCCTTGTCCGGGGACGCGTTCGAAAGGGCCAGTAACATCCCCCATAGTAAAGCGCCCGGCCCTTTTATCCTCCGCACACTTGTCAGCCGTCTCAACAACGGTCTCCAGTCCTTCGGAGTGCCTTTCCCGTCGAGCGCAATGTGGAGGTTGACGACACTGTCGAGCGGGAGACTGGGATCGAGTAAACCTATGGCTTCATCTGACTGGGCCCACTCGATAAAGATGTCCATGCCATGCTGATAGCGTGTATATGTGCTGCATTGGCACCATGCGGGAGTCCCGCCAGACTCGTGCTGTATCCCGATATGCACATACGAGTGGCTAGAATCTATGCTATGGGGATAACAGGCAGAGGGCGGTGGCTGGCGATGAAGGACCCGCATAGCGCACAAGGCTGTCACGTACGAGAGAGCTGGTAAGGGCGCGGTGAGCGGCGTTGTGGTGCCTCTGCTGATACACCGTGTTGACCGTTATGCTGACCGATGCTTTGGGCGGGACATCGAGCCGCTTGAACAGCTCGAGGCCGAGAAAACTTGGTGAAGACGTGTCCAATTGGAACTTGATTAGGGACGGAGGGAGAGAGATGGATGTGGATTCGGGTACATCACGGATATCTGTGGGACATGCAGAGAGAAGAACCAGGACCTTGAGGTGACGCATTCTTCGGAAAAGTGAGGATAGATCGGAGCTGGTCATGGGAGACTGGATATTGACAAGCTTGAGGGAAAAAAGGTGGGTGTATAGCTCCGAAGTCCATGGAAAGTGTGTCCCAGAGAGGTGCAAATAACAAAGGGTTGGCTCGGCGCTGGCGAATACGTCGTTTGGATACGCCGCCGCCGCCCCTGATGTGCACAAACGAAGGGATCGGAGGAGGGGGAACGACCTGTTGGGGTACATGTCCCTGAAGACACTAAGAGTATCCTCTATATTGAGGGTTGTGATGCATTGAAGGACAGGACCAAGGCAAGTTAACGCCGCCCGCGTGTCTGGAAGATTTTCTGAAGTATATCCAGTGTAATTGACAGACAGCGGTGCGGTCCCGGATCGACGAAGCATTTCTTCGACCCAAGGGATTGGGAGGGCGTGGAAACGGATAGCGCACCACAGTCTGGTGTTTTCGAGTGTGATCTCATAGTACATGTCAACATCCAGGTGTGTGAGATCATGATCGATGAGACTCACTTGGCGCCAGAGAGAGCATACATGTGTGACACATATCCATCCCAAGATGTAGTGAGAAGTATGGGCCTGCTCTTTTTTTTCCCGAGTTCGAGCCTCGGCATAAAAGCCGCCATGCCGGCAAGCTAGGGTCGTATCGGGGTTTTGGAGGATCAATATCGTGAAGGATGAAAAAGACCTTGAGGAGGAGTTCGGGAAGCATGCGAGCAATCGCAGAGATGGATACTATCTCCGTGGTCGATGAATCAACCGTGCTGGACATGATGTATCGATGGGTAGAACTTCTCGTGTGCGAGCAGAGGGAGGTGGCGGCTCGGAGGGAGGATCGGACGTTGGAAACGAGGTGTATCTTATATCTAACCGTAATTACGTGAGGCTATCCCACATCGTCTGCGGCCACCCGTTGGATATTAATTCTCGACCGATGTTCAATCCTAATATCATTGAGCGAGACATAGCGACGAGAACCTAGACCTAGGTATATTTCCCTCCAAGGATACACTTGCAGGACGACATAAGCGGTACCCACTAACCTACTTCCCTTCAACCCACCTCGCCCTTCACAATGGCAGCGTACGCCTTGTACGGGACAGCATCGACCTTCTCCGCCTTCACACCCACCCCAGGCTTCTCCAGCTCGTCCTCGAGCCACTCCCAGTCGTCCTCCCACCTCTCCACCTCGCTCCAGAAGTCGCTGTCGCCCTCCCACCTGTCGAACTCATCGACCCAGTGCGCATCGTCTGACACCCAGACATCCTCGCCTCGCCGCCTTGCCATTTCGAATTCCGCACCCCTCCTCCTCGTCTTCGTCCTCCTCATTTCCGCGGCGGCCGTCTCCACCATCTCCGCCAACGAAACGCCGCCCGTCGGTCGGACCTCCACCTCCTCGTACGCCCCCGACGGATTCTCCTCCCACTCTTCGTGCACGTCCCCGTCCTCCTGATCGCCCCGCTCGTACCCGTCAATCTGCCTTCCGCAGACGTAATTTCCGGAGACCCAGTCGCCGCGCATGGGTACGTACGCCTTGCGCACCTTGCGAGCCATGATGGCCATGCTGTTGAATTGGAGGGCGTCGCGATGGGGGTGGAAGGTGCTGTTTTTGCGGGCTTCATGAAACTATAGACGGAAGGGGTTCAGAACAAGTCCACCAAGACGAGGGGTGGATAAACAGACCTCACGACCCACGCGCCTGCGTTCTTGGTCTGCGGCTTTACGCTCAGCGCTGAGTTTGGCACGGCCCATCTTGTGGTCTTCGAAGTTTGTAAGTTCGGCGGATGTGTGAGGGTGGGTCCGTACGGCGATAAACGCAAGAATTTATGCGGCTTTCGAGCGCCTGGAAAGAGTCAGAACATCGTAGGAGTCAGAGCGATTGCCCCGGTGACATGTTTCGCTGATGGAAGGTATGAGTCGGAAAACTATGGAGTTTGAAAGGAATGACGCCGCGTGAGTCAGACGAAACAGACGTACTTAGCACCGATGAATCCCGCCATCAAGACTTCGACCATTTCCTACAAGTTTGTGTCAGACGCGAAGATATGTGTGCTGAGATACTTTACGCGCCTTACGATGCGAAACGAACGCTGTGCTGTTGAGCTGCGACAGTGTCACAGCGGTGAGTCAGAGTCTTGCCGTTGCGTCAGACTTATTCACCCAAGGTAGCATGGTTTCGGCTGTGGATGAACAGTAAAACATGCATGTGTTAGACAAAAGGAAGTGCGGACTTGTGGCAAGAGACGCACCATGGCATCGACTGCTCAGGCTGTCGACTGTGGCTTTTTAACTGTTATTTGATTAGAAACAGGTATACGTTATAGGTATAGTAGAACGGACCTGCACGCTCGCCAAGTTGGATGCCACGGGTCGTCCAATCGATGGGTAGGAAGGCGCGTCGCGCGAGCGCTAGCGCCGAGCGGTAGTCGGTGGCGGTGCACGAGCCGGGCGGTGCCGGGCGCTCGCAAACTCCAGAGTGAAATCTCACTGCCGTGACTTGACTCACGACCAAGTCCCTCCTGTTAGTACCACACCGACTTCTCCCTCATCCACTTACCATCTCTCTGGTACAACGCTCTCAAGTACTGAATAAAGCTCCTGGAAACGGAGAAAAAGATTCAGGGATGTCGAGGTGTGTCCCCGCCGCGTATATGACGTCTTTCGACTCGTTTGTCTAAAGCCAACCTACGCCACAGCCAACCAGAGTGGTACGACGTGTTCGTAACTCGCCATGAACTCTCGAAAGATGTCTCCCCGTCAAGCCCTTCCGAAATCTTTACTTCAACACGAGCTCGGCTCGAGGAAGACCATAAATTCCTGACCCAGGCCCTCCTCGCTGTCCGAAGCCGTCTGAACGCCCTCACACCCATCCACCGCCTTCCCCCCGAAATTCTCGCAAAGATCTTCTCCCACATTGGAAGCTTTCATCGCCCGTCTCCACCACGACTTGGATGGATAGCGGTCACACACGTCTGCCGCCACTGGCGTCACGCCGCCCTAGCTCACCCCCAGCCTTTGGGCGGAAGACGTCTGCTCGCCGCTCCATTGGACGGCGCGCAACCTCGAGCGCTCGAAGCAATACCCAATAAACATACGTGTGCGTGAATACGTTGACACACAAAGCCCCCCGAAAGCGCTCCGCCTGGCTCTTCGCGAAATTGGACGAGCGCGACGGATTGAGATGCTCATTCACAATGTATGGATAGGGGCCCTCGAGGATGAGTTAACGCAACCTGCTCCCCTCCTCGAACATCTCGCAGTGGACACGGAATTCATGGACGGACCAAGGGCCCCCGGATTTCCTGAAGATCTCTTCCAGCGCCATGCCCCCCGGCTCAGCACTATATTCTTCACAGGCATCGCACCGCCGGTAACGCCGTGGCTGTACGCGAACATCACCGAGGCGGTGATCCAAAGAAATCACTCCATGAAAAGCCTGTTCGCCACCGACGACGACTTTCTCGACGTTCTCGAAGGGATGCCCAAAGTGCGGAAACTGGTCCTTCGTTCTGCCATCGTCTACGCCGACCCGCTCAACGATCGCACGGTCCACCTCCCGTGTCTGCGATCTCTCTGCATAACCCACAAGCTCGTCGACAACCTTTGGATCCTTCAACGCCTCGCCATCCCGAACATTCAAAACCTTCAAACCACGTTCGACGTGCGCAACGATGAGCTTATCCCCTCGCTCGCGCCCATTCATCCCACTGGCCGCGAATCCCGATCAAACCCCGCGTAGACCACGTACCCTCGGTATCACTGTTGACCTCGACGTCGTGGTCATTGCGGCCTGGGACAACACGTTACCAAAAGGTGAATCGTGCCTCCGCTCTGACAGTGCGATCTTCGACATCTGCCTTCGAAACGTCGGGCGTCCTTAGCTCTGCGCGCAATCTCATGAACCAGCTCCCTGTGTGGCTGGAGGAACTCTCTGCGGACGAGATCAGCGCCGTCCGCGTGTTCTGCGGCCCCGGGCAAGTCTGTTCACCAGCGCCCCTTTTCGACGCGCTGCGCTTCCTGCCGTCGGTCGAGACCGTCTTCATAAACACTGCAAGCACGGCGGCGCCCATCATGGACGTTTTTGTGGACGCCATACGCTCCAGCACCCCAAGTCATACTGAACACCCCGATCGGCGTCTCCCGTTCTCGTCTGCTACCCTGTCTTCGCCATATCCGGTTTGTCGGCGTTGACTTCACGTACCACGCCCCCGACCCTCACCCTGACGTCGGGGGGTCCAGCCTCGCCGACCATCAGAAACCCTCCACCCTGATTCAATTCATCCGATCCCATTCAGAGTACGGCGGCATAGAGCACGTTGATCTCAGGAGCTGTATAATCCCCGCCGCTGGGGTGAACGAACTCCGAAAGCTCGTTCCAATGGTGGAGTGGGACGGCGTAGAAGAGGGATTCGAGAGGGCTTTCGCTGATGACATCGATGACTCCGCGGATGTCGATGAGTGACTGCGGATTCTGACTGAAGAACCTAGTACGTGCAAGCACCCGTGTATCTTTCCCTGCCTTCCGATGGTTGTTATAAGTACGCTCTTCGTCGAATTGACCCGATGTAGCTTCTTCTGTACGTCTCGGTCCACAGTATCATGATAATGACAATTTGCTGCAAAAATGTTGGTGTCGGCAACTGACCGTGTCGACGTCGGTTTCAGTGAACCCTTCGGGGGCCCTCAACAACGCTCTCCATCTGACGGTATCCTCGTCCCACCGTCAAACAGGGTCCGTTCGGAACTGCCGACGAGTCCGACACCTCCCGGTCAAGGGTATAACAGCGACGCCACTCCTCGGCTATGCCTGCTCAGCATTTCAATTTTCTCTCTCTCCATTTCTCTCTGCTCTCACTTTACTTCTTCTTTCTGAATAATTTGTTCTTTTGGATTTATCTCCTTCTTCCACTTCTAATTCACAGCCCTCATCGTTCACCTTCCCCATGCATGCCATCTTGCTCTGCCTCCCGCTTACGTTGCCTTGATATGCGTACCCTTCGCACGCGCCGCTCCCTACAAGCCCGTATCCGCAGCGTAAGCTTTCTCCACGCAGTCCTATACCTTCTGCACAATGCACCTAATCTCCATCTCCTGGGCAGGCCTCACCTCAATGACCCCGACGACGGCGCCGTGATCTTCAAGTCCGTCGACATCGTCGTGGAATACAGTCAAGGAGGAGAGCCGACGGTGTACAAAGACCACACTGTCACCGTCCCGACGTATATCACAGAGGTGGAAACCAAGAACACGAAAACGGGCTCGTCCACGCACTTCTCCGACTCGTTCGCGTCCCATACGCACTCCAGCGGTTCCACGCCGACGCGCAGCCCCCACTCGCATGAGCCCTCGTCGACGAAAGCGACGTCACAGTCGTCGTCATCTCGTGCACCACCCAAGGCCTCCTCCACGTCGTCCAGAAAACCAAGGGCTTCCTCGAAGACAGAGCCAAGCTCGTCCTCGAGTCCCAGAACGACTCGACCAAGCGCCTCCTCGATCGCAACGTCGTCTCCCGTGCCAGCGACGAGCATCACCACCGAGCCACCGAGAGTGACTTTATCGCCGCCGGCCACCGACAACCTCGACTCCGCCCCCGGTGCCACCCCACACCGATCACCCCCCCTTCCGCGACATCCACATCGACCCACGACTGGGCGTGGGCGACACATGGAGCACTTCCCTACCACTCAGGATGCCGTCGAGGGCTCTCAGAGCTGGAGCTGATTTGTGTGTGATGATTGATGGGTGCACGGGGACCACGGTTGGTTAATGAGTGGGGGAACTTCGAAGGCGGGACGAGGAGTTCGACGTAGGGCAGAGGTGGTGACCATCAGTGCTTCCGCTTTAGATAGATGAACAACAATACACTTGAAGTCAGCGATCTACTGCTTCCTATTACTGTATGCCAATCATGGTCAGTGGGAAAAGGGCCGAGGAATGTGTAAGTTACACTTGCGAGCGGGGTACCCCCGTGGCGCGGCTCGCCACCCGCTTTCCCACGCCTTCTGCTCACGACCTCCACCCATGGCGGCACCACTCTCCCCCAAGGCAAACGCTTGCGAACGATCATCGTCACCCTCCCCATCATGGCAGCGACATCCCGTGCGTGCGACTCCAGATCTTCCCCAAGAAACGATGAAAGAGATCTAACGGACGACTCACGCGGGTACAGTGGTCTTGTACAAGCGGCTGGTCCTGGGCGAGCCCCAGAAGACGGTTCCTCGGCTCAATGAACGCGAAGGAGGCGTTGGGAGCGGAGATGTTGCGAGCAGCGCGCCAGGAGAGAGATCATAGGGAGCTTGGAAGTTGGAACGAAATTGCTCTCCGGGTTTGCCCGAGAGCCCTACTACGCACGCATCGCATCGCTCAATGTGCTTGTCCTACATCGTCACGGATGAGGAATTCCCGTCGGTTGCAGAGCAGGATAGGTGATAGGCTGTATGTCGGACCTCATCGAAAATGAACTTCGAGTGAAAGGCCGCTTTGCGAGTGAGAAACGCAAACCTTCGAGGCTGCTGAGTTCGAGCGCGACGTGGGCATGTTTACAACTGTTTATTCGACCTCTTCCTCCGCCCATCATCACCATGTCCTCCCCCTCCCAGCCAAAATCCAGCGAGGACATCGTTGCGCAAAAGGTACGATCGCCCCTTCACTGCTGTACACGCCTTGACTGACCACATTGTCTAGTATGACCGGTGCAGTGCGTCTTCCCCTTTCGCCTCATGGTCGGAGTGTTGAGTTGACATGACCCGGTGCGCGTGCAGTGGCGGATTTGCTGGTGAAATCGTGCGTGCAGTCCGTTCTGGTGTCCCAGGTCTGATTTACTTACGAATGTCTTTCGGAATGCAGCGGTATCGGGTTCAGCGTCGGCGTCGTCGCCTCCGTCATCCTCTTCCGCCGTACGTCATGCCCTCTCACCTTGTTCCCTTCCCCCCCAATGTCTTTCCACACTTTCGCTCCTCCCTGTTCATCTCCGGAATTATGCCCATTCATAACATGTGCCCCCAGGACGCGCATGGCCCATTGCTCTGGGTACCGGATTCGGGCGCCGGCGCCGCGTATGCCGACTGCGACCCGCTCTTTCAACCCTGCCCGCATTGCAGGCGTACGAGTTCTATACAACGAGAGTCAACAGAAGCAATAGATCGGCTACCTTTCCGAGGGAGAGGTCGGGGTGGACGGGTGGTTGGCGCTGGGAGGGCATGATACGGACTTGTGCCCGGCGGCGGGTAGCGGTGTTGTGGTGTGAGAATAAAGTTCATTTTTCTTTTCCCTCCCCCCCTTTGGCCCTACTCGGGTGAACATACACGGCGCACGCCTGTCGGAGAAAAATACGGATGGTATGTACCATGCCCAACGCCGGCCAACAACCCATATACCCACCATGTCTTTTCCTCCCTTACCGCCCCTCCCCTTATCAACACGTCCAGCTCCCACATGCCGGAAAGATCTGTCAACATCGTCAGCCACCATTCGACCCGGTCTAAGCTCGCCATCTCAAACATACACTTAAAAGGGGTGCTTACCTGTGGGTAGAGCGGCAAGACCTCGTTCCAATACTTGCACGATTCATCCGCGACGAAATGATCCCCCGGAACCGCGCTTGTGGCCGATATCCCGAGGATGGCGAGCGTCGTGGTATTGGCTGGGTCGTACTGATCCCAGCCTTGGATGCGCGGGCCCGCCTCAGGATCTAGGTCGTTTCAGCGAACAGAGTACGCAGGAGAAGGAAGCGTCGCTACCTTTGATGAAGTTTGTCCACGCCGTGACCATGTAGTCCGACACCTGCTGTTCGAATGGTGTCACGGGCACGAAGGGCGCGTCGAGCACGATCGTCGCCGTCGTCCTGCCGCACACCCTTCAGCTGCAGCCCGTCGCCCAACCCCAAACCTCCGCCATCACACGCGCAGAGCGAGGCCACGCACCCCATGACGAACCGGATGTCCTCCCCGTGGAACGTGCCGATCGCGCTCCCAGGGAATTGAGGTTGTTCGCGACGAGGTCGAAGCGGTAGCGCCAGACGGGCAGCCCGAGCGCGCGCGTGCGCCATAACCCGAGGTTGTGCGCGAGACAGAGCATGTGCGCGTCGCGCCACATCGCCGCGGTCGCGTTGTACACCGATGGATAGGTGTCCGAGGGCGAGGGGTAGAGCTCCAGGACGGTGGGCCGGGAGGCGAACGGGAGGTTGAAGTTGTTGGACAGGCTGTATGCGCGCGATGAATGCGCGAAGGCAGGGCAAGGGCGGGCAGGGCGCGACGTACATGTACGCCGTCTCGTTCGTGAACGCCGTCGGCTCGCCGTTCACGATCAACGTGCCCTCGTCCTTGTTCGTCCCGACCAGCAGCGGCACGCGCGCCGTGCGGCCCTCGCGCGTCTGCTTCACGTAGTCCTTCCACACCGTGATGTTGTCGATGACAGGCTGAAACTGCACGCCCGTATCCAGCAAGACACGCTGGAGCGCGTCCGCCTCTTTCTCGCGCAGACAGTCGAGCTGGCCCCTGCCCGTCGGACAGGAGAAGTTCGCGGAGATGGGTGCGAGCTGGGAGCCTGGAAGCCACTGGGGCTGGGAGGCTTTTGGCGTTATTTGCGATGTGGGCGGGGGAGATGGAGTGGGGAATAGGACGCACTATCTGAGCTCATGATGGCAGCGCGGATGATGGGGTCCTCAGGCCACGCGGAGAGGTAGAAGTTGGTCATTTCTAGCCTCGGACGTCGCTCAGACTCAGAGCGAGTTCGCACGAAGTGGAAAGTCAAATACCTGCCCGACAGATTCGCCTGGACACCAGAGACGTATAGTCAGCTTCAGCAATCGAATGCGTGTGAATTATGTCCGCACCTCCGAGCGTGATCTTCGTGGGGTCCCCTCCAAAGCCCGCTATATTGTCCCTCACCCACTCGACCGCCGCGCGCGTGTCCAGC
>SAXG01000077.1:0-198185 GCA_012932865.1 Amylostereum areolatum
CATTTACAGCCGTTTGATCCCTGGCCCTCACCCACCCCTCCAGAATGTCATGGCCCTTTTGTCAGCACTCATTGGCAGGAGCCCAGCCCTTGGCTCTATAGCGCCGGCAGGAACGGACACAGTTCCGCAGGCCGCAGATACAGACGGTTGTCACGTTGGCTCCCCCAGTGAACATTGTGCAGCAGGATTCCCTACGCCCGACACAGGTGCCAGACGATTCCACGTCGAATAGTGCTGAGATCCCTGGTGCAGCGAAGCCAGACAATGACGTCGAGATGATCGCGGCGGACGACGTGCCGCCCCCTCCTTCGAATGCGACCTCACGACCAACTCCGCCGGATCTTTCTCTACAGGCTCCGTACGCCACAGGTATCTCCGCTTCCGGTGGGCAGAAGCCTTCCACTTCCGAGTCTGATCCCGTCACACTGGCTCCTGCAGGGCAGAGCTCTGGCCACGAGGGAAGACTAGAAAGGTGAGCGAGGCCCGTCGTTTTCTCCGGACCATCCGTGCGACGTCTCCCCAAGATCAACTCTTGCCTGGGAACTCCCCGCGGAGAATACCCCCCCGCGGCAAATTCTCCGTGGCAAATTCCCCACGGCAAATTCCCCGCGGAGAATCCTCTGCAGAGACTTCTGTGTGGCACGATGTCCGCGGCAAACTCCTCCAAGCTGGACTTTGTGGCCCACTTTCCCCACGAGACTGGCCTCGTTGCAGCCATCCTACTTCTGTACCCTCTCTGCCCACGGGTAGGTACCTGCGCGTAGCCAGGAACACCAACCCGCTTGCGAGGACTCCATCGCAGGGAATAACCCGCTGGATACGTCAACTCAAAAGAGCGGCAGTCTGAACATCACTCCAGGATTCACCACGGACATCGCCTAACAAAAGCACGTAAAAGAGTACTATCCATCACGAGGGCATCGAGATAAACTGGTTTTTATATCGACCCCTTCCAGACGGATAGTGCTCTAAGCAATCTATTCTCCAGGCACAGTAGAGCTCACCACTTTGCACGCTTTTTCACTGTGCAGTAGAAACGCTCGATGAGTCTGTTATCAGTCATGCAATTGATTTATTCAACAAAGGGCAAGAACGCAGTAAATGATTAGATGAACGAATACATTGGACAGCACGAGACAACACTGGCGATGGAGGCAAGGAAGCTCCGCAAAATTCCCATCTCAAGGAGGGACTCATCGTCGCTGGATGGCACCTTTGTCGGGGACCGCCTACCATCGATGATGTTGTCGGCACTCCGCCGACGGGCAACCCGTTCGTCGCCTCGCCGCAGTGTCATACCGGCCTGTTGGCCAGCCGCAGCTGCTGCAGCCGCACCATCCCTCCCACCACTGGCAGCAACGAGGCTCTGTCCCGTGTTCCTACTGTCGCTCGGCACCACCAGACTCCGCTGGGATGGCCTCTGTCGATCGACGCTTCCACGGCTTCGACATTGTCAGATCTTGTCGCATGCGATCACAAACAGTCAGCATTCTGTCATTGTGCTCAATGGTGAGCTGGCTCGCCAGAAGCAAGCACGGCGTGGACACGTTCCTGTCATCATCGTCCGGGTCATTTCGTGCAAAATGCGCATCATGCACGTCACAGAGGAACAGTCCAAATGCAACTCGTTCTAGCAGACTTGTGGGAAGGATGTTCTGCTCTTCACTCTCCGCCAAGGTCCACTCTCCGCCCACTCAAAGAGGCGTTACAGTGCAGTGGCATCTGTGTGAATTTCATCGGGATACCGCCGCGGGTAGTTGAAGTCCCAAGGAACCAAGCCACTCGGTAGAATTGTGGCGCCAGTAAACTTCGGAAACGGTCAGCACGGACGACAGAGGTGTTGAAGATATTCATTTATGTCTGATTTCTACACCTTTCTTCCGTCCTATTCGCTTTTATTCTGCTCCATTCACCCTATTGCCGCCTCATTCCGCTGCGTCTATACCCTCACACGCCCTCTCCACTTCACCTACTGTACCCACTTGTACTGTACTTACTGTAGTTCAGCCTGAGCTAACTCGGAGTCATCGTGTTGAAGATATTCGTTTATGTCTGATTTCTACGCCTTTATTCTGTTCTCTCCGTTCTATCCGCTTCTATTCCGCTCCATTCACCCTGTTATCGTCTCATCCCGCGTCTATACCCTCACATGCCCTCTCCACTTCATCCACTGTTCGATATTGTACTGTACTTACTGTAGTTCAGCCTGAGTTAGCTTCCCTAGCTTCAGTTTCGAGTTAGTTACCGCTTTAGGTCGATTCTCGGCTTATTCCGAGTTTCCTCCCACGCTCCGTGGCCTCTACCTGCAGCCACACGCGTCTGCTCCTCCTCAGTCGCTCATTCTGTGCTGCAGGTATGCCCTTTGCTCGTTTCTGTCTTGTTTCTTAGTCGCTCATCTGTGCTGCAGCAATCCACTGTTTGTGTCAGTTCTGAGCGTCCCTAGCTAGTTGGCTAGCCCCTTCAACTGCGACTTCAACAAGAGGTGAGAGAAGATGTCCTACTGTTGTTTGTGCCAATACCTCCACCAATTTCTGCCAAGGCTCATGTATAGATATGCCGGTCATGAAGCTGCGTCGTCCTGCGGCTGTCTCTCCATGTCCTAGAGGAGCGTCCACAGTGGCTTTCACAGGGCGTGGCCTTGGCATTCCGCCCGAGTCTGAATGATGCTAGTTATCTCCGTCAGCAAGACTTCCTCGTAGTCATCGACAGGTGTTGAAGTCGCAGTTGAAGGGGCTAGCCAACTAGCTAGGGACGCTCAGAACTGACACAAACAGTGGATTGCTGCAGCACAGAATGAGCGACTGAGAAACAAGACAGAAACGAGCAAAGGGCATACCTGCAGCACAGAATGAGCGACTGAGGAGGAGCAGACGCGTGTGGCTGCAGGTAGAGGCCACGGAGCTGTTGAAATAAGGCTAAGCCCTGGCCTGTTGCACACAATCAGAGCTCGGTGATATTCTCTATATCAACTACCAACCTGTTCCCACTATCGGACAGGTAGCTCAGTTGGTTAGAGCACCCTTCTAGAATATGGGAGGTCCTGGGTTCAATCCCCGGCCAGTCCACTTTGTGTTTCACTTTATGACTGAAGGTCCCTCTGTGTTTTCAAACATGGTAGCAGCACCCCCCTTCATGATTACTGTTGGGCACAAGTGGCGAGTGCCTAAGATCACATCAGGCCTGGTCTTACGGGGGTGTTGAAATAAGGCTAAGCCCTGGCCTGTTGCACACAATCAGAGCTCGGTGATATTCTCTATATCAACTACCAACCTGTTCCCACTATCGGACAGGTAGCTCAGTTGGTTAGAGCACCCTTCTAGAATATGGGAGGTCCTGGGTTCAATCCCCGGCCAGTCCACTTTGTGTTTCACTTTATGACTGAAGGTCCCTCTGTGTTTTCAACAGGAGCGTGGGAGGAAACTCGGAATAAGCCGAGAATCGACCTAAAGCGGTAACTAACTCGAAGCTGAAGCTAGGGAAGCTAACTCAGGCTGAACTACAGTAAGTACAGTACAATAGCGAACAGTGGATGAAGTGGAGAGGGCATGTGAGGGTATAGACGCGGAATGAGGCGATAAGAGGGTGAATGGAGCGGAATAGAAGCGAATAGAACGGAGATAGGACGGAATAAAGGCGTAGAAATCAGACATAAAGGAATATCTTCAACAACAGGACGTACGGCATCACCAGTAGTGTCAATGAAAGGAGTCCGCGTGGGGTTTCCTCCCGAGATGGTGGCGAGGGTGGTCCGCGAAACGATGCCGGAGATGGGGGGGTGGAGGGAGGAAGCGAGGGAGATGGCCGCGACGGACCTCCTGAAGCTTCCGCGAATTCGGCGATGTCAGAGACATGAGAGCGTGTTGCTCCCGGCTCTCCCACTGTTGCCGGTGCCTCTAGACCTCCTCTGGCGACGTGGCAGGCTTGTTCATATCCCCCTCCCGATCGTCCTGCTCACATTTCTCCTCATCGGATAGCTCCACCCTTCCCGGAAGGGACCAGGTTTGGTCTATGCCAATGTGAGACAAATGTCGTGGATGACAGCGGCAATACGTACCACGGGCCCGTCGCCCTCCTCATCGTCATCGTCGTCCTCATCAATGTCTATGTTGAGGTCGAAATTCTCCACGTCCTCCTCTTGAAAGCCAGTCCACTGGTCGTCGTCGTCATCGTCGTCATCAGTGTCTTCTTTGGCTTGTACCCATGCTTGCGCCTGACGAACCTCCGCGGCGGTGGCCCGAGCCGCGGTTTTTATCGCTGCTGCTCGGCAGGAATGTTGTCTTTGTGGTAAGGAGTTAGAGTGCCTTTGCTATTGTATGCCTTGAAAGCAAATATTTTCTGTCCGCTTCTGCGCCAAACTCTCCCACCGAGCGTATATGGCAATGAGGGACTTTGCTGAGACTTTGCTGATATCTCCGTCTATTTCTGCGCCAAGATACTTCTTGTCGATATAGGCGTAGCAGTCTTCTCCAAGTTTCTTCCATGGCACACAATCCCTAGATGAGAATGAGTCCAGAATTGGTAAGCTATCCTATATTCATTCTAAAGGAAACACGTACTGTAATGTGCACGCATGAAAGACCGGATGATTGGAAGGAGAGATCGACCATCCCTTTGCTCAGGCGGAGGGGGGAGCTTGGGTAGACCTTTCGCATCGAACTCGAACTCGATGCCGGGGTGCTTCACCTTCACCTCGATCGGTTTTCCTTCATCATCGAGAGGGTCCTGATTGACTGTATTCTGGGTAAGCATTGTTTAGTATGTGCACTTACGAATACGCACAGAAGGCCTTCTCCATGAATGTCTTCCAGCGACAAAGGGCGACCTCGCCCACCCCGTCCTTGAACATGTTCTTCAGCTTGGGACCTCCGTTGATATCTTTATTGAATTCAACTCTAAAAAGGGTTTCATCAAGTCTGTCCATAGCAATTGAGTATGCACTCACAAATCAATGTCGACCCCACTGTCTCTGTCTTTCCTTCCCCAGTGGATCCCAACCCGGACTCCCATCGCATTCCATGTGTAGTTTGCGAACTCACGGCAGACTTTCATGAAGTCTCGCTCGAAGGTCCTGTGCCGGCGGGGTGTCAGATTGCCCGGAAAAGACGTGGAACACTCACTTTATCCGCTCCTCGTCATCTGGACGCGTTTTATTCCACTTGCTGGCGGTGTGTGATTGTACGCCATTTTCTCCACAGCGGGGAGGTTCTGCCACTGGCGGGATAGCTCCTTCCGGTATGCGCCCATATTGTACGTGAACCGACTGCCCTCCGCGGTGCCAGCGGGTTGCGACTTCGTGAGGGCTTGGAGAATATGATCCTTCGCCTTCAATGTGAAGATGGACTGGCCAGTATATTTACGTGAATATTTCACGAAGACCTTTGTCCCGTTTTTTCTGCCGTTGTTGTAGAGGTAGTTGTTCAGTTTTCTACGGGGAATATCAGCTTAAGAAGAGGGGACAGTGTATCCAGGAAAAATGCACCATGCGCATGTTGAAGATATTCATTTATGTCTGATTTCTACGCCTTTATTCTGTTCTATCTCCGTTCTATTCGCTTCTATTCCGCTTCATTCACCCTATTATCGTCTCATTCCGCGTCTATACCCTCCACATGCCCTCTCCACTTCACCAACTGTACCCACTTGTACTGTACTTACTGTAGTTCAGCCTGAGCTAGCTTCCCTAGCTTCAGTTTCGAGTTAGTTACCGCTTTTGGTCGATTCTCGGCTTATTCCGAGTTTCCTCCCACGCTCCGTGGCCTCTACCTGCAGCCACACGCGTCTGCTCCTCCTCAGTCGCTCATTCTGTGCTGCAGGTATGCCCTTTGCTCGTTTCTGTCTTGTTTCTTAGTCGCTCATTCTGTGCTGCAGCAATCCACTGTTTGTGTCAGTTCTGAGCGTCCCTAGCTAGTTGGCTAGCCCTTTAACTGCGACTTCAACAGCGCATGGCCTTTTTCACTTCAGGCGTCATCGCGGCCTTCCTCTCCTTCAACCACTTCGACTCCAGCTTCTTCATGGTGGTGGTTCGGAGGATGGTCACCCTCTCTGCCTTAGTGCCCCGCGTGAAATCCTCGAGGTAACTGAGAACTATACTTCGCTGTTCCTTCTCGTAAAACCACTGGGTTCCGTTTCGGAGCTGCCTCGTTGGGACCTGAGCCATGGCGAAAGAGGTGGAATATAGGAAGCGGTTGGGGACAGGATGGTTGAGAGAGGAGAGTTGAGGTCCGTGGCAAAGGGTATCGCGGTATCGTGCGACTCGAATGAACAGGGGGAAGGGAAATTGGGGCATCAGTTCTCTATCTTGCTCCTGAGCCAGAAGATAGGCTCGGTAATTTAGACGCATGGTTGTGTGCATGGTCACGGGGGGGTACTGCAGTCCGATTCCCTGTTCAGGCCTAGCAATTGTCCGCTCAGCAACGGTACCTCCTGATGTGAGTGCTGAAGTTGACAGACCTGTCGAGCGCCTAATGTAATAGATATCCAAGTGACCTTTCAACGTAGACTAGCGCCACCAGCCATTGCATTGAGACCGTGAATTGTATGTCATTCCCCTCAGATGGGTTGTGGTGGGGCATGGAAATCATGTGCCGTGGAAAAATTTCAAGGTAAAACAAATCAGGTGATCTGGGCGTAGGCATAGATCTTCATTTCACCCTGTTTAAAGCCATATAAACGCTCACAGATACTCCCCATCCCGAGCACAAACCCATCCACAGGTCGGGGGGGAAGTGCTTGGATGAACGCTCCCCAACGCGGGCCAGCGTGGGGCGCTACCGAAGAAAATGCCGCTCAAATTTAAAAGAAAACGAATGGGAGGATCGTTTGGTAGGGACGAGGAGGTTGTTCGTTTCTATGAAATGCCTCCGGGCTGTACCCATGTCGCAGTAGTAAGACTGTTTGCATCCAAATGACGGTGCACAGAGGACCGGTAGGTATGCTCCCTTCGGGAAGGGATTGTGGGGGCATCGGACAGGAAGAAGGCGTCCAAAAATGAAGTAAAATCGGATCAGGGATTCACCAGATATTCAAGGGAGAAGAATTTGGGGGCTCATACTGCCAACAGATGCATGAAGTCGTGTCAGCTCAATTCCCCTGGAGCATTCTAAACAACCATCGGTCTTTCACTTTCTCTCCATCTATCCTTTCCAGTTCAAGATTGGTCTCCTTGTCGAAGTCGCAGTTGAAGGGGCTAGCCAACTAGCTAGGGACGCTCAGAACTGACACAAACAGTGGATTGCTGCAGCACAGAATGAGGCGACTGAGAAACAAGACAGAAACGAGCAAAGGGCATACCTGCAGCACAGAATGAGCGACTGAGGAGGAGCAGACGCGTGTGGCTGCAGGTAGAGGCCACGGAGCGTGGGAGGAAACTCGGAATAAGCCGAGAATCGACCTAAAGCGGTAACTAACTCGAAACTGAAGCTAGGGAAGCTAACTCAGGCTGAACTACAGTAAGTACAGTACAATATCGAACAGTGGATGAAGTGGAGAGGGCATGTGAGGGTATAGACGCGGAATGAGACGATAACAGGGTGAATGGAGCGGAATAGAAGCGGATAGAACGGAGATAGAACAGAATAAAGGCGTAGAAATCAGACATAAACGAATATCTTCAACACGATGACTCCGAGTCCGGGGCCCATCCTCGGGCGCTCAGGGAACCAATCTGCGCGCCCAGACTGGAAGTCATGAAGCATTCGGGCCCGGGTGCCGAGCTGGAACATCGGCATGACCGCATCACTTTGCAATTTAATGATTTCCCTGTAAGATAACAGGAAGAGGTAATCAGAAACCAGAGTGTCATAGATTAGATACCCACACAAACCTGGGAGGGAGATCAGAAGACTCCACAATGAGTGCCTTCAACACTGCCCAGCAGTACTCATGCAAAGCCCGATTGACTGCGCGCAGAGCCATAAATGGGGAGTTGCTGGGTGGAGTGAGGGGGACGAGGTAGGGAGGGGTCTGAGAAAGGAAAGGCCAGAAGAGGTGGTCTGCAATGCTGTCTGCAATCACCTCGTCGACGATGGCTTTGTTGAGCTCCATCAGCAACTCAGCGATCAGCAGGTACGGATCAGGAAGATAGTAAGGGCCATCGCTTCCTGGGAAATCGGGCGAGACGGCCTGTTGAGATGCAGGGTGTGACGGGGTACTCATGGTTGTTGGGAGTGTGCCATTGAGGTGCAAGCAAACATCCAACAAACTTCACGAGCAACTACCCTCGAGGCATCATCAGCACGCCGTTTTGTTCCCACCACTGTCAAAAAAAAACTGGCTTCCCAAAACCTCCATCGCTGACCTTATATGGTCTTCGCCACTGCTGTAAAAGAACACTGTGTTGCTTCCACTCGCAGCGTGCTTGATGGTGGCGTCGCCCGGTCCGGTACTCCCATGGGCGCCCGTCAATGATTTTCGAGAGATCGTCGCCCCCATCGGGGTTTAGGCTAGGAGTGTTCCTGCGGGGTGTTCCCCGCAGAGAATTGTGCCGCAGAGAAATTTACTGCGGGGTCGATTCCGGAGCACCCAGCGGCAAATACCTCCACGGCCAATGTTCCCGCGGGAACATCACCCGCGGGGATGTTCAGCCATTTGTAACGGGGAAGGTCGCTGGAGGAACATGTCTGGTGGGAAGGTCACCTGTATGGGGCCTCTATGCACATTTCATGATGCCTGATCACGTCGGGTTATGATGTACAAACTACTACAGATATAAGTACTTTGCTTTCCCTTGTTGATGCACAGATACAGAGTTCAACGCCATGCTTTGCCACATTGCCGCCTGTCGGGCCTCGAATGCGGCGTGCCCAAGCAGACCACGCCTTTGTGAGTCTTTCTCCAACTCCGTCCAAAAGGCGGCCTTCCCATGGAAAGAACGTTCGGCACAGTCCATTTCCACCTTCAGAATTTCGACTTCCTCCCGCCATCTGTCATGCTCTGCTTTCGCTGTTAACCAGTTGACCCGATAAACTGCATGAACCTGGAATGAGACGAGGGGTAATATTGTGATCAAATGACAAACGTACGTTCATTTCTCCACTCGCCATCCTCAGTATCCCCAATGTGAGCTGTCCATATCCAGGATAACTTCGTTTTGCGGGCGGAAGGTTGGCTCGGAGCCGCGACTGCTGTGGTTACCCGGAGATCATCCTTGACCAGTATCCCGTAGTTTGCGAGAATATCGGCTGGTGCGTCGAGGCGCTGCATCGTGTCGCGACAGCGGGTGTAAATCCGGGCACATTGACGAATGGTTTCTTCGACGGTGTGGACCTTTTCCCACGCCTTGCCCTTCTGCTGGCTCTTCGCCAGTCGAACATGCTGCGCAAACACCTATGACTTTTGCGCGAGATGGAGGCGAAGGCGCCGGAGGAGATCGTTGGCCTGTCCGATGCGCATTCAGCAGCTGCATGGCTTGTGGAGCAACTTCATCCTCGATGATTGTGTTGAAGATATTCCTTTATGTCTGATTTCTACGCCTTTATTCTGTTATCATCTCATTCCGCGTCTATACCCTCACATGCCCTCTCCACTTCACCTACTGTACCCATTTGTACTGTACTTACTGTAGTTCAGCCTGAGCTCCCTAGCTTCAGTTTCGAGTTAGTTACCGCTTTAGGTCGATTCTCGGCTTATTCCGAGTTTCCTCCCACGCTCCGTGGCCTCTACCTGCAGCCACACGCGTCTGCTCCTCCTCAGTCGCTCATTCTGTGCTGCAGGTATGCCCCTTGCTCGTTTCTGTCTTGTTTCTTAGTCGCTCATTCTGTGCTGCAGCAATCCACTGTTTGTGTCAGTTCTGAGCGTCCCTAGCTAGTTGGCTAGCCCCTTCAACTGCGACTTCAACAGATTGGGTCCGCGGCGGTGTCATAGAAGACGTCTCCATCGGAGTCCGATCCGGTTCCGGAAGCGGACTCATCTGAGAATAGAACCTCGTCCCATGACTTCCCAATGTCGAGGTCGCATTCCTCGAAGATATCGTCCCAGTCTCCCGCTTCGGAGGCATGCCCCTCGTCCGGTATGGGAACATACTTACTGAGTGTGCGGTTCACTGAGCGGATCTGCTGGACGAGTTGCTGCTCCTTCTTCTCCCGTGTTACCTTCTGGTCCTTTGTAGGGAGCTTTCCCATACCCCTGACATAGGCTCCAAATGACAACGTTGCTGTTATTGAATTCCACCGCTGAACAGGAAACGAAATGTCTGTTGACTTACTGATCTTCTTCCACCTTCATGGCCTCTGAAAGTGCAGCAGTGGACCCGTACAACGCTCTCCGGTTTTTTTCATCACTGAGCAGCTTGAGCTCCATGTCTGCTTTCGTGGGAGCTGGTAGAAAAGGTGACGATGGTTCGACACTTGAAAACACCTTCGTACCTTTGTCCTCTTTGGTGTCATATATGTTCATGGCATCTGGACGGTCGTCCCGTGTGGCCTGGGCATGCTCCTCCCCTTGTGTCCATTTTGCGCGTTGTTCATCAGTCGCGGTCTTATCCAGCTGATCGAAGGCATCTTCAGCCTCTGCCCTTCCCCCCACTGCTATTTTCAGTTTGCGCACGAGGAAATATGCTATCGTCGAGACTGCGTTAGATCATCTTATGACAGATAAGGGAACATACAAATGTTCAGCATTTTCTTCCAGTTTGAATCACCCATCCCGTCGTCCAGTGTTTCGGATCGGGCTGAGAGAGTCATGGTTCTTGTTGTAGATGACAGTTCATTTAAGGGCGACCACAGAGTCTCCGCCGTTTCGCCATCTTGGTGGCCAGCTCCGCGGATAAATGACGGGGTAAAGCGGGCGAAACAGCGATCGACATGATCCTGTATGTGCCATACACCAACACCCATTTTGATAGCAAAACGAGAGGGATCCTGGAGGAGGTACGCGTTGCGCCATGCATTGTGTACAGGAGGACGTTGGAAAGCGAGTAATCCATACATTTATATCTGCAGAGAAATACAATATCCAGGAGTGCGCCGAAGAACCTATCAAGCACAGCACAGCAAGGTTTTTACAGGAATCCACTCACTTCTCACCCTTTGAGAAGTTCACTACGGCGTGAGGTGCAAAGAAGCCATGACGAGAGCAGGCGGTTGCGCCAATCCCTGTGATGTCAAGGTTCGCCTTATCTGCGTTGCTCTGAGTAACAGCGCAATGATGACAATCCGTCGCCTGGAAGTGAGTGAGTCAGGAGTTGGACAGATGGTTGCAGATTGCGTGATTCACCCTTTTCTCCTCCAGGGACGACCTGAGGTGCTCTTCGTACGCATCCGTGGCAACCATATAGCCTGTACCATTCGCAAGCACAACATCATCTCCGGGGCACGAGATCGGACATGCTCCGCGGAGAAATTTCCGTTCATCACAAAACTTCGCATGTACTTCCACCTGGGACGAAACGATCAGGCATTGAAGAGCAGACGGTTAATCGATGTCGTACTGGTCAGGATCTGTTTTCCCATCCAGGCTTCAGATTTACTTCAGGCTGGGGGCAGGCCGGGCAGAAATGGGTGAGGGAGCCAGGCCCCAAGAGCTCCTGTCGCCCAGGATGTCCGAAGCCAAACTGTTGAAAACACAGAGGGACCTTCAGTCATAAAGTGAAACACAAAGTGGACTGGCCGGGGATTGAACCCAGGACCTCCCATATTCTAGAAGGGTGCTCTAACCAACTGAGCTACCTGTCCGATAGTGGGAACAGGTTGGTAGTTGATATAGAGAATATCACCGAGCTCTGATTGTGTGCAACAGGCCAGGGCTTAGCCTTATTTCAACACACCCCCGTAAGACCAGGCCTGATGTGATCTTAGGCACTCGCCACTTGTGCCCAACAGTAATCATGAAGGCGGGTGCTGCTACCATGTTGAAAACACAGAGGGACCTTCAGTCATAAAGTGAAACACAAAGTGGACTGGCCGGGGATTGAACCCAGGACCTCCCATATTCTAGAAGGGTGCTCTAACCAACTGAGCTACCTGTCCGATAGTGGGAACAGGTTGGTAGTTGATATAGAGAATATCACCGAGCTCTGATTGTGTGCAACAGGCCAGGGCTTAGCCTTATTTCAACACAAACTGACACATATTATCTAAACGTCTCCAAATGCGAACCGTCCTCAGAAACTCGCGATAGCGGTCCTAATGAAAATTTCACTTTAGCTGCCAGATATAAGTGGGTTCTACTCACAGGAACGTCATTAGGAAAGGGATTAGTGATTCGTCTCAACATCTGCCAGTACACCAGCGCGGAAATCTTGCCCTCACGGTTCGCGAGAAGGAATTGCTCGAGACAAGCAAACGTAAAGGCCGTACGAGGGTTTTGGTAGCTAGCTGGCTGGAAACATACCCATGTCAAAGAGCTGCTGGTCATGGCTGGGTGCTCCTTCACATTGGCAAAAATGAGTCATGATGTGATGAACCCCGGAGACATCCACAAAGAGGAGGTAGGGGTTCCCGTCTCCGTCTGAGGTTCCTCTCGCCGGAGTGAATGTTTTGAAGAAATCAGGCTGCTCAGCCTCATCCACATCTTCCCAATCTGCCTCGTCCTCAATGTCCGGAATTAGCACACCTGGAGACCTCTGTCAGCGAACATTCCCACAGCAGGATCACAAACCTACCGCTGGTAAGGTCCTCAATCCCTCTCCATGTGGTCTCACTGCGGGGAGATCGATGTGGCGAGGACTGGACACTTTCTGTGGCTGTCGCCACGCATCAGCGACTGCTTATAGGGAGGCGAGGTGAGAAAATACGAGCCATGGCGACCACGGGTGGTGAACAAAAAGGGTGGACGAGGGACCTGTGGAAGCGGTGTTGTGGGTTGACTCTCATCGTCTATGGATCTTCGGGTAAATAAGAATGATCAATAGGCCATCGGAAAGAGATACCTGAGTCAGAGTTCACGGGGTCAGGTATATTTTCTGCCGAGGGAGACATGGGGTCAGCTGCTTGACAATGATGCACGCTATCGGAACTCTACCTGTGTCCATTGATTGGCTGATCTCGGCAGTAGGGACAGGATTCTCCACTTCGGTGGGAATCACGCACGACTGCCCCCCCGTGGCCAAGGTTGAGGACGTACCCGACCTGGCGAAGCCAGCCGGAGCGTAGTAGGATCCCGTCCATCGCTCTATCCGATGGAATGGATGATGACGGCGTGATTCCCGCAGGCATGCAGTGCAAAACAATTGACGGCCAAGGTATGAGAGGCAGCGATAGCTTCCTTCCCCTCCACATCGATTATATACCCTCTCACTGTCTGGCACCGCCTCAGTTGCGAGACGACGACGGATGTACTCTTCCTGCTTGGGCAAATATTTGCGAAGATAATCATTCGGAGACTTGATCGTTTTGGATTGAGATGTGCGCACGATCGTGGATAATAAGCCTCTCACCTTTCCAATGGGGACCTTCAATCCAATCCTCGCAACTCCCGCATCTTGGAGATAACCGGCACTTTTCGGGATGGAGTAGGGCGTTGCATTCCCCGAGCGGGCGGGTGTAGGGAGCAACGAAGTTGGAGGAGACGACCCAGTAGACATTTTCTGACGTACTGCTTGTTGACGCACACCACGGGTTGTTTTCTTCTCGATAAGGGTCTTCACGCGGGCGCGTGGAGTTGCAGGGATCGGAAACTGCTTTCCATGACGCCTTTCCCCACGTTCAATGGGAGCGTTGAACTGTCGTGTGTTCATTGCCATAGTATGTCATCTGTGAGGAAGAGACAAGGGAAAGGAACAAGACGATAGGATAGATAAGGGGAGAGTGGATATATACACATTCGTCGGCTGACTCAGTGAGCCAGATCTAGGTCCCAGTCACATGCTGGTCTGTGTATTTCTGTTGTCATCCAGTCAATTGATAACCCATAATGTGCAAGAGTCTCTTCCCTTATGTAGGATGCGTAGCATATACGATCCAGCTCTGTAGGTAGTACAGCGTGCGGAATGAACTTTCCGGCAATCGCCACCCCAGTTCCCGATGAGTACGACAGGTGGATATTCAGGGTGGGCAAATCCAGTGTGGTGGTTAAGTCGCCAAGAACGGTCACGAGTAAGTCGTGGGAGGACGACAGAGCGTTGGCGTCCCGGTGAATCACCGTCTCACGGTTCGCAATAATATCGAGTCCCGTGAAAACGGACGCCCAGTGACCGAGAAAGTTGCCCACACTGTGTTCGCGATATTCATCTGCAAGGCGTGAAAAGAGAGCCATTGCGGCCGCGTATTGAGGCGGATGCATGACGCGGATCGCCACGGAGAATAAGGCTAGTGTCTCTAGTGACGACAGCAGCCATGATTTTCCTCTCGGGGTTTGCAAGGCTGATCCCACGAAAAGGCCGTGGTTGGATATCTGCAATGACAGTGCGAATGAAAACTGTGGATTTTGACAATGATCCTCGTTGACCTACCGGATGTCCTGTTTGCTTGTTAGCCAGAGAGAACTGGATCACCACGGCGCATTTTGAGGAAGGTTTAAAGTAACAGGAGCCGGTACAAATATTTTCGTGCTGAAGATCTTTCTCCACCACCTTCGCCAAGTCCACCATAATCTGCTGGACAGACGTCAGCTTAGAATGCACATTTCGGCCGAAGACTTGGCCGTCGTACCACTCTATCAGGGGTCACCATGTTCGGAACGTGCCACACGAGGACCGCAACATTGTCGTCCATAATAATACAATGGTCATTGATCTGCGTCGGCTCAGAGTACGGGGAAGGATAACTTTGGCCATGCGGGCCTCATACAATGCATTCTGCCCCGTGGGCTTTGAGGAGAGATTGCGTGCGTAGTCGCGTGCGATTCATGATAAACAGACTGAGTCATGCCGGACCAGTTAGCCGATCGTCAGCCCACTGATGAGGCACGGCGTACGTCTATGACTGTATGCCGATGCCAGCCCGATGGCGAAGTGCTCTGCTTCAACAACGAGCTCTGGCCTCCAGGCTGTCAGATCTGGAGGCAGGTCTGACAGTTCAATCAGGTTGACAAGGTTCACGTGGCTGAGAAACCTGTCCTGGACGTAATCGGCGAGGCGGGAGGCAAAGGTAAGAGCATCACCGGAGAAAAGGGAGGCGGCTTCTATTGGTGTTGAAAACACAGAGGGACCTTCAGTCATAAAGTGAAACACAAAGTGGACTGGCCGGGGATTGAACCCAGGACCTCCCATATTCTAGAAGGGTGCTCTAACCAACTGAGCTACCTGTCCGATAGTGGGAACAGGTTGGTAGTTGATATAGAGAATATCACCGAGCTCTGATTGTGTGCAACAGGCCAGGGCTTAGCCTTATTTCAACACACCCCCGTAAGACCAGGCCTGATGTGATCTTAGGCACTCGCCACTTGTGCCCAACAGTAATCATGAAGGCGGGTGCTGCTACCATGTTGAAAACACAGAGGGACCTTCAGTCATAAAGTGAAACACAAAGTGGACTGGCCGGGGATTGAACCCAGGACCTCCCATATTCTAGAAGGGTGCTCTAACCAACTGAGCTACCTGTCCGATAGTGGGAACAGGTTGGTAGTTGATATAGAGAATATCACCGAGCTCTGATTGTGTGCAACAGGCCAGGGCTTAGCCTTATTTCAACAATTGGGCTCGAGATATTCTGCATATTCGGCGATTTCAGTGGAAGTATTGAGAAGGTGGTTGAAAGAAAAGAACGAGGAGCTGTTACAATGTCACACCCTGGCTGCCTCGAGGCTGAACACGTGGTCCCCACATTGTCTCGGGTGCTTGCCCTTTGGATCAGGAAACATTGTCTGGCAGAGCAATGACAAGGAGCAGATTCCCACGGAGGAAATTACAGGTAATAAAAATGCTGTGCACTATTCTCCGCAGGGATATTCAAATCCCGCGGGGACAATTCCCACGAGGACAATTCCCACAGGGACGATCCCCATGGAGACGACGACTCCAAGACCAGGGCCCCGAGCGAAGACATCTGGATACCAATTATCGCAGGTCCATTGGAACATGCTAAGGGTCTGACTGCGACGGCTCAGACCACAGTAGTTGACAATGATGTCCCCCCGGAGGAGCTTCATGGTACGGCTTGATAATCGAATAGGTTAGCAAACAAGGCGAGCGACGTAACCAGGGATAACGCACATGGCATTGCAGACGTCATCGTCCGCCAGGAGGAGCTGGATAACCTTTCAGCAATAATCGTGGAGGGCCCGATTGAGGCACCGGACTACCACGAAGGACGAGGCAGGAGGGGGGTGGATCCAGACCATGTGATGCGTGTTCTTGGGCAGATTGTGCCAGAAGAGGTGATCGGCGATGCCATCAGCGATTGCCTCGTCGATAATGGCCTTGTTGAGCTCTAGGGGCAAACATGTGAAGATATGGAATGGCTCTAGTGTGGTGTCATCTTGATAAAATTGTTGAAGATATTCCTTTATGTCTGATTTCTACGCCTTTATTCCGTTCTATCTCCGTTCTATTCGCTTCTATTCCGCTCCATTCACCTTCTTATCGCCTCATTCCGCGTCTATGCCCTCCACATGCCCTCTCCACTTCACCCACTGTTCGCTATTGTACTGTACTTACTGTAGTTCAGCCTGAGCTAGCTTCCCTAGCTTCAGTTTCGAGTTAGTTACCGCTTTAGGTCGATTCTCGGCTTATTCCGAGTTTCCTCCCACGCTCCATGGCCTCTACCTGCAGCCACACGCGTCTGCTCCTCCTCAGTCGCTCATTCTGTGCTGCAGGTATGCCCTTTGCTCGTTTCTGTCTTGTTTCTCAGTCGCTCATTCTATGCTGCAGCAATCCACTGTTTGTGTCAGTTCTGAGCGTCCCTAGCTAGTTGGCTAGCCCCTTCAACTGCGACTTCAACAAAAATTGTGGGTCGTAAATGGACGATGACACAGAGGGGATGGGGGATGAATTCAGGGAGGGGGGAGAAGACATCTTAGATGGTGTTAACTTCCCTGCGCAGGTGAGATTAAGTATGTCCTTGGGTGAGGGAACAAGGCAGGCCACATGATATGGCACGAGGCGATCGTTCCTGAGCTGGTCCAAAATGCCTGTCGTTTGTCCTGACATGTATCCTTCGACACCCATCGGCATGAGCGCCGACAGAATTCCCCGGGTTGTAGATCCGCGGGGGTTGCGATGCCGCGGATATATATGTCTGGTGTCCCAGTTCCGGGAATTAATGTGCGCGGGATTACACCTGCGCAGGAATGGCCCCCTGAGACAACGGGCATCTGGAGATCGGGAATACGAAGGACAAAGAATACTAGCCCAGGGGGGGAAGTGGAGTAGTTGGATTCTCTGACTCCAGTGGAGTGGCACTTTCAGTTCTGCAGTTTGAGAGGCAATTGATGAATTCATGGGTGCCTGCATGACAAAAAGCGAGGAGTGGATATCAACGTATACTATTATCCTTTTGACAGGAGACTGCCTAGTACAACAGGTAGTAATCCGTAGGCATGTCCTCAAACCATTTCACCAAATACCACCTACCTCATGCCTTTCGACACAGACATACATCAATCGGACCTCAGTCGGTCAATGCTATGGGACTTTGAGCCAAAGGGCTGTCAAAATCGTCGGGTTTCAACGTAAAATGGCTGGCAGGCTTCAGCAAAAATGACTCCAGGCTGAGGAAACCATCCAAAGCATGCCGTCATCGGAGGTAGGCAAGGTCATACCACCTCCGCCAAAACCGGAGTTCCCACGAGGATTGGTCCTCCTTCTCTAGGAGGTCCATTTTCCCAAGGATGCGATCTACCCTGTGCTCCTGTACGAATATGGCTTCCCATAGAATGATCGGAAGAACCGGATTATACTCCCACCCCTGAGCGGCGAGAGGGGGTCGGAAGGAGCGACACTTGCGGATGCAGCGCTGCCAGCGTGTTCGCCAGCAGGATTGAAGCCGTCAGACGACGACGAAGCGGCGTTGGCCTTGTCCCCAAGGCGAGAACGCAGGTCCTTGATCTGCTTCTGGTAGCAGGTCTTCTCCTCGTGCCCGCTCTTCTTGCAGAACGCGCAAGTGAGACGTGGACGCGAGGACTGCCCCTTGGCCTTGCCAGATGCGCCAGACGACGACGCACTGAGCGCAGACGAAGCGTCCGGCTTGAAGAACTCGGGGTTGCGCTCCCTGTTGGTCTCCTCGCGCACAAACGCGTCCTTGACGCTGTCGGGGTCGAGCTTCTCGAGCAGGAGGAGGGACGAGACGAAGGAGGAGTACTCCGAGGGGAGGGCGCGGATGTACGCCATGGTGGTGAGCTCCTTGTCGAGCTCCTCGAGGGTGAGAGACGCAGGGCGAAGGGAACGAATGCGACGCATAGCATCGTCGACTCGCGTCGCCATAGCGAGCAGGGACTCGTCCTCCTTCTTGCGGACATTGAAGAGGTCGTCATACGCGTTGAAGCGCGCGCCAGGCGCCTTCTTGACGTGCAGCGCCTCGAGCTTCGTCCACATAGCAGGGGCGTCGCGCCTAAGGTCGTCCACAGGACCTCGCTGGTCCTTGGAGATGAGGAGGTAGATGGCACCCCCCAGCCTTGGAGCAGATCGAGGTGTACTCCTTGAGGGCGGCAGCAGCAGTATCCGCCGGCTTGGACGTCTCCCCCAGCACTACAGCGTCCCAGCCCTTGGTCTGGAGCCAGGCCAGAACCTCGTTCGACCAGTCCTTGTAGTTTTGGCCGGTGAGAGCGTCGATTTTGGGGATAGAGTCGGACATAATGAGGAATTGGAGAGGATATACGCAAAAAGCGACGATTTGGACGAGCAGAGGTTCGAGGGGGCGCCGAGGGCGATGGGATAGGGCGATGGGGGCGGGTACGACGGCGATGGGGAGGGTGGATGGTCTAGATGGAGGCCTGAAGAGCGCGTACCGATAGCACAACGCGATGGGAAGCTACACTCGTCCGATCCCAAGGTGAAAATTTCTCGAAACAGCCTCCTGCAAACAACGAGCTCCTGAGGGCGAACGGCTTCAGCGACGGCTACCGCGTTTGGCGAGGGGGTAGGTAGGGTGGTAGGGAGGGCTGACGCGAAGCGAGGTAGCAAACGGTTGAAGGGGCGCTGAGGGCGCCTTTGATGTTTGTGGGAGGAGGAGGAGGAAGCGTCACAGGCTGTGGACGCGCAGCGACAAAAGCGACGGCCTTGGGGCTTGGCACGAAGTTGGATAGGGAGTAGTAGATGCGGAATATGCAAGGGCGAGGCGAACGGATGAAGGGGCGTTGCGTGCGCGCTTGATGTTGCGAAATGCGCGCCCTGGAGGATGGGGATGGCGTTGGGAGGCGACGGATGGGTCGTTCGACTTGAAACTCGAGGGCTGGGGCCTCTAGGGATGGTAGGAGAGGTGTGTAGAAGGACGAGGCGAGGGGGGTGCTGTGAGGCGAGATAAAAGCGATGGATGTTGGCTAGAGCGCAGGGCCCATAACCTGTTGAAGTCGCAGTTGAAGGGGCTAGCCAACTAGCTAGGGACGCTCAGAACTGACACAAACAGTGGATTGCTGCAGCACAGAATGAGCGACTGAGAAACAAGACAGAAACGAGCAAAGGGCATACCTGCAGCACAGAATGAGCGACTGAGGAGGAGCAGACGCGTGTGGCTGCAGGTAGAGGCCATGGAGCGTGGGAGGAAACTCGGAATAAGCCGAGAATCGACCTAAAGCGGTAACTAACTCGAAACTGAAGCTAGGGAAGCTAGCTCAGGCTGAACTACAGTAAGTACAGTACAATAGCGAACAGTGGGTGAAGTGGAGAGGGCATGTGAGGGTATAGACGCGGAATTAGATGATAATAGGGTGAATGGAGCGGAATAGACGCGAATAGAAGGGAGATAGAACAGAATAAAGGCGTAGAAATCAGACATAAACGAATATCTTCAACACGTTATCATCGAGGAACCCCAGACAAAGCTGGATCTTGTGGAACAAATGAACAATGGCCCCCAGTCCCGGCCCACTCCCCTTATGTCCGCTATACCACTCGGCTTCTCCGGTTCGGAAGGCCAAGCCCATTCGATGTCGATGGGGGTAATCGCAGCAGTCGATGATGACGTCACTGCGCAATGCCCTGATTATGGAACTGTAGAATGTTCGGTGTCACCTGGAATGAAATCAAATAAGAACCATCAAACTGCCTTATCTGGCATTGTCATCTGACGTCTCGACCAGGAGGAGACTCAACACGTCCCAACAATACTTGTACAGTGCTCGATTGACACAGCTGAGGGGGATGAAAGTCGATGATGGGGGGGGAAAGGGTCAGGCACTCTCTGGTGTCCCATGGGAGATCGGGCCAGAAAAGGTACCGCGCGATGCAATCGGCGATAACCGTGTCGACAATGTGTTTGTTGAGTTCCTGAGGAAGTACTGCAATCAAATGGTAGGGCTCGAGCTGGACAATTTTTGTTGAAGCCGAGTGCCGTTCAGACAGTGTATGAGCTGACCGAGTGGATGTAGCTGACTCCATACCAGGGCGACAATGGCGGGTAAAGGGAAGAACCAACATGTAGCGTCACCTTGTACTGTAACTTTGATCGTCGTGTCCCAGGGCCTTCGGACAGCCTCACGTGCGTGTACTCAAAGAAAGAAGAAAAAAAAAACAGCCTCACGTGCACCACCATGGGACTGGTATTCGGTCAGCAACTGGCCTGGGGCAATACCCGCGGTGAAATGGCTGACGGAGGTCGGCCCCCCGAAGACATTTCCTGCGGCGAAATGCCGGACGGAGAACCTGTTGAAATAAGGCTAAGCCCTGGCCTGTTGCACACAATCAGAGCTCAGTGATATCCTCTATATCAACTGCCAACCTGTTCCCACTATCGGACAGGTAGCTCAGTTGGTTAGAGCACCCTTCTAGAATATGGGAGGTCCTGGGTTCAATTCCCGGCCAGTCCACTTTGTGTTTCACTTTATGACTGAAGGTCCCTCTGTGTTTTCAACAGAACGGCCCCGTGGAGAGATTTTCCGCGGCAAAATGCCTCACGGAAAACGGCTCCACGGGGAGATTCCCCGTGGGGCAGGTTCCTGTGGGGAATACCCTGCAGGGCTATTCCCCACTGGAATATTTGTTCAGACTTTGCTCATGTGAACCGGTACCCGCAATGCACTCTGTGGCGGGCTTTGAACCGTTCTCCAAATTACCGGTACGGAGGGGAACTTCCCCGCTGAAACTGAGTACCCGGGGAGTTTCCCCGCAGAGAAGTGACTCTGGGGGGAGTTTCCCGCTGGGGGTTGTCCCTCAATGCAAGTCTCTGCGGGGATTTTTGCATCGTGCAGATAATTCCTGTGGTACTTGTCTTCGGCTTCCGATGGCGAGGTGAGGACGAAATTACGCAGCTGCCATTGACATAAGCTACATTTTTTAGTCCGCTAAATGCTCGTTCACCGTGTCCTTGTAGTCCTTCCATTTTCACCTGCCGTGGAGTTTGCTGCATCAACATCCTCTTCGAGACAGAGGCTATCGATGAGACATTGCGTGATCTCGTATACCCCCTCATCCCGAGCCCTCTTCTCCGAGTCGAGCTCCGCGATGTAACTGCTCAGCTCGGCATCCTCCATTCCGTGGGTTTCCTCATCCCAAGCATCTCTCATCAACTCTATGAGGGGGGGGTCCGCTGCAACAAGGTCTCTATTGGCAGTTTTGAGTAGCTCGGCCTTCATGCTCTATAACTGCTGTTGCTTTGCGGTTCGATACACAATGAGGCATCCACGTAAGCGACGGTTTAAGCCTGCGAGTCTCCGCAGCGCCCGAAGATACACGGCCATGTCGTCAGCACTGAGCTCGACGGTAGACTGCCCGGAAGGATCGGCATTCCACGATCGCGACGCCAAGGTTTCCACTGCGAGCGGTCCGTGTTAGCGCCCCGACCTCTGCACGAGGCGAAGGACTGACCTATCTCTATGCCAGGGTTTGTGAGAACACCCACAGGACCGGAGTAGGCTCCCGCTCGTTTGATCCACCCCTCCGAGAGCTCGAGAGCCTTCTGCCATTCAATAGTGGAGGGTGGGGGATGGGCAGAGGATTGGTCGACGTCTATGAGTTCTACACGAGGGGATGCAATCTGTTCCGGCTATCGTTTGCGTCTCCTGTGCGGCATTTGATGAAGGGTATGGCACTTACTGTCTTCACTATGGGCGAGATGAGCATCCAAGCGGAAACTGTCTCCATGGTGGTGTACTGCCTGTGAGGCCAGTACCACCAAGGGTCAAATTTGACAATCCAATCGCGCATCTCATCAGGAATAACCTCTTTGACGTTCACCTCGGCTTTCGTAAGCGATATCTGTGCAAGAGGGAGCACAGGGTGTTCCCCCCACGTCGAGGCGGCTGCAACCGGTTGGAATACCTTTGTGACGATGGGTGGAGGAACACTGTGGTCATCCAGGCATCGGATCAGTCTGATAGTTGTCAGGCTTGATAACTTGTGCTATTATTTGCTAAAGCGTACATAGATGTTATGATAATTACGCACCAATTCCACGAAAGTGCCTTCTGTGACAGCGTCCCGCTCCTCGGGCACCACACGACTCATTGCGGTCATGGCTATTGTCAATCTTCCGGTAGTGATGGCCTCCAACCGGTGGGTGTCGTCGATTGTGGGCAGTTGTTCTTGTTGAAATATGGACATAGTAACATAGAGGAAAAGGAGTCTATCGCGCGCCACTCGTGTTCTCGCGCATTGTTTACATTTGTTAGGATTGACGTATCAATTTCACATAATTTCCCCCTAATCTCCCCTGCACTCCTCCCCTCACCATGGATCTCTCACTGGGTGAACGCATGATCCATCTTATTGCTCAACGCGTGCTGGACTCTCTCGGTGCCTGTCACCTTCCAGCGTTGGAGGAAGAGGAGGCGCGGTACTTGAAAAATATTCAGGTAGAAGTGGTAAGCTACATTTGCCCATCGATCTCGACTGAAGATGCTGAACTGGGCCGTTTCCTGCCATTTAGGGCTTCACACTCTGTATTGTTGGAATCCTCTCTGTCTCTGGTGTCCATTCCAAGATCCCAGCGGTGTTGAAAGGTGCCGCACTGGTATTTGCGGGTACATCTCTGCAGCTTCATGATCTATTGCGGGAATCATCTGACATCCTGCCCGTGGACCTCCCTGCACACCTGGGATCCTGGTGAGAGATGCCGCACGGAGACAACAAGTTGATCGAAGAGCTTGCGGAGGTGTACGGCGAGGGAAATGGATTTCCTTCCCAGGTAAGGACTTCGGTCTTTCGTTCTGCATTCTCCGCACATTCCGCAATAGGAAACAACACTTCAGGCGGGAGAAGTGGTGAACCTTACGGAGGGGGAGGTTGCAGCCCTATTGGAGCGTTGCGAGGACATTGCACGTATGTATGGCGATACAAAGGAGGCTTTTCATCGGGTCATTGAAAGAAGAATGGAGGATGCTGTTGCGTTGGGGGGGGTCAATGCGGCCGCATCCCATATTCTTTCGGAGGTTTCACCTGACCGGCAGCATTTGTTCGGAAAAAAATAGAGTACTGTATTTACCTACCATGGAAAGCTGCTTATACAAACCGCATAGCTCCCAGCGGCATCCTCAGGGTCAAAGAGGTCATTCAGTGCGACCACTTTGAAGCAATCGATGAAACTACCGCTGAGTGACCCAATGTGGGCAGTACATTGACTACAGAAGTGCTCACGCCCACAGTTTAATGTGCCCGAACTGGAGATAACAAACAAGGAAAATGTGTGGCTGCATCATTCAATACGGAGCCAATTATCGAGCAGTATCCCTCCGGCTGGACCATTGATAACGATGAGAGTGATCCTGTCTGGGCGCATTGAGAGAATAAAGCGGACCCTGGCTGCTAGCCCAATGCGGGCGGTACGTGGAATAAGGACACGCGCACACCCAGTTATCAACACACCCGAACCGATGACAATGAAGTGGAGAGACCTGTGGCCGGATCATTGAATATGGAGCGACTAACGGAGACACGTACCCCTGGCCAGAGCGTCAGTAACAATGGAAGCAGTTCTGTTCGGCCGCATTGACGGAATAGAGCAAAGCCCCATCCGCTGACCCAGTCTCGGCCGTGCGTGTGATATGGACAGGCACAACGGGTAGCATATTTCCTGGCCAGATCGTGGATAATGAACCAGATAATCTCGTTCGACCAGGTCGAAGAAAGAGGACATCTTCATCATGCGGCAGCATCTGGGCGGCCCATTTCAAGAGGTGTTTTTTCAACTTGAGCTGCATCGTGTGTAATGATGGTTTACCACTGAAAGGTGTGATCTCTGCAGAATCACAGCAAGAAGCGCGCTGCCGACGAAGAGCTCGAAGGCATCCCAAAAAGGTGAGTACTTGTCCTAATTATTTCAGGACCAAGTTCTGATGTCTGGGTGAGATCGAAAGTGACAGTGTGAAAAAAGTCTAGCTGCGTGTTTATACCCCTGTACATTCCCATTTGATTTGCTTCCTTGCTGTCATTTGGTCCATTCTCCCGCTGTGTTATGTTGCCATTCATTCGTTGTTCATCTCACTTGTCCTGTTTGTCGTCTCCATTTTGCACCACTGCTTGAATTGCCACATACACCCAGAAACCCCTACTTGTGATGCCACTATGCCTTGTAACTAATGTACATTTGATTTTAAACTTTCTTGATTGTAATACACGATGTTTTGAATATGAAGGATTCAACTTAAGTATAGGCAAATCGGAAGGGTTGGACAGACTTCGGCACGCTATGTAGTATGTATATACAGGTCACGTGACTTGTGTGAACCAAACCTATCAGGTTCCGTCGAATGGAGTGACCCATTTCAGGGGTTAACTGTGCGAGAAAGGAGTGAGTAATGCAACAGCACGAGGAGACATGCACCTTACAAAAGAGCTTGTCATTGTAGGCTCCTGCTCAGAGAACGTGATCCCTCCTGTGATGCATATGTGTCAGTGCCGTGAGAGAGAGGCAAGGGGATAGTATGCACACCATAGCGGAAGCCGGCACAAAATGGACAAGATCCTGGGGTGGGAGCAACGGGGGAGCCAGGGTAGCCCGGATACCATACATAGGGCAGAAAGTGCAGGAGGAAGATGTGAGCAGGTGAGGAGCAATGTTGGGGGAGGGAGAGTGTCCAGAATGAGGTAAGAGCCCTTATTGACATCAATAAGGTTGGACAGGTGTAACTTCTCCGCAGGGATAAGACCAATGAGCGGAAGAAAGATGGTCAGTTATTGGATGGGGGAGCGGCGGCAGCGCGGGCATAATGCAGGGGACGAAAAGGCGAGAGAGGGGCAGTAGCGGATAAAAAAGGATGGCTGGAAAGCAGCAGCGGGGGAAGGAGCATGACTGGAGAAAATGAGAGGCGTCAGAGGGACAAGCAGTGGCGGGGGAGGAGCGTGAAAGGGGGAGGAACATGAGATAAGGGAGGAGGATGATAGGAGGAGGGTGTGTATGTAGAAAGAAGGAGAGGCAGCAGAGGGAGGAGCAGTAGTGGAGGGAGGAGAAGCAGCAAAGGAGCGAGAGTGGGGAGGCAGGACAGCGACCACCCCGACGATTATATAAGGGTGGATCAGGCACGGACTGCCATAATTGCTTATATTATTAATATAAGCAGACTTACCTTAAAATACTAAGCTGGGAGAGCTTTCAGAACATATGCTAGTACTCTGTTATAATACTACAAGGGCTACACCTCCCTTACGTCACTAGTAATCCTTTTTATTCTGGCCTCTAGGCTTAGTATCATTGTGTAGTATTCCGCTAGAATACTACCCTGGGTTTATTCTGGCTACTAAGCTTAGTATTATGGCTTAGTATTCTAACGGAATACTATTCTGGCCTTATTCTGGCCTCTAGACTTAGTATTATCACATAGCATTCCGCTAGAATACTATAATGGCCTTATTCTGGCTACCGAGCTTAGTATTATGGCTTAGGCCCTGTTCAGCTGCACTTTTCGAGCGCTGCTCGAAATCGCGATTTACGATTTCGAGTGGCAGGCATGAATCGTAAATAGTGCTGCACGCTCGACGGAAACTTCCGAGCTTCCGAGCCTTTGGCTTGATTGATGCCGACGGTGCCGATGAGTCATGTGCAATGTGCGGGCATGTCGCGTTCAAAAGATGGCATTGATTATCTTCCTTGACTCCTACCACATCAAAATGGTCCGCACCCATACAACACTGCAATCCAGCCTCACCAGCATCTCTGACCAGCACAAAGTCCATGCCCGCAAAGCTGCTATCTGGGCTGCTGCTGTCAGTGTGGCTGCAGTCACCGAGTACACTGGCAAGTGATTCAACCCGGAGCCTATCAACACATCAGTACTCAGTGGACAGGCCTGGGTAGATGAGCTCATCATAGGTCATCACAAACAGATCAAGTGTGCTCTTGGTGTCAAAAAGCATGTCTTTCAATGGCTTGTTACAGAGCTTGTTGTGAAGGGTGGTCTCCGTGACAGCCGTCATGTGCAAGTTGAAGAAAAGGTTGCAGTCTTTCTCTTCTTCGCAAAGACAAACTAATCAGTATGTCAAGCTGGTGAGCGTTTTCAACGTAGCATTAGTACAATATTAAGGTGCATAGGCTATTTCTTCTTCATACATCTCAGCTTAACTTAAACACAACAGAGTCTTTCACGAGGTTCTAGATGCCTTTGGTGTCCCTGCCTTTCGATCTGCCTACCTCCATCTCCCCAATGAAGACTCCCCCATTCCCAATGCTATCTTCAACGACCCACACTTTCATCCATTTTTTCAACACGCTGTTGGAGCTATTGATGGCACCCATACCCCTGTCTCTCCACCATTTGAGATACGTGCATGTTATCGTGATCGGGATGGTAACCTCTCTCAAAATGTTCTTGCTGCATGCAACTTCAGAATACGCTTCATCTATTGCCTTGCAGGCTTTGAAGGAAGTGCATCAGATGGCCATATCTATGCATTTGCTCGCTCGCGTGGGAGTTTCTCCATTCCTGCAGGCAGGTACTACCTTGCCGATGCGGGGTTTCCGGCTTGCGACGCCCTCCTGGTTCCTTACCGTGGTGTGCGGTATCATCTCCGTGAGTGGGCCGAGGCTGGACAGAGGTTTGTGATATGTTTTTGTATAACATACTCAGCTAATAATTGTATACCCTGCAGGCCAGAAAACTCAAAGGAGTTATACAATCTTCGCCACTCCCAGCTTCGGAATGTGATTGAACACATCTTTGGGGTTGGCAAAAGGCGATTCAGGATGCTACGTGAGGCCAATGAATTTCCCATTCATGACCAAGGTCCTCTGATACTGGCTTTATGCGAACTTCACAACTTTATCAGCATTCATGATCCAAACGATGATGATGACAGCATTCTAGAAGATCCTGTTTGGAGGGATGGTCCAGCGGGAGATTCAGTTATAGACCTGGAGGAGGATATTGAAGATGATATATTAGCAGGCGGTATTTCTCGTGTAGAAAGTCGTCGCGCGGTGGCCTTCCATGATCGTATTGCTGCAGAGATGTGGGCTGCCTATACTTCATAATATTTACTTTAGACACAAGAAGCGAACAACAATTGTGATTAAACAGGCTCTGCAGCATGCAATAGAGTTGTGTACAAATGAATGTAGGGGATGGAGTGAACGGAGAAATATTGTAGATTATGGAAAGATGCATTGCAGTAATTGGACAACCATAAGCGAAAGAGATTACATGAGATTAGAGCTCGTCGCTTTCAGCCATGAGAGTATTGAGCTCATTGGAGTCTCCGACATCTCAGCCAGCATCACCGTCGATGCCTCCTGCTTTGCGGTCATTGCCGTCACCTCCAGTTCCACCATCTCGCCCTGCATATGCGAGCAAGAAGCGTACGCATAGCAGCCGTGTTTCGGGTGGTGCCGGTTTGCTCGCCGTAGCTGACAGCCTCAGCGCAGTTGCAAATGCAGTTGCCATTGACCCTGCCATTGGCAGTGACGAGTTTCTCCGGACGCCACAGCGTAAGACAAAGGCTTTCCAGATCATGGAAGCAGAGGAGGAGCTGTCCGACGAGGAGCTTGCCTTTGCTCGCAAGCTCTTCCGTGGTGCTGCACGCTCTGAGCTGGCAGATGAGTATCTCAGCTTTAGTCAGGCTTGTCGGGCTGCAAGACGCGCTCCTTGTTGTCGTTTTCAACACCATCCTTGTGATCGGGTCGTCGAGACATTGGATCCGGGCGATGGGATATTCCTGGTTTGTGAACGAGCGAGAAGTCAAATCAAGTGAGGAATAGAGCCCAATGTGCCTGTCGGCGGCTCAGCTTCTGTGCCGTCTTGAAGTGCTCCAGGTTCTTGTGATCTGTTCAGATTTCGACGGTGTCGGGGGCGCCTTCGAGGTAGTGGTGCCAGGCTTCAAGTGCACGGATGATCGCAAGTAGCTCCTTGTCGTAGATGTTGTAGTTGCGTTCCGGTTCCGATAGGGCCTTGGACAGATACGCCACTGGATGCCAGTGACCGTCGTCGCCTTTCTGCGAGAGTATACCTCCAGTAGCAAAGTCCGAGGCGTCGACTTCAACGAGGTAAGGCTTCTTTGGGTTAGGCATGACCAAGACGGGGGAGGAAGTAAACACAGCTTTCAGTGCGTCAAACGCAGTTTGGCAGTCCGTCGACCAGTCCCATGTGCAGTCCTTCTTTGTCAGGTCAAATAGGGGTCGTGCAACCTTGGAGAAGTCCTTGATGAAACGTCGGTAGAAGTTGCCAAAGCCGAGGAAGGATTGCACATCTTTGACCGTTCGTGGTGTCGGCCAGTCCTGAATACCTGCCACCTTGACGGGGTCCATAGCGATCTTGTCGTGCGAGATGATGAGTCCGAGGTATTCAATGGAGTCTTGCTCAAAGACACATTTCTCCGGTTTGAGGAAGAGGTCGTTGTCTTGCAAACGTTGCAGAACCTGCCGCACTATGGCACGGTGTTCGTCCATGGTGCAAGTGAACACCAAGATGTCGTCTATGTAGATAATGATCTTGCCCGAGTCGATGAAATCCTTGAACAGTTCATTCATCATTGCCTGAAACATCGCAGGGGAGTTCATAAGTCCGAAAAACATCACTGTAGGTTCAAAGAGACCGCGATTCATCTTGAACGCAGCCTTCCACTCGTCGCCTTCCTTGATGCGGACATTGTTGTAGCCCCAGCGAACATCCATCTTTGAGAAGATCTTTGCACCTTTGAGATGGTCGACAATTTCAGAGATCAGTGGCAAGGGGTATTCATTCTTGACAGTGCCCTTGTTTAATTCTCGATAGTCCTGTACGGGACGCAGCTTTCCATCCTTTTTCTTCACAAAGAAGAACGGACTCGCCTGAGGTGACTTCGATGGGCGGATATAGCCCTTCTTCAGGTAGTTGTCAAGGAAGGTGTCGAGTTCGATCTGCTCGGAAGGTGAGAGGGGGTAGATTTTGCACGGTGCGGGTTCAAAGCCGTCTTTCATGTTGATAGCATGGTCCCATGGTTGTCGGTCAGGAAGTCGGTCGGAGGTTTTCTTGTCAAATACCGACGCGAAGTCACGGTACGGAGGGGGGACTAGGTCTTCGAAGGTTTGCGGGCGTGCGTTCTCTTTTGAATGCTCTGCAAGCTCCTGCACTTTTGTAAAGCCCGCACGGATAAGTACTGCATCTGGATTAGGACCATCGGTTTCAGGGAGGATTCCAGTGTGGTGTAGTCCATTGATCTCCCAGTCTCAGAATACCATGGGCCGCTCGTCGTCATCTTCAGTGAAGAGTCATGCAGGTAGAGGGGAGCGATGGACCATGTGAACGCAAACACCTTTGACTCTGCGTGCAGGAATGACATAAGTGGGGACTGGGGTCCAGGACACATACGTCGGCTCTGGGAAGGGATCGTCCAGAACAAGAGATGTCCTTGGGGTTTTACCTGCTTCAACCTTACGCTGTGATTGGACCAATGATGGTTTCCGTGGCTTGGTTGCGAGGTTTGTCACAGGAGGTTTGGACAGAGTTCATGAGGGAGGGCAGCGGAGCATGTCAACACAGTCCCATTGCCAGTCTATGGTGGGATTGTGCTCGTCGAGCCAGTCTGTTCCAAGGATCATGTCATGATCGCCGATGTCGGTGATGAAGAACTCAGCTTCTTCCTCATGGTATGCCTTTGAATCTTGCGAGTATACCCGGATCCGCTGGGTCGTTGTGTCGCATACCCAGCCCATGATGTTCTCGGTACCGTCCACATTACGCACGGGGAACGGGTTTTCTAGTCTTCTTGTGGTAAGCTTCTTGCGTTCAACGAAGCTTCAGTTCAGGATAATCCCTTCTGCGCCGCTATCAAGCAGCGTGTCTGCGTCGATTTCTCTTTTGGTAATTCGTCCGATCAGCTTGACCTTGAGCGTGATCGATGGTGTCTGCCTGTTCTTGGTGACAGTAGACAGATACAAACACAGGGGATACGATTGCTCACAGGTATGCATGGATGATAATACAGCGAAACGATTCAACGATGATACCAAAGGTCCTTTGCCTCCACCAGACGACGCGACTGGGGGGCGTTTCAAAAATCCTGCGATTCCAGGATGTCCTTCAACAGTGCTACTGCCTGCTCCTTGCCTTCCACGTCCAGATCCTTCAGCTGGCGAGTGATTGCCGCGATGGTTTTGGACGGGTCGGGAGCTGCTTTTGCAGTGGGTGGAGCCGTGCTCGTCAGTGGGGGAGGGGCCTTAGATTCAGTCTCCACTGCGCCCACCCGTCGCGCGCTCGAGTCGCGGTTGGGGCAGTCGCGGAAGACGTGACCAGCCTGTCGACACATGAAGCACCTGCCCTCACGCATCATCTTTGCGCGCTCATCGTCTGTCAGCTTTGCAGGGCAGGTCGAGGTGTTGGTGAAGGCGCCGACTCGGCGTGACAAGGAGTCGTTGGCCGAACCGTTCGAGGTGGGCGCGACAGCCCCCTTGGACTGACTGCTCTTCCTCTCCGGGTTCTCCTCGAGCCATTGGTGGTTGATGCGGCGGGCGCGCTCCTTCCACTCCACGAGGTCAGTGGGGAATGGGTATGACCGGGCCACCTGCTTGCTGAGTTCTCGCTGCAGTCCTTTCTTGAAGAAGTGGATCAGTGCCTCCTCGTCGTACTCCGTCATAGTTGCCAGCAGTTCAAACTCGGTGATGAAGTCAGTGACATCCCGAGTAGTCATCGTGAGCTCGTTGATCTTACGCTGGGCCTCCGTCTTCGGTTCGATGGGTACAAAGTCCCAACCAAACCTGTCCGAAAGCTCCTTGTAGGTGCTGTAGTGGAGCTTTGGGGGTGTTTCACCGGAGTCCTCGGCTTCTTCCTTCTTGTCCTTGTCGGCAAAGAGCTCCATGTGGCGGTGCATTGCCCAGGAGTTCGCTGTGTCTCCCTCCATCAGGCTGAGGAGGAGCATCATCTTGGCATCATCTGTAGTGTAAACATCTTTGTTAACACGAAGGAACATGCGGAGCTCTAGGGCGAATCGGAGGGTGTCGCGTCTGTCGCCCTTGAAGGGCTTCGGCTTGGGGCCGAGCTCGCGCTTGGAGGTGGTCGAGGGTTTGGTTTCTTCGTTGGGCATTTTGTCAGCGGGGAGGGCGATGTCGAGGGATCGGGTGAAGGCTGCTTCTTGTTGGCGTCGGAGTTCCTTGCGATGTTCTTCAACTTTGTCAAGCTCGATTTGGACTTCATGCACGACTTGGAAGTCGAGGGGTGTGACGAGTTCCTGGTTGTGTCTCCAAAACCAGAGATCCTGAACAGGGTTGGTACCAGAGGGCTGCCACTCAACTACTGTGCGCCCTGGTGTTCCTTGCTGGTTTCGTCGATACGCGTACCACTTCTTGGTGACGCTGTCAAACTTGAATCCCCTAGGGGGGAGAGGACAGTGGATCAGCGGGGCGGTGGGGAAGAGGATGCGGGTGGGTCAAGGAAGGCGGTGAGGACGTCGGTTGCAAGATCAAAGTCTTCGTCTGTGAGATAGTTGCCTCCTTGAAAGTACCAGTCTTGCCTGCTTTCTTCGGGAGGGTTGTGGGCCCAATATACCGGTATCTTGGTGTCTAGGGAGGTGAGGACGGAGTACTCGTATGGACAATAGTCACGGAAGATACCCGGGGGGAATGCGGGGGTGGGGGACGGGTGAAGGTTTGGGAAGCGATGGTTCTAGAAGAAGTCGGCCGCGACGGGGCGACGACCGAGGAGTTTCTGGGTGAGGTAGCCGGATTTTACAGCCTGGCGGATCTTGTGTTCGAGGTGACGGTGGCGGAGGGTCTCGCCCTTGATAGTGGGACGGAGAACTGGTGGCAGGGTGGATTCCGGTGTGGGGATTGCGAAATTGTAGACAGTGGAGAAGTTGTGTCGGATGATTGATGGAGGTAGATGGGTGTTGCAGCAGGTGTGCCAGGTAGGGGAGTGAATCGAGAACTCGAACCGGTTCCGATCTACGTCAAAGCACGCAACGACACGAGCATAGAGGCAGAGGATTGTCTGCCTACCGTGATCGTGATTCCAGTGCCACTCGTATATGCGGCAATTGACTCTGTGGACCTTCCAGGTATGTTCCCTATAGAGGAGTTCGAGAGCTCGTATGCGATCAACAGTGGCCACATTTGCTCAGGGCCAGGGGAAGGGGGCGTTGCGATCGGGGTTGAATGCTTAGAGATTGAAGGTGAGAAAGATCGGTTCGGCGGTGGGTTCCAGGGTGGGGGTTTTTAACATCGTAGAGACGGCAAGGGAGGTATAGGGGAGAGGGGTGCGAGGTAGGTGTAGGGTAGACTGTCCAGGTGTCAGAAATGCAGTTTATGAGACCAAAGGAACCGCCTAAGTCGCGATGATGGGAGGAGCGAGGGAAACAAATGGATTCGAGAGTGCCGGGTCTAGGGTAGTGCAGTACAAGCTACAGTACCGTATGATGAGATGGACAGTCTAAGGAAAAGGGAAAAGAGATACTGTCCTTATATACAAGTGGGAACGATGATGCGATGCGATGCGATAGTGGTGCGAGCGGGGGGAACAATAAGAAAGGAGTCATGGGGCGGAGGTCGGAAGTACAGAGCAATGATGTCATAGATAAGGATGCGGAACCCCGTTCGGAAGTCCGGGCAATGACGTCGTTGGAGCATGTGATGTGAAGGAAAGTCATGTGCCGTGACGTGTCGCGTGTACAAGGTCTGCAAACAAAGAGAGAAATGGAACGATCCGTGACACATTATGTCTGACTCTATCCCCAAAATCGACGCTCTTACCAGCCAAAACTACAAGGACTGGTCAAACGAGGTCCTGGCCTGGCTCCAGACCAAGGGCTGGGACACTGTAGTGCTGGGGGAGACGTCCAAGCTGGCGGATACTGCTGCTGCCGCCCTCAAGGAGTACACCTTGATCTGCTCCAAGGCTGGGGGTGTGATTTACCTCCTCATCTCTAAGGACTAGCGAGGCCCTGTGGACGACCTTAGGCGCAACATCCCAGCTATGTGGACAAAGCTCGAGGCGCTGCACGTCAAGAAGGCGCCTGGCACGCGTTTCAACACGTATGACGACCTCTTCAATGTCCGCAAAAAGGAGGACGAGTCCCTGCTTGCTATGGCGACGCGAGTGGACGATGCTATGCGTCGCATTTGCTCCCTGCGCCCTGCATCTCTCACCCTCGAGGAGCTCGACAAGGAGCTCACCACCATGGCGTACATCCGTGCCCTCCCCTCAGAGTACTCCTCCTTCGTCTCGTCCCTCCTCCTGCTTGAGAAGCTCGACCCTGTCAGCGTCAAGAATGTGTTTGTGCGCGAGGAGACCAACAGGGAGCGCAACCCCGAGTTCTTCAAGCCGGATGCCTCGTCTGCGCTCAGTGCATTGTCCTCTGGCGCGTCTGGAAAGGCCAAGGGGCAGGCCTCGCGTCCACGTCTCACTTGTGCGTTCTGCAAGAAGAGCGGGCACAAGGAGAAGACCTGCTACCAGAAGCAGATCAAGGACCTGCGTTCGCGCCTTGGGGACAAGGCCAATGCCGCGTCCTTGTCGTCTGACGGCTTCAACCCTGCTGGCGAACACGCTGGCAGCGCTGCATCCGCAAGTATCGCTCCTTCCGACCCCCTCTCGCCGATGCTGACGTCGATTGGAATGCAGACACCGGCGCCACGTCTCATATGACCCCGCATCGCCACTTCTTCACCTCCTACCGTCCCCTTCGCACGCCCATTCGCCTCGCAGACGGAAACACGGTGTACAGTGCAGGAGTCGGCTCAGTGGTGTTCAATCCGGTTGTAGCAGGAACGGCGCAGGGTGCCGTCGAGTTTACTAGAGTCCTCCATGTTCCCCATCTTTGCAATAATCTCCTCTCTGTCCTCTACCTTGCGAAGCATAAGGCATTCGTCGTCACCATCAAGGGGAGCCATGTCTCCTTCGCTAAGGACAGTGCTGTGTGGTTCACAGCGACGATCAACGATGCGAATACCGCCTATCTCGACGGATCCACCTCTACAGCGTCGCATTATGCCCTATCCGCCGCACTCGCTGCCTCCACGCCGCTCGATGCGTCCCTATGGCACCGCCGCCTTGCGCACTTCAACCACGCTGGCCTCCAGCGCATAGTGCGCGAGAACCTCGTCACCGGTCTCGTCTTCAACTTGTTAGAGAAGCCCGACCCTATCTGCGAGCCCTGCCTTGCCGGCAAGATGCATGCTGACCTGTTCCCCTCCTCTACTACCGTCTACACAAAGTGCTTCGCCCTTGTCCACTCCGACCTGCATGGTCCGCTGCCAGTCCGCACCGCCTCTGGCTATCGCTACTGGGTCCTCTACATCGACGCAGCCTCGTGTTTCTACGCCGTCTACCTGCTTCGCAAGAAGTCGGACCAGTACGAGGCGTTCAAGGACTTCAAAGCGTGGGCCGAGAAGCAGACAGGTGAGAAGCTGCTCGCGCTGCAGGAAAACAAGGGGGGCGAGTACATGGGTCGCAACATGGACGAGTTCTGTTCGCTGCACGGGATCGAGCGCCATCATACGACGCACAATTTCCCTCAGCAGAATGGCGTGGCGGAGCGCGCAAATCGCACCATTGAGGAGGGCGTCACTGCGATGCTTGCGGAGTCCGGCCTGCCTGCGTCTTTCTAGGGAGAAGCGCTCAGTGCCTACATCCACGTCCACAACCGCCTCCCCACCACCGCTATCAAGGCGTGCACCACGCCCTTCGAGCTCTGGCACGGGTCCAAGCCGGATGTGAGCTATCTGCACGTGTGGGGATGCACCACATACGTCCACATCCAGCACGACAAGTGCAAGGGCCTGCAGCCGCACATGGTGAAGGCTGCCTTCATCGGGTACCCCGAGGGGTACAAAGGCTGGAAGTTCTGGGACCCCATAGCGAAGAAGGTCATCATTTGCGAGCGTGCCAACTTTGACGAGCGCGATTTCTCTCACTCCAGGCTCAACAAGCCGCTCCTGCCCTCGCCTTCTACTCCCCTCTTCCCTCCTTCGCCTCCATCGGAGCCTGCTCCCTCTCAGCTAGTGCTGGATGCCGGGGGAGACGACGACTCGCCCTCTGCTGAGCAAGACGAGCCTGATCTGCCTCCAGCTCTGCCTGCTGATGAGCACGAGCATGATGTTGATCAGGATGCGGCCGATCCCGCTCCTGCGCCGCCTGCAGCCGATCCTGCACCTCCCTCTCCACATGCGGGTCCTTCGCGGCCTGCCCCTCGAGGGAGGAAGCGCGCCGCCTCACTCCCGGGTCCTCTGCGCCGTAGCACGCGCGATGCCGTGGTCAAGGCACGATCGAACAGCTGGCAGCCTCAATCAGTGCCCTCCAAGGCGAAAGTGCGCGAGCCGCTTCCTACAGTCGAATCCGACATGGAGGACAATGCTCACAGTAACTCTCCTGAGCCATGGGCGAATGATGACATCTACTTCGCACAGGAGACGCCTGAGGCCACCTTTGCCATCCACACCGCGTTGGAGACCGCCCTGCTATCCGCAGATGGCAAGCCACTCTCCTACAGGCAGGCTATGCAGTGTCCGGACGCGGAGATGTGGCTTGCAGCGTGCAGAGAGGAGCTCGACGTGCATGCAGCCAACGGCACCTGGGCTATCGCTTCCCTTCCCTCTGGCGCGCATGCCGTCGCATCGCGCTGGGTCTTCAAGGTCAAGCGCAAGGAGGACGGCTCCATCGAGCGCTACAAGGTGCACGTCGTCGCCAAGGGCTTTGCCCAGCGTCCTGGCTTCGACTACTTCGAGACCTTCGCTCCCACTGCCAAGCTCCAGGCCATTCGCACCGTGCTCGCCCTCGCCGCCGTCGAGGATCTCCACCTGCGCTCCATCGACATCTCCCATGCCTTCATCAATGGCGACCTCGATGCGGAGGTCTACATGAAGCAGCCTGAAGGCTTTGAGGAGGGTCCTCCTGGCGCGGTCTGCAAGCTGCAGAAGTCGATCTATGGCCTCAAGCAGGCTGCTCGCCTGTGGAAGATCAAGCTGATGGAGGTCCTGTGCAACAAGATGGGATTTTGCTACATCTACAGCGACACGTCAATCTACGTGCTCCAGCGCGACACTGTGCGCATTCTCCTCCCTGTCTTTGTCGACAATGGCACCCTGGCGTCGAATTTGGAGCCCGTTCTCGACGGGATCATCACCACTCTTTGCAATGCGCAACCTGCTCTCTGAGTTTGGCTACACAGTCGAGGGTGCTTCGCTCCTGTACTCGGACAACCAGTCGTCTATCAACATCTCGAAGAATCCTGAGCATTATGGGCGCATGAAGCACCTCGACTTGCGCTTCTACTGGCTGCGAGACGAAGTGGAGGCCGGCCGGATTGTTCTCAAGTTTGTGGGGACAAACGAGATGCCGGCCGACATCCTGACAAAGGCTTTGCCTCGGGAGCGCGTGGTGCGCTGCAGGGAGATGATGGGACTTGAGTAGGCATCTCATCACGGGGGAGTGTTGAAGATATTCATTTATGTCTGATTTCTACGCCTTTATTCCGTTCTATCTCCCTTCTATTCGCTTCTATCCCGCTCCATTCACCCTATTGCTGCCTCATTCCGCGTCTATACCCTCACATGCCCTCTCCGCTTCACCTACTGTACCCATTTGTACTGTACTTACTGTAGTTCAGCCTGAGCTAGCTTCCCTAGCTTCAGTTTCGAGTTAGTTACCGCTTTAGGTCGATTCTCGGCTTATTCCGAATTTCCTCCCACGCTCCGTGGCCTCTACCTGCAGCCACACGCGTCTGCTCCTCCTCAGTTGCTCATTCTGTGCTGCAGGTATGCCCTTTGCTTGTTTCTGTCTTGTTTCTCAGTTGCTCATTCTGTGCTGCAGCAATCCGCTGTTTGTGTCAGTTCTGAGCGTCCCTAGCTAGTTGGCTAGCCCCTTCAACTGCGACTTCAACAGGTAGCGGCAGTGGGAAGGCGGTTGCGGACGTGGATGTAGGCACTGAGCGCTTCTCCCCAGAAAGATGCAGGTAGGGATGCCCTCCTCAAAGGTGCGATTAGCATGCTCCACCATGCCGTTCTGCTGAGGGTGATTGCACGTCATATGATGGCGCTCGATTCCATGCAGTGTCCATGTTGTGACCCATGTACTCGCCCCCCTTGTCGTCCTGCAGCGTGAGCAGCTTCTTGCCTGTCTGGTTCTCAGCCCACACTTTTAGAGGACCCGATAGCGATAGCCGAGGTGGTGCGGACTGGAAGCGGACCATGCAGGTCGGAGTGGACGAGGGCGAGGCGCTTTATGTAGACAGTGGCAGAGGAGGGGAACTGTTGATAACACAGAGGGACCTTCAGTCATAAAGTGAAACACAAAGTGGACTGGCCGGGGATTGAACCCAGGACCTCCCATATTCTAGAAGGGTGCTCTAACCAACTGAGCTACCTGTCCAATAGTGGGAACAGGTTGGCAGTTGATATAGAGGATATCACTGAGCTCTGATTGTGTGCAACAGGCCAGAGCTTAGCCTTATTTCAACAAAGGCATGATATAGGAAAGTATGTCTGGACGGCGAAAATGAGGTGAGCGTTGAGTTTGTGCATTTGTCATGCAGAATGCCAGCGCACACTTCCTTTCTTCGACCTGCACAAGCCTTCCACAGGCCTACTGTCCCTCATCCTCACCCCCTTCTCCATTTCCTATGCCTCCTAAACCAAAGCCAGTCATTAATTTATCTGCTCACATGACAGCGGAGACCGCACCTGGCGGCCCAAAGAAAAATGTATCAGTATTTCCTCGACAGCAGCACTGAAAGTGACGACTCCCAAGAATCCCATCCTGCTGAAGAGCACACCCACTGGTGGCAACAACGAGGATACTGACAGGAGGGTTAGCACACGTAAGAGCACCTAGGTTGACTACCATACCCTTGCGGGGAAGGGGCAACCCCGTTGTACCGGAGCTCAAGTTGCTGCTACGAAGAAGGCAAAGCTCCAAGAGTGTTGTGATGTGGAGGCTGAGCGGGAGGCCCGAGTTCAAGACTTTGCTGAGTTTGAAAGTTTGGTAGAGGAGAGGCATGCTGAGGAGAAGAACATAGCCGCAGACCCCCCAATGGTGTTGCGTACAAAGGTCGTCCGGAAACAGCATTATCTGGGTTCGTTGGATGACGAACCTGAGCCCAAGAGACTCGGTGGCGAGGTGAAGGCTTTTTTTTGTTTAGTTTGTCGGCTTATTAACAGTCAACCACAGGGAGAATCCTTACCAGAGTACGGGATCGTGCGGTAGCGGTGCCGACATCTATATGGGACAGCCTGAGGAATATTATCGGATGGTACCTACCCGGTATACTGACCGAACAGTGACAGGTATCTCTTGGTCTCTTCTTTGTAGTGGAACACAACTTACTGATACCAGTGGGACCCTCCAAGACCATCTAGATAAGCAACACCATGGACAATGGCATGCCGCACGACATCATTCTTTCCCCTGCCAGCTGGAGGAAAAGCGGCCATCTCTTTCGCGAGGAGGCTCACTTGTGGTTAAGGAAAGTCCGTGAGCATGCGATGGTCGCCAGTGCAATCTTGGTGATGGTGCACCCGAAGATGGCGTGCCTTTGCCGCCAGGCTCTCGTCGAGATGTGTACCACTGATGAACTTGACAAGTCCCTCCAGATCTGGGGGTTTTACACACCGATCATTTCCGTCATCGTGAACCGGGAGTCTCCGATCCATTGCGACACATGGAGCTCACACCGTTGTCTGTACAACATGCTGGTATCATGCGGCGGATGCCCCCAGACTATCCTCGAACTACCTATGTTTGAATTACGGTGTCAATACCTCCCAGGCTCTATGGCCTTCTTCTCCGGCGCTGTTGTTGCCCACAGGGTGTTGCACATAGAAGAAGATTGACTGTCTCTTGCTGGGTACATGAAGCTTGAATTGCTTGACCACCTTGGCATTCCTCATCCAACCTCTTATGTTACCATTGACCTCCTCGCTTCGTAATTGGCTTTTCTCACTGTCACAACCACAAGGTGCATTCCTGGTACACAGCCCCCATCCTCCTTAGTGCCTCTACCAGACGATACTGCTAGGCCCCCTACGCTGTTACAATCCTAGGTCTAATACTGTATCTAGTATTCCCTAATTTTCTGTACCCTCCTCCCTGTCACGAGTAGCCCTGTTCAGATTGTCAGTGAAAATAGGGAGCTTCACAGTGCCATTTTAGAGGCCGTTTTAGAGCTCGTTTTTGAATCTGTTTTCGCATGCATCTCAGAGGCCTCATTCCCACGAGCATGGTTTCCCTTGCGCAATTTCAAAAATGCCTCCCTGAACCTATGCTAGGATTGATTTGTCAGCTCCGGGGAGCAACTGGGGGGCTCCGAAAACGAGTTCAACTCTAAACGGCTTGTTTTCAAACTCGTTTTGAAGCCACGTGATGCCTCGCGCCGAGACACTGTGCCGTCGGAGCTCCTGGAGGAGAGGCGGCCATTACAAACAAGGTCTGTTGCATACCGTGTATTATTATATTTAAGACCAGTGATGCATCTATTAACTAAGAATATGATGAATTGTGCAAAAATGAAACTGTTTGTAGCCTTTTGCATGTTGCAAGTGGGTATGGTACTGTGCCGCTTCACACGGCAGCCTTACCTTTCAAGCACCGATGAAGAGTGCCGAGATGTCGCTGAAAGCAGCCCTAAAACGACGCTGAAGCGGGTCCGTTTCCGGAGTTTGCCGTGGCTAGTATTTACTTATGGACCAATAGAAATTCTTCCTCAAGTGACCCTTAAATCTTACTTTTCGATTTCACCTTCAACCGTGGGAATGAGACCTCTGAGACGCGCGCGAAAACGGATTCGAAAGTGAGCTCTAAAATGGCCTCTAAAACGGCACTGTGAAGCTCCCTAATGAAAGCTGACGGGGGTATACACGTACGATGTGACATGGGCTGCATGATGGGGACGGAGACCCATGTTGTGCACTAGATTACCGTTCAGTCTCCAGACCCGTGGAGATGACAACAACAGGTTGATGGCTTCAAAGGCAGTACAGGCTGTGTGGCGGGAGGAGGTATACTGATGATTGAGATATTGCCATGGTATCTCACACGTCTCCCCGTCATTGATAGGAGTTCTACTGGGGATAAGTTTTTTGGAACGAGCAAAAAAAATGTTTCACGCACTGCACGCACACCCATCGTGTATGCTCACACATATGAATGAGCATGATTGTTGATGGGATGGATGGAATCCTCTCCGAGAGTGAGACAAAGCTGCTGCCAGAAGGCGTTATTCAGGGCGTCAGCAGCGAGCAAGGTAGAGAGGCCATGGAAATAAGAGAGAGAAGGAAAGGGTAGAGAAAGACGAATGCAACTTAGGGAAATGGGTCACGACAGACTTTGCACCATGTGACATGGACTTCTGTCGTGATTGGCATCAACTATTGGTGCTCGCTTCATATGCTAGTTGCACAAGTCGGCAGGAACAAAGAGTGTGAGTCTACCCCCTACCTCGTGTCCTCCCATCGCATTCTCCCATGGGTACCAAGACAGTCACAAGAAGAAGAGTTTCCATCAGTAGCAAACAGTTGTTGAGACTGATAGAAGCTTCCACACAAAACCCAAGGACAAGGCTTACAAGCGGGTGGGCACGCCGAGCACTCCTCATGCAACACCCAAGAAACGATGACTAGATGTGGTGGATTTCCACCAGGACAAGGGGGGGCTATTCCCCCGCCGGACTTTGGAGTAGCCGGACATGGGAACATGTTGAAATAAGGCTAAGCCTTGGCCTATTACACACAATCAGAGCTCAGTGATATCCTCTACATCAACTACCAACCTGTTCCCACTATCAGACAGGTAGCTCAGTTGGTTAGAGCACCCTACTAGAATACGGGAGGTCCTGGGTTCAATCCCTGGCCAATCCACTTTGTGTTTCACTTTATGACTGAAGGTCCCTCTGTGTTTTTAATAGAACATGCCAGATATCGCGATATGCGGTGTAGACCTATTGCAGAGGCCTAGAGGATAGGTGTGCTGCACTTCCTGTTGAAAACACAGAGAGACCTTCAGTCATAAAGTGAAACACAAAGTAGATTGGCCAGGGATTGAACCCAGGACCTCCCATATTCTAGTAGGGTGCTCTAACCAACTGAGCTACCTGTCTGATAGTGGGAACAGGTTGGTAGTTGGTATAGAGGATATCACTGAGCTCTGATTGTGTGCAACAGGCCAGGGCTTAGCCTTATTTCAACACTTCCTTTGACATCTCCCCACCACTGACTGTGGTTTCTAGCGTTCTGAGACCTTTATGCAGGAGTTTATGCCCTGGAAGGGTCTCCACCTCAACCATATTTTGGGAATACATAGCCCTCAGAACGGCTGTCAATGTCGAGGGTGCAAGGTGGCTCCAGCAACCTGGCGGTGTCTGGAATGCCTATCTGGATGTGACATGTGCGAGCCTTGCTTCCGAGCTGCACACTAGTACCTCCCCTTTCATTGTGTAGAGCAGTGGTCTCTCCAAGGGTTCTACACTCCTTCCTGGTTGCGGAATGCAGGACTCGTAGTCAAGCTCAGCCATGGGGGCGACTCCTGCCCCTTCTACCTAGTAGTTTCCGGCTGTCGCACAGGCAAAGAATCCATGCGGTTTAGAACCTCCAACCCATTGTCTAGGGCAACATCTCCCACTCCAAAGACTCATTCCTGGTGGTCATCCCTTTCGTCTTTTGCTTCCGACAATGATATTATTTCTCTGGATACATGGGACGTCCCGGCGACTTCCACCCCGACCTCTTCCTCCTTTTCGGACGGCGCTAGCGACTACACGAATGGTGCCCCTGCTCCACATGCATCCACATCACGATCTCCATCTCCATCTCTTTCTCCTCTCCAGGCTGGCCAAGGAGGGAGGGGCAGTTTCCGAGCCCCACAGGCGACGTCCATGGCATCCTGGGACAGCAACAATGTTACACTGGTAGAAGAGGACCGGGCTGCAGATCGCGAGAACATGACTAAAGAGCCGGAGAACATGTACGTCTACGGTGCTCCCAACCACCCTGGTGCCTGAGACGAGCAAAATAACAAGATATATGTCATTGTTGAACGCAACAGTATTCACAAAGTTGGGATACAATTCTGCCACTGCACTGGGGCTCTATCTCATGATCTGCAACTCCTAGACCTCCATCTCTTCCCTGCGACTCAGAACATCCCAAGTACCGCATTCATGTTCAACTTGATGGAAGACGCTATATTAGAAAACCTGGAATGCAAGACCGTTGGCAATGTCTATATGCACAAACTTCAATGGCTAACAACCCCCCGGGATCCAGATTCAGTTGCAGTATGTTGTAGATCCTGCTTCAGGTTGTGGGACTAACATATATTTTCTATGTAGTCGCGCTATGAGGAACTGCTTTGGGTCACCAAGCAGTGGCGTCTCTTGCAAAACTTGATCACCTTTGGCCATGCTCACCCAAGCATTCTGATGACACTAGGCCCAGGGGAATTGGCGTGGTTCTGCATTGCCTGCCCCCAAGACGGTTTCAACATCCCTGCTGATTGAAAAACCCACGAGGATTTGTATGTTTGACTCAAGTACACATTAATCTTTGGTGATGTCTCCTTCAGGTAGAAATATGTCCAAACGAACCATCAGGATTGATGCCAACTTCCATGCCCAACATGTTGCATCGTCGACTTTAGGGCAAGATGAACACATATCTACGAGATCAGGATTCATGGTAACCCCTGGCCCTTTCAACAACTATCTAAAGAGGGCTGGTGTGTACGACAAGCCAGAGATGAGCTTGCACAATTCCAGGGGCGCGCACGGCTAACTTGAATCTAGGAAAACCTCCCAAAATGCCACTCCTACCATGCGGCGAGCAATTGAAACCTTGACCAGACAAACTTGGATGTTACGGCATCATCTCTGTCTGCTGCACCCACCATAGGTGTTGGTACCCACATTCCTGTGCAGACCTCCAAAAAGGAGAACGGTACGTGGGTGTCTGCACCCCTGGTCCCCTGCTTTCTAATCATGGATGTTGGCAGGTATATCAACGTTGACTATGCTGTAAATCAGGCTCTGACCTACATCATGTGTCAATATGGTGTATACTTCATGGAACAGTTTATGTGTAATCCAGATGAGCTCACTCTTCCCAAGTTCAAGGAGATCCTGAAAGGCGTCGAGAAATGGCACATCCAAGGACACATTGATACCTGCCTTCCAAAGTTCTCTCCATTGTTCATCTGGGGCATTGGGAACATTGACAGTGAGATAGTAGAGACCTTATGGTCCCTCTTGAATCTCATTGCCCATAGCGGTCACCAGATGACCCTCCCTTCACGTGCGGAACTCATAGATGCTCATATGAACGATAACAACTATAAGAAAATGATTGGGATAGGTGAGTTTCTCCTCCACATAGGTCTCATAGATTCATGCTTATATCGTGTGAGCAGCCGCGGCACTGGTAAGAAAATGGAAGAAGGGCCAAGTCGAGTTCAAGACTTGCAATGCAGAGTGCACCCATCTCCGGATGTCGCTGGATGATAAGACCCATTATGGATGGAAGGTCAACGCCCGAGCAGCCCAGGCAGCCAGAAATGAGGATGTTAATGAGATGAAGATCTTTGAGGTCCGGTCCCATACAGGTGTGTCAACTACTAGATCAAATTCTCAGAAGTATGCTTAGCTCACATCTGGAGGTCAGCACCATCCCAACAACAGGTGGAAGGTGAACTTATCAAAAAAGAGACCTCCTGGAGGGACAACAGTGGACTTGTGGAAACAATCACAAAAGGTATCCAATTGCAAGAGGAATAGTGCAGTCGAGCAGTACTGACTATCGGACTCTATCATTAGAGTAGCCATCCAGGTTCTCTTGTGATGGGTTGTCAACAACTTGAAGGAATGGATTAAGATGAAACAGAGGCGCCAAAAGCTTGCCTATGATATTGAAGACAGGGTGGGGAGTACCCTCCTGGCTAATAGCACATATATTCTGTCAGTCACATCTGAGACCACTACGTGAATATCCCCCCTCCTGCTTCCCCCGACTCTTGCGCACACCATCAAACCATTTACGACACTCTCGCCATTGTTTCCCTCCTACAGGTATTTTTTGACCCACAAATGCGCACATACACTCACAGGTTTTCACGCATATACCCTAGGACTCCAGCACATCCGTCCTCGGTGACCCAGTCGCCGCTGCCGCCCCCACCGGCTGTGGCCCACTCCGCTCATCGCGGGAGAGCCCCTTCTTCATTGCCGCCCTCCTCCTCACTACTCTACAGAAACTTGCCCACACCCTCGAATGCTTTGACTCCCTTGTTCAACGTGCCCGCCTCCTCTTGGGCCTCGTCCCCCCCCGATCTTGCCTAGCTCATTGTTCAGAGGCTCCCTCCCGCCACCCATGTCCTCCACAAAGACACTGCGCTCGTTTGCTTTATCCGTGGATTCACCTTCCCCATTGACGGTGTTCCCTGGGTATGTCCCTCTCCCCCTGCCGTTTTCTGCCCTCACCTACCAAAAAGCCTCAGTTCCCCACCCCCACAGACCTCAGTGTCCTCGCCGCCCACTGCAATTGCTCCCTCTCCCTCGACGCCGTTGACCTCGACGCTCACCTTGGGGGGAAAATATAGGTTGTTATACATTCCAACCCCAAGGACAAGTCTAGAGGTCGGTTACTCTGGGAGCACAAATGAGCTCGCGGTGTGTCTGTTGTGGGCTCTGGTCAAGAACTGGTCTGTTCGGCAGGTTAGCAACACTGACGCGCCATTTGGCCCCGCGTTTGGCTCTGGACCTCTGGATCTAACCTCTGGGCGGCGTGCCAGAGGTCCTTGCAACATTGGGGTAGAGGCCTTACGCCACCGTGAGGCCGGAGATTGGCTATCGAACGCTGGCAGAGTGGCTAGGAACTGCCGTCATGCCCATCTCACCGTCACCCTCCTCACCGACCTGTAACGATTACACATGGATAGGACACAAGCTGCCGCGCACGCGCACCCATCCTCACGTCGTCCGTACGCTGACGGTCTTCCTCCTGCCGTTAGAATACCTTACTCATCGCCACAGCCATCATAACACTGATCGGAGTGTGTTTGGCCTTTTCCAGAGTCAAGGACGGGCTTTCCTCCTCTTCCTGACTGTCATTCTAACAGCCCAAGTCTTTTCAGAAGCCCCAGGCTCATCCGCCGTGTATCCAACTTCCCCTCGGGGTTGAACGCCTCTCTAGCCCCCTCTTCGGAAAGCAATAAAGTTCGTGCCGCCGAAAGGAGTGTGGTGTTGCGTCGCCACCACTGAACTCGTGTGGTCAAACTCAGCCTGTAGGTCTCTCATCTCCCCGTGGTTGAAGCCTGCTGACCCATCTTCCCGTCCCAATGGACTCCCGCCCTTTCTATCGTCTACAGCCCTAAATCGAGATCCTGCTTACTACTGTGCATCTTACCCATCGTTCTTGCCTTGCATTCACCTGATTTTCCGCACAAATGGTGATGCGACTGTCTGACTCAGGTGGAGAGGTACAAGGAGGGGATGAACGGTGGCTAAGTGGGATGGTCTAGCTCTCAACATGCTGGTAGGCAGGCTCACCATCAGGGATGTCGTCGGTGCCCAGCTGGCGAATCTTGGACGTAGGTAGCTCGGGCATAGGTGGGGATACGTCTGATAACGTGGGTGGGTCTAGGAAGGTTCAGCCCTGGGATGGGTGTAGGGGCTGTTGACACGTTGGAGTCTAGGAAATAGTGAGTGTCGTCCTCGTTTCCAAGGAAGAACACACTAACTTTGCTTTCAGACACTCCATGAACACCATGGTTCTGGTGACAAACGAGAAAAAAATGAGAAAAGGAGCTCACGTGTAGCCACTCATTGTCAGTGGTGGCCTGGGTGTGAGGGGCGGGGGAAGAAGAGGGCGATAAAGTGAGAGAAGATGAGCTCCTTTTTGAACACTTACGCCGCACTGAGGTCCTGAAGAATAACAGCAGCTACCTGAGTGTGGAGTGATGGTAAGGGAGGAAAGCAGGGATTCATTCATGTGTGGAACCCACGGCACCATCGGGGACTCCTGAAAAGGAAATTTGTAACCCCATGTGGTTTAAGGTTTAAGATTTAATGTTTAACCATGGGAAGCCACTGCGCCGCTTCGTCCCTGGTGTCATCACCAGTTTTCAGTTCCTCTTGGCCGACCTCTGGCTTTCTACAGTCGTGTTCCAATTTCCAGTTCCAGTGCGTCAAAACACTGTCCCTGTCTTGGGGATTCTGTACTAAACAAAGCTCCCCCCTTTTTAGAAATGCCTTCTATCCAGGGATCATTCAAGAAAAACCCCACTCATCGTTGTCACCGTGGATCCGGGGAAATGGCCACACGAATGGGAGACTACATTCAGAATAGGAGGAAGGAAGTTCTGGCAAAAAGGGGCTGTACTCGTCGTGTGTGCTCTCTGTCTTACGACTTTCTGATTTGCACTGATATCTTTTCTTAGTCCTTATTGCTGTGGAAGCCTTTCATGATGACTTCTTGAAATGGCCAAAGGACCGAGAGGCTGTGATAGCCCTTGTGACAAGAAAATACAACCACACTGCTGATATATTGCCCACTGTCGAGTCTCAGACCCCAGTTGGAATTCTAAACTCCACGCCCCACAGTCAGAAGTTCCTGGCCCTCTTATTTGTCAACATTTTCAAAGACCACATCAACAACTTGATGATCAGGTTATTTGACGAGTTTATAGATACAAATCCAGTGTTCTTCGGTGCCAAATACAAGGGTCGCTTCAAAACCCCTGCTCTCCACCTCGGTGTTTGGCAAATCTATATGAGCCGCCTCATGATCACACGTGAATCTAGGGATCAGGCTCCTGAAGTCATCGAGAAGATGGACACCTTTCTCTCAGCGGTCAAGAGGTTCGTGGTCCCCAAGATCCTCTCTTTCCTCATGCAATACCTTCCAGAGCAAGCTGCCCAGGTGAAGCGGTAGGTAGTCTGCGAGCTTCCTGTTCTTTGTTCATTGTCTCACCCTCCTTTTAGTGCTCATGCATACATCTGCAAGGAGATTTGGCGGGAGTTTGCCCAACGACCTGCCTTGGACTTGGATGAGGCCTTCCTGGTCTTCGCTGTCAAGGAAGGCTCCAGTGAAATTATCCATATTGATTGGAACGACTTCCCTGACTCCCTCGCTTTTATTGTCGTCTTCGGGGACTGGACAGGAGGAGAGCTCTGCCTTCCTCAGCTTGACAAAAAATTCAAGCTTCAGCATGGCCAAGTTTTCGCTTTTACAGCTTGCAGGCTGGCACATTTCACAACTCCTCCCACTTCCAGATGCAGAATCATCTTGACATGTTTTTGTGATCAGTGGATCTTGAAGAATGCCCCTCCTGAAGATGTGATTGTTGTTGAATGAACCCTCGACACATTTCCTTGCTATCCGTACAATACTACAAACTTCCCTCCAACTCCATTGTAACTGTTGATGAGAACATGGACCAAAGCAGTATTTTTGTAGAGTTGGTTCTTCATAAGTACAAGATGCAAAGAATGGGAGCAACGAAGACAAGTGCTACGTCGCAAGGGGTGCTCACTTGTCCATGCAGTCTGCACGTCAACGCTGTGAAGGGGTCCAGTGTCCTCGGGGGTTGGACGCCTACGCCTTCTTCCACGCTCCCAGCCACTCGCCACCAAAACAGATGCAAACACCGTGGAGAGAATCGGAAACCATAACCTCAACCAATTCTGTGGAGAAAACAAGAAGTAAGTACTCTCGATCACGACGACCTCGCGAGCGCCAACGTTGTCTGCACAATTGCCCGCTCAAGTCATGGGTTTGCATTTGCCTTACCTCATTCTGTCCGCGCAAATCTTGAAGGCACGGAACACCGGCCGTGCGCACTGGTACATGCAAGATTTGGCGTATTGACGCGTCGTCGTGAGGGAGAGGAATGATGTGGGGGCCGACACGTAGAGGACACGATGGACAAGGTCAACGTTTAATGTTTCTTGGTGATGCAGAGTGGAGATGGGAGAAAGGTGGGAGAAAGGCAGGATAGGAGAAAGGCGGGGCTTCCCTTGTACCAAGTTTTAACTTTCCGACTTCGAGATCTCTGGGAATCTCTAATCTCTCATGTAAGCTATATGTCCCGTGATGCATGGATTCATTCACGTGCCCATTATTTTTCTTTCGATTACATAATTATTAATATATTTGTGTGGCATTGACAGTGGCACCCGCACATTATGATGCATGTGTCCACTTTCCTAGGCCGGCCCTGTGGCATCGCGAGCGACTTCTTACTGTTCCATCTGTCCTCTACTCACTAGTAGGTGTACCGTTAGTTCACCCCGGACCCCTAAATCACATTATATTGTGCACAAAACTCGGCATCCACACAATATTTCTATTCTTATCTCTGTTGCTCTAAGACGGCTCTCAAGTGGGGAAGACTTTTTGACAAGGGGAAAGCTCCGAAGCACGGAGGATAGTCTATGAAGGATGGGATAGGGTGTTCGGAAGGACATTATGGGTGCTTATAGAAGATCCTGGCGGGGGCCTGAAAGGTACGTCTTTAACTGTGATGACAGCTACTTGTACGATATTTTCTCGGCGAAGAGATAATTGTTCTCAGATGTCATATTATCTGTTTATTAGATGGTCCCCCCTGGCTAAGTCAACAAGATAAACTCAGAAACAACCACCCATGCTGAACGTTAAATGTGAACGGTGAACCCTTATGTGCCCCGGTATACAGGGCGCCAAGCTTTGAGCAATGACGATCACTTTATCTCACTCCTTCCTGTGAGAGTTCCTTGTGCTCGTGCTCAGGCATCCATATTCCTGTGCTAATCGTTCAAAATCCCCCATTAGGTAGTGGATGTCCCAATGTGCTTGTGTCCCTTCTGCGAGTGGAGTACTCTTCCGAGATCAGGCCATCATAGGCACGGTGTCTTTTCTTTTTGTTAGACTAGCAGTTGATTTTAGGCGGGTCCTGATGCGCGGCGGTCTGTGAAAGTTAACGCAGTGATGGCCTGCCGTGTTCCATATGAAGAAGGCCTTAAGATGCGGATTTCTCTCAGAGGGCTTCCTCATGTTATTTGTCAAATCCGGCTACCGACCATTGACCATCTCCTACATCTTTGGTTGGCAACTGGTCATAACATAACTTTGGCGAGTCTCTTCCACTGTTGCCTGTCAACCATCACTAACATGTTCAGCAGGCGATGGCTCGAGGAGGGCAGAAGGTTTGCTATTGCAATGTGTGTCTCAGATACACTACAATGGTGGAGGGCGCAAAGGTCACCGGGCAACATATCTCTGCCTCACTTTGGAGAAACCATCAAGACCAACAAAAGTGTCGGAATGCTGTGGTAGCCTCTTCATCTTCTAGCCTGGTCCCCCCACCCACCCCGAGACCACCGGTGACGTCTTGTTCTCAAGCCCAGTCCCCAGGTGATGCTTTACATATTTCTATCTCCCACACATCGCCTCCTTCAATGCTCAAAACATATCAAGGAATCTGCTGGAAAGCATTTGATGGATCATATATACACGACACCTAAGGCAGGGGGGCCACCATCACTACCGGTGCGCTCTCAAGATTGCCAACAGTTAGCTCAGCTATCGGTGGTTCCTCCCACTGTCCCCCCCCGGGTCTTTTTTCAAGGGACCAAGTGTCCCAGACCATGACGCGCCTGTTTCGGTCAGTAACCTGCATTCGTTCGTACATTCTCTTATGTACATTTTCTACAGGCTACTCCACGAGAAGTGGCTCTCCGCGACCTTGAGATTTTCCGTCGTTATTTTGAACAGTCCGCCGGAGAGTTTGACAGTGGGATATCGCTGGAATGGAAGTGGTCGGAGAAGAGCCTGCCAAACATGACAAATCGACCTCCTCCCCTCCAGGCTCTCTTGGGAACCTGCAATGACCAGTTTCTGACCCACCATTACAAGATCAGATCTGTCTTGTCTGATGCAGAGCAGTGTCCGGTAGATGACACAGAAGTACGGCGGATCACCGAGAGTCTTGTCCAAGATATCAAGGCTCATCTCTCTCACCTGGACGATGTCTTGTCCCATGTATGGACAGACTTCTGCACCAGGAAAGAAATGACACCTGTCCCAAATGTTGTTTATGACACAGGTGAGCTCCCTCATCAATATTCTCTTCGTCTATTGACCACATTTTAGATAAATTCTTCCGGCCTCGCGATGTACCCAGTCGGCCGTACATGATGTGCGCTACGCTCCTTGCCGTAGTTGCTCACATTATCTTTGGTGTTTCCGTCGAGCACTCCCATTTCATTCTCACCGGTCTTCAGGCGATTCTGAGCGCAGCCATCGTGAGTATGGGGCCCGATCATGGTGACTGGCCCCAAAGTGAAACCATTCCCCGCGACATACGTACAGTAGAGCTCTTCACGAGTGCACTCTTACAGGTACCTGCAACCTTGAGACAGGTACCTGTGGCTCCAGATCTTATACTCCCACTCTCACGAGTATCAGGCAAACAGGTACCTGTGGCACAGATACTCCCACTCGCGGATACACAGGTATGACAAGTACCTGTCGTTCCTAGAAAATATGATACAAGCAGCAGTAGTGGCCTTCTTAGACTCATCTTGGAAGCTCTGTTAGGCATATTGACACTCCATCTTCAAGGCAAGGATAATGCTAGTAACATTTAAGTACAGGTTAACATGTATCAGAGTATGATACAGCATACCGCACAAGGCTTTCAGCTATATATGTGAGGGGAGGAGAGGAAATAGATGAGAAAGGGGCCATAATAGAAACAACAGTACATAAGGATCTACAAGAGAGAGTGCTTATATCAATCCAACAGCTATTATCTGTAATTATGTCAAGATCAACCCTGCCAAAGTACCTGACAGGTATTTGACAGGTACTTGCACAGGTAACCTGTGAGCTCAAAAGTCATACCTGTACTCTCACGAGTATCAGGCACACGAGTACTCGTATCCACGGATGGCAGTACCCACGGATGTGCCTTACAGGTACTCATACAGGTACTCACGAGTATAGCCACTCGTGAAGAGCTCTAATATACAGCGATGTGCAGGTTTGGCCTGGAGCCAGAGATTGTCAAGATGGCATGCTGCCCGAAGTGCATGACTACTTACGCGCCAGAAAAGACTCCGCCGGATTTGTACCCTGCTCTGTGCACCGCCATCCTCATGGATAATGACGGCCTCTGCAACATGCCCTTGTTTGCCTCGCGATCCTTTGAGGAGAATGTTGATCAATCGCCAAGTACTGGTGTGGACGCCGGCGGGAACCGAAGGAAAAGGGCAAAGGCAAGGGCAAAGGCGAAGAAGGAGGAGAGATCCTCTCCTGCACAGGCTCCCGAGCTACTTGCTGCCAACCCCCCTGACCGAGTTCCAGTGGATGGAGATCAACCCACCAAGGACACTTCAAGACTGATCAAAGCCTTTTCATACCAGATGCTATCCTCATGGCTGGGACACTTTTTGTCCTGTCCGGATATCAAGAAAAAACTTGGGAAAGCATGTGAACCTTCTCCCACCAATCGTGGGAAGATACACACAAAGTAGTGTTGTACAGGGAGTGATAATAGGTGTTTGACTGTGTATTGTAAGATATCCCACCACCTCTTCTATGCCTCCGTGACTTCCTCATTCACTACTCACCCCACCACAGGGTAACAGCACAACCCCTCGACACTGATCGCTTTGTCGGCACCTCAATCTCAGTAAGTCAGTATTCAGCAAATGGAAAAGATTGCGTAAAGTATGCATACCTGAGAAGGCCGGAGTACCATCTCTCTCGAGCTGATCCTCCTCTATGGAAACAATGAGACAGTGCCACCGTGCCGGGTATGCACATGTCCTGATCATCTGTATACCATACCATGAATATGTGCTTACCTTATTTTACACGGCACCACAACTGGTCCATATCACAAACAATACCATTTGGGAGGTGAATTCTGGCAGAGAGTATCACAAATCTCCTATCGCCAGAGTACTTGTGGTGTTCAAAATCTGAAATTTATCTACCGCATGGCCTACTTGGTATTCTTCACTATCACGGAGACAGTTTTGTGATCGGGAGACAAACAAAAACAACAGACCCGACCTGAGCATGGATGTTAGGGGTTCCGGCATATGCCGGACAAGGTTGCAAGCACATTTGAAATTGGGGTTTTGCTTCATCACCCCAACCACCATGCCTCCACGGGACACCAAACGGGCTCTCAATGCATCCGGCCCTTCACAGCCTGAGGTAAAGTGTGTTTCGGTCACCGATTGGCCAAGTGTACTGGGGTTGCTGTCAGCAACGACTAGTGCGACACCACCAAGTTACGACAAAGCTGACAGAGGAAGAGGACGACAGAGGACCGACAGACACGGCGACAGACGAGGGAAGCAAGCAAAGTCGGTAGAATGGACTAGCTCGGATAAGGAATATGTACAGCGGAGCGAGCTTATATACACAAGAGGAGAGAGACTTAGGTAAGCAACCAATACACGGCGATCAGTAAGCAGACCAAGTATAAGTAAGCAGTCGTATGTAAAAGAGCACAGCATGAGTCTATCGTACAGCATGAGTCAAGAGAAAGGAGTCAGACCCGGACCGAGATGAGTCACGTGGGTCCGGGCGGGATATGATAGCCGGGTCCGGGCCAAGGTGGAGCCGGACCGGTGATAAGTCGATAAGTCCTAAAGCGTGAACCGATGTAAAGTAAAAAGAAAATTATATACCGTTCATGACATCACCCTTCCTTGATTCGACGTCCTCGTCGTAATCAGATCCAGTTTCTTCCTCCGACAGGAGTTTCCAACGATTAAGTGTGCAGGTTTCGGGCACCCGGATGTTCACGGTGGAAGTCGTCAATGCGTTTCTTGGCATTCTGGAGATTGGTGAGAGGCTCCCAAGTATTGTCATTGTCTGGGTAGCCTTTCCATTTGACGAGGTACTTGAAGCCGCGACCACCTTCTTGATCTATAATCTTTTCGACCTCATGACTTCCTCTCCTTGGACTAACTCTGGGGGTGGAGGTGTAGGTGCTTTCTGATTTTTGAAGGCAGGACCGTTGTGGTTGGGATAGGAGGGACTCGTTGAAGACCGATGTTTTCGTGACTAGGATGCAGGGAGGTGAAGCTTGTACCGTGCTCTGACTTTTTCCAGGATTTCGAAAGGACCGAAGCATTGTCACTAGCTTTTGCATAGGACGTGCCGTTTTGATTACGGTTTGGCCATCTCTTGTCTTGGCTTCCAGCCAGACGAAGTCGCCAATTTTGTAATCTATTGGTTCGTCCTTCTTGCAATCATAAAAGCGCTTTTGATCATCCTGTGCTGCTTTAGCGCAGAGCGGGCTTCCTCATAGATGTCTCTCGCATGCGTTGTGCAAACTCGTTCGCCGATGGTTTGTCTGTTTCACTCGAGGGTTTGTCCCCAGGTAGAGTTCCCGACCATAGTTGGCAAAGTTGGAGACATCCCAATCGAACTATGGACCATGTTGTTGAGCGCAGTCATGGCAGTGGAGTAACGTGTCCAATTGTCCTGTCGTTGATTGATGAAGATGCGAAGGTAGTTTTCCATGGTCATGTTGGAGCGTTGGTCTGTCCGTCCGTCTGAGGTGATACGCCGTGGACGGGTTCCCTTCAATGCCTAACAGTTGGAACAATGCCGTGGTGAATTTGGAGACAAACACGCTGCCACGGTTGCTGACGATCTTTCTAGGAATTCCATGATGGGGGACCACCTCGCGTAGGTACTCGAAGGCGAGTTCGTCCTCCGTTAGGTCTTTGGTCGTGCCCCAGAAAAAAAACCTGCTTGGTACCCATGCAGTTCACATTGCAGATGGCGTCTTTTCCATCCGAGACTGGGGCGGCATGACAAAGTCGATGGATACATGCTCCCAAGGCGCTTGTGGCGGGTCATGTGGGTGGAGTAGAGCGGCAATGTGATCAGTCTAATCTTGGTACGTTGGCAGGTCTCACATCCTTCGACATATTTTCGGACATCGTCTCTAATGCAGGCCACCAGTAGTTGCTGTGTATGAGCTCGTGAGTCTTGTATCGTCCTGGATGACCGACAAGTGGGCCGTCATGATGAGCTTGGATATGTCGCACGGAGTCCTTTGTCTCTTGGGACATAGAGTCTGTGTTGCCAGGTGACCGTTCCATCTGCGTGTTTTAGCCATCCTCCCTTTGAGTGCTAGGGCACGTTCTACACATGGTCTCGGAGTAAGGTAGCCTCCTGAATCCGCTCAATGAAGACATTGTCAGGTCCATTGGTTACAATTCCGCATGGTTAGGGGCGAAAGAGTTCTGGTTTCAGGAGGACAATGTTTTCATTGTCTTTCTCCCCCTTCTCAAGGCCCGCTAGTCGGGAAATAGCATCGGGTTTACCCATTGTTTTGCCAGGCTTTGTGAGTACGTACAATGATACTCTTGTAGCTCCGTTACCCATCGTGCTTGTCTCCGATTTAGCTTCTGCGCCTTGCGGAGTGTGAGATTGCGATGATCCACCAGATTTCAAACTCCTGTCGTGTGCCCCCATGAGGTATTGTCTCCATTCCTCTAGCGCTGTCATGATAGCCAGTAATTCCTTGTCATAAATCTCATAGTTCCTCTCAGCTTCGCTGAGGGACTTTGAGAGGAAGGCGACCGGGTGCCTTGCCATTGTCCTGTTGTTGCGAAAGTACCGTGCCCGTGCATAGTCAGAGGAGTCCGCCTCAACCAGAACTGCCCATCGTCTGTAGGATTGCTAGAACTGGCTGCGATGTTATACGTCGCTTGAGTTCCTCAAAAGCCTCTGCTGTGGGTTGTCCCAGACCCATTCCGTCTTCCCAGTGAGTTTAGTCATTGGGTGAGCAATGCCGCTGAGTCCTTGATAAAGCGACGGTAGAAGTTGCAAAAGCCCAAAAACGATTGAAGTTGTTTCTTTGTTTTGGGGCTGGCCAATTGGGGATTGCCGCGACCTTTGCTAGATCCTGCGAACCCTTCCTCCGCTGACAATCATGCCCAGGTATTCGATTTCTGCCTTCTCAAACTCGCACTTTTCTGGCTTCAGATAGAGTTTGTTTTCTCGCAGGATCCGAAGGACCTCCTTGACTATCCGACGATGTTCTTCTAGCGTATGTTGTGAAGATGAGGATGTCATCCAAATACGACCACGACTCCTTGATGGATCAAGTCTTTGAACAGGTCATTCATCATGGCTGTGAACGTGACGGGGAGTTGGTGAGTCCAAAACATGACCGTGGCTCGTAGAGACCTTTGTTCGTGCAATGCAGCTTTCCACCGTCCCCTTCTTTAATCCGAACTTGTTTTACCCCCATCGGACATCGAGCTTGGTAAATTGCCGTGCTCCTTTAAGTTTGTCAACCAACTCTTGGATGAGCGGGAGCGGGTAACGGTTCTTTATTGTCATCTCATTGAGCTTTCGATGTCCTGCACAGGACGTAGCGAGCCATCTTTTTTCTTGATGAAGAAGAAGGGGGAGGCCATGGGTGATTTGGACGGTTGGATCCGGCCAGATCTCAGGTTCTCTTCCAAAAAGCATCCAGTTGCTTCTGCTCGTCCATGTGAGGGGGTAAACTTTGCAATCGACCGGTTTGAAGTTAGGAGTGAGCTCAATGGCGTGGTCCCATGGGTCGTCGCAGGGAGCTTGTCGAAGTTGTCTTTGTCAAAATGTCCTTGAATTCGTGGTACGCCGTTGGGACTCGCTCAGAGAAGGTCTGTTCCTTTTTCTTAGCGTGCTCTTCAATTGCAATGTCCGATGCATGGGTCCGATGTGGTATGTCCTTTGTAGCCATCCCAGTCGAAAGCAAACAGCTGCTCATCCTTTTCCAGGTGGACTGGCTTTTCCTCCTCCTTCATCATCATCGATATTGAGGAGGGAGGGGGACAGAGCAGCTGATAGGGCATCGGTCGATTCAATTGACCCGGATTTCCAGTCGATGTAGGGTTTGTGCTTCTTTAGCCACCTCATGCCAATGAAAAGGTCCGTATCTCCTAGATTGGAGACCGCAGGTCAATGTTTTCTTCATGGTCTTGAATATTTAGGCGAAGTGTGACATATTCCGTGATGGGACCCCTGTGTTGAGAGTGCTTGTCTGCATTTCGTACTGGGATTGGGCGAGCAGTCCGTCGCGTGGGGATGTGATTTTCCTGCACAAACTTCGTGTTGATACACGAGCCAGTGCAACCACTGTCCAGGAGTGCGAGAGCTTTGACAATGCGCTTGGAATCTACCACCAGTTTTGTGGGAATGACCATTTGTTCCTTAGCGCTCGAGGACGTATGAACTGCATGGGAGTGGCGAGCTCTAGTAGAGCTTGGCATGCTAATCATCTTCTATGCCAGTTATCTCCTTGATGGCTTCATAAGTAGCCTCGTCTGGCGTCGTAGCTGTGTCCAGATGCGAAGGATTGCGATCGCACTTTCGGGTTTGTCTTCCCTTAAGCGACGAAGTGTCCATTGAGCCGTTCTAGGTGCCATATAACATGATTTGGGTGCTGTGCCCCTTCCATTGCACGGCGTTGTCCCTGTCTCCCCAGGTTCATGACCAAAACCGAGTCCGTATCCAAAACCGTATCCAAAACTGAAACCGAACTGATGCCATATCCAAAGCCGAAGGCTCACAAATCGAAGCCTGACTATCTAAAATAACAACGGGACACGTGCCCGTACCAATAGAGTCCATAAAAGAAGTCATAATGGGGATATCTCCCATAGTAGTACTCCGAATCAACAATGCGCATATGCAATGAGAATCAGGCCACAGGGCGCAACAAAACCAGATGAGCAAGAAACAGAAACTTGGGCTTCAGAGCCGTGTACATCGTCACCCCCTCAAAAACCCTCCTTCTTCTCTTCATCTATTCGGCGGAGCTTGAAGCGTGTCCATCACGCTTTTCCGATCTTCGGCCGACAGGCCCTCCAGCCCGCGGTGGGCGTCTCGAACTCTGTGCTCGAGCCTCCCGCTTTGGTGGTTCCTTGTACCGGTCCCCCCCCACATTCTCGGATGTTCTTTAGTCCACCCTGCAGTCCCGCACCTGGTGGCCGTTCTGTCCGCAGCGGAAGCATCAGCCCTTAATGTCGACATGGTTGACGTCCATCGGCTGTCCTTTGCCACCGTGCACCGTGCCAGTTCCGTCGCAGCGCCATGGGACCTGTCCCCCTTGCTGCCCATTGGACAACCCTTGTCCTTTGGGTTTTTGGTTCTGCGCGGGCTGCGGCGTTGCGTGAGTTTTCAGGTCCTCCCGCTCCTGTCGCAGTCCATCAATCAGAATGATGCGCTCCTTGAGGTCCTCATATTTGAGGGACGTGGCCGCTGTCAAGATGGAGTCGATGGTCCAGTAGTAGATGTTGTGCTTAAGCAGCTGCATGAGGTGGATGGGGTCCTGCACCGTGGAGTACCCAGCCTTCCTTGCCAGTTGTTCAAACCTGGCAAAGTATTCATGGGCGGTGGTACCCTTCGTCTGTTTGAACCCGTCCAGTTCGACCGCGGCACGGTGCTGCTCATTGACATCAGTGAAGGCACCTTTGAGCACCTTGTGGAAGTCCACCCAGGTGACCATGGCTTCATTGGCCAGTTGCACACTTTTGTACTCGGCCTTCCAGGTGCTTGCTGCTTCCCCTGTCATGTATGGAGGATGAAGAGTACTTTGTCCTTGTCCGTCACGAGGTCATCCTCGGCGGCTCGCATGTACTCCTCGCATGACTGCACCTCGTTGAAGTCCCCTCGTTCCCAGAGAAGCCTTCAGGAGTTTTTGCGTGGACCTTCTTTTGAGGGGGTCTGGCGGCGGCGGCGGCTGGGGCGCAAACAGTGACCGCAGGGGGGTGTACATGATGGGGGGGGCAGTGACGTTGACGGTGGGGGGTGGCAGGTTGAGGCGGCAACAAGCACGGCAGGGATGGCGACCCATTGGCCATTTACTTCCATGAGCCATGCATTGTCGGTGCCATTATTCATGTGTTGGATGGGAGAGCCAGTTTGGCCGATGACGATGTTCCATGTTCCACCAATTTTGGTGCATTTGGCAAGTTCACCGGGGAGAGGGGGTTGGGGGTCGGTGCGGATCCACTGGGCAGCCATGATTGGTTCGTCGAGGTCAGAGAAGTCTTCGTCGGTGACAGGTGGTAGGCGGAGGCGGCGATGAGGTTGAAGTTGGCTTCTGTTACAACTTGTCCAAGGTACTCCAGTTTCCATTTCCTTACTAGGAAGGACGTTGCTAACCCGGGTTACGACGGTGCCCCTTTCGTAACCGTCTCAACCACACAACGACGACAGTGCCACAGATCGTCACCGTCTCAACAGCATTGCCACAGATCGTCACCGTCTCAACGCATAGCCCCGACGATGCCACAGTCTCGTTCCCGTAGATACTCGATACGACCGTTGCTCGATGTACATATATTTACTCGACCTCCTTTCTTTATAAAAGGAGGCCCATCGAACGAGCCATTCCCCACTCGTTCTCTTTGTAAATACAGGACTGTTCTAATAAGAACCCCTCCTCTAAACGCTAAAGAGAATCCCAAGCAAACTAAGTGATAAGCTTGCCTAAGCTTCCGTGAAGACTTACTGCTTCGCTTATCGACCTTCACCTTCGTATAACCGAGACGTCTGATCACCTGATCCCACCTCTCACCGCGTAAGAGTACTGTAGCCTGAGCCACTTGTCACGTGATAAGGACCATCCTTAACACTAGAACGAGCTCTCCTCTACACTAGCTCACCCTACAGTTTGGCGCAGAGCGTCAAACGAAACACCCACCACGGAGTCAGCGAACAACCCGCTGAAAAAAACCATCAGATTTTGAATCCCTCAACTCCAATCAAACTGCAGTCGGAGACTTCCCTAACGGAAACGAAGATCATCGCTGGACATTTGACCCCTATCATCTCCTTTTTTACTACGACGGAACCCTCGTCGCGAAAGAAAGCAAAGGGACATACGCATACCAGTGGAACCCACCCTATACAGATACAACCTTCCCCAGCAGCAGAAATACTTCAAAGATAGATCCAAAAGAGAAAAGGAAGACGAAGCTACGACAATTCACATTGGAAGCGCCCAGATTATTCAAGACCTCATATCGGGCCCCTCTCATCAGAAGAACTCTGGAAACACCTGGACGCACGAAATCGAAGAGAAGCCTTACACCGGAATATTAAGGACTACTGGGAATTTGATCCCGATCCCGACACAGCCATACGACAACCGACACCGAACCCTCAAACCGAACTCCAGCATCCTCAAGAACCCGCAACAACTACACAACCTCCAGAGGAAACCGCGCCAGAACCTAAGAGAACTGTATCAAACCCCAAGTTAAGTCCGATTCCGAGGAAGTCGAGAAGGCAGCCCATCGAGCGCAGCAGAACGGAAGGACATACAGAGAAATCAACAAATCTCCATCAGTTAAATCAGACGAAAGATCTTCGGAACCAAAAGGAAGACAAGAAATCTATTCGGAAGACCAGAGAACGTCACAACAATGGGAGACAACCGCCACCTCGATATCCCAACCCCGCCACCGCACTTGGCAATATCCCCCCTGGAGAGACTAATGTACCGCGCCAACCCTGCAACTCCAACACCAGCCGATCCCGCAAAACCGAGACATGAGACTCGATTCTCCCTAGGATTTGGCACGACCGAACCAATAAGATGGAGACCGCCACAATCACCATCACCACCGCCTTCCGACCGATCGATCGAAACAAGAAAGGAAAAGAATTTCAGGACTACGTTTTCGGAAGAGGAGCAACCGCAGATCTTCCGAAAGATCAAAGTATCCCCCAGGGAATTCCCCACCGGGAGAACAGGAACAATTGGATCAAAGCCCGACGACAAGGACAAAGGATTCAAGTTAAACGCATTAGGAGTATATGACGGAAGGACGGGCAAAAGCAGCAAAGTTCGTAGAACAATGCGTACTTCGCTTCATAGCATTCCCCAACGCTATGCTGCAACATGCGTAGATAACCTTCGTCTCTCACATCTCACCGATGGGCCTGCCCTTCACTGGGCGTCCCTTTTAATAAGCAAAATCGATAAGATACAGATCGCGGCCTAGATCCAGAAGCGTACCTCCATGGACGGTGTTCCGCGACCACTTCTTAGAGACCTTGGAGAAATAGACCCCGGAAGGGACGCTAGATTCAACATACAGCGCCTGGAACAAGGCACTATGGACACCAAAGATTACACTCACGATCTTCAGAGACTATGCTATGGAAGCTGGTTCCGATCATAAAGCATTGATCGACCAATTCAAGAGAGGACTGCGCAACGATATCGTGGTCGAGATCCTCAAGAGAGATCACATCTCGAACATATTGAAGAATGGTAATGAACCGCATTGCGCATCGATAATAACTGGCGAGAAGCTCAAGCATTCCAACGGCATTATACAACCAATGAACCCAACGAGCGACCTCACCCTCCTATACAAAAAACCACAGGCGTACGTTCCATTCCGAAAAGGAAACGGAAACAAAGGAAACGTTACCACCCCCAGAGCCGCTCAGACCGGAAACCAACGGCCGAAACTTCAGACGCCTTACCCCACAAGAACTACCGAACTCCAGAAATCAGATCATGCTTCTATTGCCGAAGCCAGGACACATCTCCAGGAACTGCCCAGAGAAACGTACCCAAACAACGATCAATGCACGAACAGCGAATCTACAGAGGAAGAATCCACCGATTGACAGATCACCAAGCTTGTGAACAAGATGGACAGTGAAACGTTCGCACGCACTGCCAACATGTTCAAAGACAATCAGGTTTTTTGAATCTTCCTTCAACCGCGGCTGTTGAAAGGACACAGACAATGAACTTTTCAAGTCGATCTCTTACAGGATACAGAAGATGACGTAAATAGAACAGTGTATATAAGGTCATACCAAGACGGAGCAACACACGCTCCATCAATTCATATACCTGTTATGTTTCATGGAAAGTTCCGTAAAGCGCAGCAAAAGCGCTATTGGACACGGGAGCAAGAGCACTCTGATCCATCCAGATTTTGTAACGAAAACCAAGATGAATCTGATCCAGCTTAAGAAACCGATACCGATAACAACGTCGACGATCTCGAACACTCTGGGAGAGATCAAACAGAAGGTATACCTTCCAATGACGATGGAAGGAATCACGGAGAAATTCACCGCGAAAGCCTAGGACTATTCGTCACAGCCCATGAGAGACGAAGTAATCTTAGGACCCCTTGGCTTAAAAACACAACCCTACATCGATTGGAGAAAGAGACAGATTACCTACAGACATGTCCGTCCGTGCTCCACCACGAGTAAAACAATGATCGTCCAAGGAAAAGACGAACCCTTCCTACCATCATTCGAAGAACAGAAGATCAACCATCACGCAACGATAGAAGAAACAAGAAGACCCCGAATTCAACTCCGATCTCGCCGATATCAGGATAGTCAACGTTCCATGGAAAGACTGACGTAGAAACAATGCCGATTGCAAGAAACAAACAACCCGGTTTTGGATAACAGCAAGAGCAACCAAGGCACAGAACTCGCAGAAAAGTGGCCATAGGAGAAGAGAGAAGACACTCGATGAGATGATTCCGTCTAGTTACAAACATATCAGAAGGTATCGAAAGAAAGCGTCGGAACGCTTTCCAATCAGCGACCTTGGGATCCACGCGATAGACCTGACTGAAGGATGGAAACCTCGGAATTGTAAAGTGTACCCAATGACGGTACCCGGAACGGAAGAACTGGACACATTCATAGATGAACATCTACGAAAAGGTTACATCCGAGAATCAAAATCAGAGATATCATCACCCTTCTTCTTTTCAAGAAGAAAGATGGATCTCTTCGACCAGTACAGACTATCGCTATCTTAACTCGATCACGGTCAAAAATGAATACCCGATACCACTCATCTCAGATCTCATCGACAAATTAAAAGGCGCTAAGATCTTCTCAAAGCTCGATCTCCGATGGGGATACAACAATGTTCGGATCAAAGAAGGAGATCAATGGAAGCTGCGTTCAAAACAAACAGAGGCCTTTTCGAACCAATGGTAATGTTCTTCGGACTAACCAACTACCCACCCGCAACATTCCAAGCAATGAATGAACGCACTTTCAAAGAATTATAGACACCGGAAAAGTGGTGGTCTATATGGATGACATACTGATATTTACAGAAACACTCGACGAACATAGGAAACTGATGAAAGAAGCCCTCCAACTTCTAGAACGAAACGATCTATTCCTGAAACCAGAGAAGTGCTTCTTCGAACGACCATCGATCGAATACCTAGGCGTGTAATCACGCACAACAAGGTACAGATGACCCGGTCAAAGTCCAAGTGCTAGCAAATGGCCCACACGAGGAAAGTAAAAGAAGTCCAATCATTCCTCGGATTTGGAAATTTCTATCGACGCTTCATCAAGACTATTCTAAGATCGCCAGACCCCATTCCAGCTCACAAAGAAAGACCACGAATGGAACTGGACGACCGAAGTGAACGTACCTTCGAAAGACTAAAACGAGAATTCACGTCGTCCCCAATCTTAATCATGCCCGATGAAAACAACCATTCCGCATAGAGAGTGACGCCTCCGATTTTGCGTACGGAGCTATACTATCGCAGCCAGAATGAGATCGAAAGATGGCATCCGGTCGCGTACCTATCCAAATCACTGTCACCCCGCAGAACAAAATTACGAGTATACGACAGAACTCTTAGGAGTAGTGAAAGCCTTAGAACACACTGGCGACACTATCTAGAAGGAGCGAACCAACAAGTCGAAATCTGGACAGATCATAAAAATCTAGAATATTTCACAACAGCGCAAAACTCAATCGACGGCAAGCACGATGGAGCTTATATCTGTCCCGTTTCGACTACACCTTGGTGCCAAACCAGAAGTACAAACAAGGAGATGGACTTTCTAGAAGACCAGATCATAAGGAAGACAATTCCAAGACAACGACGACCGCATCCTGCTTCACCCTTCGGTTTTCAGGGCTAGAGCCACCGGAAGAGGAACAGTCGAAGCAGTCGGAGACAAAAGAACTTCTCAAAGAACTAAGGAACTTCTCGCACCTAGATGATGAAGTCTGGACAACTAGATACGATCAAAAGATCGGGACCACACACCCTTGCAAAAGGGATCGAAGATTGGAATTTCGAGAACAATTTGATCATCAGAAAAGGAAAGATCTACGTACCACAAAATCTCGAACTTCGACGAATGATCCTAAAATCACATCATGATCTCCAAACAATTGGACATCCAGGAGGAAATGAAAACTCTAGAACTAGTACAGAGAAACTTTTGGTGGCCGCGAAGATGATCTCTTCGTAAAAGGCTATGTTCAAGGATGTCCCGTATGTCAGTCAACAAAAAATGTCACGCATCCGGCGAAACATCCATTACAACCTACAGAGATACCGAAACGACCATGGGAAACGATCACATTAGACTTCATCACAGATCTTCCGATCTCCAACAGATTTGATTCAATCAACGTAGTTGTCGACAGGTTCACTAAAACCGCAGTATTCACACCGTGCCTAAAGACGATCAACGCAGAAGAAACAGCTGATCTTCTGATCAACAACGTCTACAGACGATTCGGCCTATGGAAAGAATGATATTAGATAGAGGTCCTCAATTCGCGTCCAAAGTATTCCAATCCATTTGCGAAAGCCTTGGAATGTCTCGTCACTCAGTACAGCGTACCATCCCCAAACAGACGGAGAAACTGAAAGAGTGAATCAAGAACTAGAACAATATCTTTGAGCATTCTGCAACGGAGATCAAACAAATTGGGCGAAACTTTTACCAAAAGCAGAATTCGCACACAACATACGACAACATTCAGCTACAAAAACTTCCCCATTCGAACTCCTACATGGATACCAACCGGTCTTCAATCCAACAATAAACCGATCCACGAATACCGACAGCTGAAGAAAGAATAAAGAACTTTAAAACGCGTGGGATAACGTAGAAGCAAGTCTGGAAATAGCTGCTAAATTGATGAAAATGCAGCACGATCAACATTCACGCTACGAGATCAGCTCAAACAAGGCGACCAAGTATGGTTAGACGGAAAAAATCTTAACACGGTATACCCAAAAACCAAACTAGCACCAAAACGGTTTGGCCCATTCAACTCGAAAAAGTTATAGGACCAGTAACCTACCACCTAGAACTACCGACGAAGTGGAAAATACACCCGGTATTCCACGCAGCACTGTTAATTCCGTTCAAAGAGACAGAACAATACAGCGAAGCTTACGAAAAACCACCTCCGGAACTAGTAAACGATGAAGAACTCTATGAACTAGAAACGATAATAGCCTCAAAATTAGACAAACGGTATTCCGAACCGTTACACTACTTCGTAAAGTGGAAAGGATACCCAGACTCCGGTAACACATGGGAACCGGCATCTAATCTTGAAGGATCAAAAGCTGTGATCACAGAGTTCCATCGGAATAACCCCAAGGCACCGAAGTTGTCGCCACAGCCAATCAGAGATACCAACACAGAAGTTACTGATCGTGACGAGATCGCTGCAACATCGCAAGAGCGAAGGCCAACAAGACGAAAGAAACGCAAGACGAAAGTAAAACATTGGTGAGACTCAACGACATTCAGGCGAATGCACTGCCAACAAAGGGGGGAAAAAACCCTATGGGTTCAACGAGACAGATCACCAATGTCCACCACCCCAAACGCAGCCAACACCTCTTCTACCAATCCAATCGTCTCACCCAACAATGTCGACCGCCTCCGCCTCGTCTGCAACAGAGCACACCACACTCAACAGGAACGCGCCCTCTGCGGAGACTGCTTCATCGCTCGATCAGCAGCAATCCTCGCAATTAAGTCAGTACCTCCTCCGTCTAGGTCAGGACCAGACGGAAGAACAGGGGGTAAGCCGATTAGAAGCACACAGAAGAACCCTAACTGAAGCACCCGGATTCCTCACAGGTGCTAATGCAATCCCCGTGGCCCGGAGCGACGGAAGTCCCACCGCCCGATTCCCCGATACTAGAGAGCCAGATAGCCCGCATGATAGCCGGAGTGGCGCTCGAGCAGGCCAGAGAACGGATCGACGACCTCAAGAGGGAGTCAGCCGACGTTCAGAACATCTTGAAGAACCACATCAAGATGCTCGACGGAGAACTCTGCCAGCTAGACTCGAGGTACCTGACGCTCTCGACCGAAATGGAAGAGCGAGAGGTCAAGCTTCTTCGACGATTCAGGAAGCTAGCGCAGCGGCTATACTCAACGTCGCAGAACTCCGAAAGTTCCTCACCGAAGTCGGACACCGAGTCAACTGGCTCAACTGGGAAAGACACACCTTCCGTGCCGCTTACGAAGGAGAAATCCTCCGAAGGCGAATGGAAACTACCGGAGTTCCCCATATGTCGTCACGCGACGGCCCCGACATCGACCTCATCTTCCAGGATATCACATCTCCCCGGGCTACACTGTTCGACCCGATCCCATCACATCCGCCCTCGCCAGACCCCCGTTCCTTCCTAACGCCCCTCCATGACCCGTCACCACTCCCACACCACCAGGATCCCTACCCATCCCCGGCCTCACCCAGATAACCCCATCCAGCCTCCCGTCGCTAGAAACGGCGTACCCGGAGAGCGATCCGGACAGTCCCTACCAGGAGAGCTATCCGGACAGCCCCTGGCTTCCCCAGAGCCCAGACAACCGACCGGCAATCCGAGACCAGTACCTAGGACATCTCCTCGGCTGCCCGCAGTGCCTAGACCGCCAACTCCATTCCTGGTATCTGCTAGCGACACTCCCATGCCATGGCATGGAGAACCCCGGCTTATCCCTCATTCCTACGTTCGTACCCTGACCACGCTCGAAATCCCATCACCCAAGATCCCCGAGTCACCCCACAGCGACGTAAACATGATTCTGTCGACCCCAACGGAAGAACGTTCAAGCGGATCAGAGACGTCGGACTCCCCGATGCATCGGGTAAGGAAGAACTTCAAGGAACCTCCAGAAGATAGTCGATCGGATGATGGAGGGTCGCGTTCGCCGGAGACAAGAACTCGACCTAACGGACAAATCGGACAGTTTCGGTGGACGAATCGGACAACTCGGCGGACAAGGCGGAAGAAGCAGCCGAGAATCCTTCGGACCAATGGAGCAACAAGCCGACCACGTGGACGCAGGAGAAGTGGGACACGATTCCCGTGAAGCCGCGGAAACGCTGCTGGAAATGCGGCGAGCGAGGCCATCTCCACCGAGATTGCCCCCGTCGCAAGAACGATCCCCCTCACTTCCCCCAATCACGGTCTTGCTACCCTCTCCAACCACGGACTCCTCTTCCTTGCCCTTGCCCGAGCCGTCCGGATATCAGTTATGGTCCAGGAACACTGATGTCCCACCTGTCACGGATCGCTCCATTTCTCTCTTCGTTTGCAGACCTCGTACACGCGACGTGTCACGGCACATGACTTTCCCTTGCATCACATGCTTCAATGACGTCATTGCCCGGACTTCCAAGCGGGGTTCCGCATCCTTATCTATGACATCACTGCTCCGGACCTTCGTCCTCCGCCCCATGACTCCTTTCCTATTGTTCCCCCCGCTCGCACCACTATCGCATCGCATCGCACCATCGTTCCCACTTGTATATAAGGACAGTGTTTCTCTTCCCTTTTCCCTAGACTGTCCATCTCGTCATACGGTACTGTAGCGCACGTTGCACTACCCCAGACCCCGGCACTCTCGAATCTATTTTCTTCTCGCTCCTCTCATCGTCGCGACTTAGGCGGTTCATCGGTCTCATAAACTGCGTTTCTGACACCTGGACAGTCTACCCCTACGCCTACCTCGCACCCCTCTCTCCATCTACCTCTGCCGTCTCTACGACGTTAAAAAACTCCCACCACGGACCTCCCGAACGCACCGGTCTTCCTCCCGTTCAACGGAAAGCCGATCACCCCCCGCGACGACGCACCACTCCCCTACCCTTGGTCCGACGCCGTCACCTTCAACTGCCTCGTCCCCGTACAGAACCTCTGCAAGAAAGATCCCTGGACCGCGCACGGCCTCAACTTCCGCATCTTCGAGTGGAGGTGGCACAAGGATCACGGTACTGTCGTCCTCGCCCTATACGTCCGGATCACTACGTGCATCAACGTAGATCTCGAACGCCTTGAATTCACCCTCCACGCCCCCACCTACCACACATACCTCATCCAAGACGCCCCCAACCCGATCCTCCAAACCAGTTTCACCTCCGTCTCCCAGTTTAACCGTCGGGACCCCCGAATCCACCCCGCCACCAGTCCTCCGTCCCACCATCAAGGGTAAGACCCTTCGTCCGCCGCCAACCACGGACATAAGATCCGCCAGGCAGTAAAAGCCGGCTACCTCACCAAGAAACTCCTCGGCCGTCGCCCCATCGCGGCGGACTTCTTCTAGACCATCATCACGTCCTCCACAGCCCCTCGTCCCCCACCCCGAACCTTCCCCCAGGCGTCTTTCGAGACTACTTGTTACAACTTGTCCAAGGTACTTCATTTTCCATTGCCTTACTAGGAAGGACGTCGCTAAACGACGGATTACGACTATGCCCCAGTTCGTAACCGTCTCAACGACGCGACGACGACAGTGCCACAGATCGTCACCATCCCGACGACAGTGCCACAGATCGTCCACCGTCTCAACGGCATAGCCGCGACGGTGCCACAGTCTTATCCCCGTAGATACTTGATGCGACCGTCACTCAATGTACATATATTTACTCGACCTCCTTTCTTATAAAAGGAGGCTCATCGAACGAGCCATTCCCCAGCTCGTTCTCTTTGTAAATACAGGACTGTTCTAACTAAGAACCTCCTCTTAAGTCTACTAAAGAGAATCCTAAACTAAAGTCAATAGCTCGCCTAAGTCTTCCGTGAAGACTTACTGCTTCGCTTATCGACCTCTAACCTTCGCTATAACCGAGACGTCTGGATCACCTGATCCCACCTCTCACGCGTAAGAGTACTGTAGCCTGAGCCGCTTGTCACGTGATAAGGACCGTCCTTAACACTAGAACGAGCTCTCCTCTACACTAGCTCACCCTACAGTTTGGCGCAGAGCGTCAAACGAAACACCCACCACGGAGTCAGCGGAACAACCCGCTGAAAAAAGACCATCAGATTTTGAGATCCCTCAACTCCAATCAAACTGCAGTCGAGACTTCCCTAACGGAAACGAAGATCATCGCTGGACATTTGACCCCTATCATCTCCTTTTTTACTACGACGGAGCCCTCGTCGCAAAGAAAGCAAAGGGACATACGCATACCAGTGGAACCCACCCATATACAGATACAACCTTCCCCCAGCAGCAGAATACTTCAAAGATAGATCCAAAGAGAAAAGGAAGACGGAACCTACGACAACTCACATTGGAAGCGCCCAGATTATTCAAGACCTCATATCGGGCCCCTCTCATCAGAAGAACTCTGGAAACACCCGGACGCACAGAAAGGTCGAAGAGAAACCTTACACCGGGAATATTAAGGACTACTGGGAATTTGATCCCGATACCGACACAGCCTGATACGACAACCGAACCACAGAACCCTCAGAACCGAACTCCAGCATCCTCAAGAACCCGCAACAACCGCACCACCTCCAGAAGAAACCGCGCCAGAACCTAGAGAAACTATATCAAGACCCCCAAATAAGTCGATTCCCGGAGGAAGTCGAGAAGGCAGCCCATCGAGCGCAGCAGAAATGGAAGAACATACAGAGAAACCCAACAAGATCCCTCATCACCATGACGAGATCATCTTCGGAACCACAAGAGGAAGACAAGGAAATCTATTCGGAAGACCCGAAACATCACATCAATGGGAGACGCCGCCGCCTCGGTACCCAACCCGCCACCGCACTTGACAATGTCCCCCCTGGAGAGACTAATGTACCGCGCCAGACGCCTGCAACTCCAACACCAGCCGATCCCGCAAAACCGAGGACATGAGACTCGATTCCCCATAGGATTCGGTTTAGGCGACCCAATAGGATGGAAAATGCCATCCACGCGGTCACCATCGCCTTCCGACCGATCGGCCGATAATAAGAAAGGAAAAGAAGTCAGGACTACGTATTTGGAAGAGGAGCGACCGCGGATCTGCCGAAAGGATTGAAATACCCACCATGGAACTCCCCACCGGGAGGAACAGGAACAATCGGATCCAAAGCCCGACGACAAGGACAAAGGATTCAAGTAAACGCATTAGGAGTATACTGACGGAAGGATCGGGCAAAAGCAGCAAAGTTCGTAGAACAATGCGTACTTCGCTTCATAGCATTCCCCAACGCATATGCTGCCAACATGCGTAAGATAACCTTCGTGCTCTCACATCTCACCGATGGGCCTGCCCTTCACTGGGCGTCCCTTTTAATAAGCAAAATCGATAAGATACGAGATCGCGGCCTAGATCCAGAAGCGTACCTTCCATGGACGGTGTTCCGCGACCACTTCTTAGAGACCTTTGGAGAAATAGACCCCGGAAGGGACGCTAGATTCAACATACAGCGCCTGGAACAAGGCACTATGGACACCAAAGATTACATCACGATTTTCAGAGACTATGCCATGGAAGCTGGTTACGATCATAAAGCATTGATCGACCAATTCAAGAGAGGACCTGCGCAACGATATCGTAGTCGAGATCCTCAAGAGAGATCACATCTCGAACGATATTGAAGAATGGTATGAACTCGCATTGCGCATCGATAATAACTGGCGAGAAGCTCAAGCATTCCAACGGCATTATACGAGACCAATGAACCCAACGAGCGACCTCACCCTCCTATACAAGAAACCACAGGCGTATGTTCCATTCCGAAAAGGAAACGGAAACAAAGGAAATGTTACCACCGCCAGAGCCACTCAGACCGGAAACAACGGCCGAAACTTCAGACGCCTTACCCCGCAAGAACGTACCGAACTCCAGAAAGTCAGGATCATGCTTCTATTGCCGGAAGCCAGGACACATCTCCAAGAACTGCCCAGAGAAACGTACCCAGACAACGATCAATGCACGAACAGCGAATCTAACAGAAGAAGAATACCCGATTGATCAGATCACCAAACTTGTGAACAAGATGGACAGTGAAACGTTCGCACGCACTGCCAACATTTTCAAGAACAATCAGGATTTTTAAATCGTCCTTCAAACGCGGCTGTTGAAAGGACACAGACAATGAACTTTTCAAGTCGATCTCTGTACAGGATACAGAAGATGACGTAAATAGAACAGTGTATATAAGGTCATACCAAGACGGAGCAACACACGCTCCATCAATTCATATACCTGTTACGTTTCATGGAAAGTTCCGTAAAGCCGCCGCAAAGCACTGCTAGATAGTGGAGCAAGCAGCACCCTGATCCATCCAGATTTCGTACGAAAACACAAGATGAATCTGATCCAACTGAAGAAGCCAATACCGATATACAACGTTGATGGATCTCGGAACACTCTAGGAGAGATCAAACAGAAAGTGTACCTTCCAATGACGATGGAAGGGATCAACGGAGAAATTCACCGCGAAAACTTAGGATTGTTCGTCACAGCCCTGGGAGGAGACGAAGTAATCTTAGGAACCCCTTGGCTCAAGAAACACAATCCTCATATCGATTGGAGAAAGAGACAGATTACACTACAGACATGTCCAGGTACGTGCTCCACTACCAGTAAAACAATGATCGTCCAAGGAAAAGACGAACACTCTCTACAATCATTCGAAGAACAGAAGATCAACCATCACGCAACGATAGAAGAACAAGAAGACCCCGAATTCAACTCCGATCTCGCCGATATCAGGATAGTCAGAACGTTCCATGGAAAGACTGACGTAGAAACAATGCCGATTGCAGAAGAAACAAACGAACCCGGTATTTGGATAACAGCAAGAGCAACCAAGGCACAAGAACTCGCAGAAAGAGCGGCCATAGGAGAGAAGAAGAAGACACTCGATGAGATGATTCCAGTCTAGTTACAAACAGTATCAGAAGGTATTCGAAAAGAAAGCGTCGGAACGCTTTCCAATCAGCAGACCTTGGGATCACGCGATAGACCTGACTGAAGGATGGAAACCTCGAAATTGCAAAGTGTACCCAATGACGGTACCAGAACGGAAGGAACTGGACACATTCATAGATGAACATCTACGAAAAGGGTACATCCGAGAATCAAAATCAGAGATATCATCACCCTTCTTCTTTATCAAGAAGAAAGATGGATCTCTTCGACCAGTACAGGACTATCGCTATCTTAACTCGATCACGGTCAAAAATGAATACCCGATACCGCTCATCTCAGATCTCATCGACAAATTAAAAGGCGCTAAGATCTTCTCAAAGCTCGATCTCCGATGGGGATACAACAATGTTCGGATCAAGAAGGAGACCAATGGAAAGCTGCGTTCAAAACAAACAGAGGCCTTTTCGAACCAATGGTAATGTTCTTCGGACTAACCAACTCACCCGCAACATTCCAAGCAATGATGAACGCACTGTTCAAAGAATTAATAGACACAGGAAAAGTGGTGGTCTATATGGATGACATATTGATATTTACAGAAACACTCGACGAACATAGGAAACTGATGAAAGAAGCCCTCCAACTTCTAGAACGGAACGATCTATTCCTGAAACCAGAGAAGTGCTTCTTCGAACGACCATCGATCGAATACTTAGGCGTGATAATCACGCACAACAAGGTACAGATGGATCCCGGTCAAAGTCCAAGGGCTAGCCGAATGGCCCACACCGAGGAAAGTAAAAGAAGTCCAATCATTCCTCGGATTTGGAAATTTCTATCGACGCTTCATCAAAGACTATTCTAAGATCGCCAGACCCCTATTCCAGCTCACAAAGAAAGACCACGAATGGAACTGGACGGCCGAATGTGAACGTACCTTCGAAAGACTGAAACTGAGAATTCACATCGTCCCCAATCTTAATCATGCCCGATGAAAACAAACCATTCCGCATAGAGAGTGACGCCTCCGATTTTGCGTACGGAGCTATCCTATCGCAGCCAGATGAGATCGAAAGATGGCATCCGGTCGCGTACCTATCCAAATCACTGTCTCCCGCGGAACAGAATTACGAGATATACGACAAAGAACTCTTAGGAGTAGTGAAAGCCTTAGAACACTGGCGACACTATCTAGAAGGAGCGAACCACAAAGTCGAAATCTGGACAGATCATAAAAATCTAGAATATTTCACAACAGCTCAGAAACTCAATCGACGACAAGCACGATGGAGCTTGTACCTGTCCCGTTTCGACTACACCTTGGTACACAAACCAGGAAGTACAAACAAAGCAGATGGACTTTCTAGAAGACCAGATCATAAGGAAGACATTCCAGACAACGACGACCGCATCCTGCTCCACCCTTCGGTTTTCAGGGCTAGAGCCACCGGAAGGGGAACAGTCGAAGCAGTCGGAGACAAAGAACTTCTCAAAGAACTAAGAAACTTCTCACACCTAGATGATGAAGTTTGGACAGCGTTAGATACGATCAAAAGATCGGGACCACGCACCCTCGCAAAAGGAATCGAAGATTGGAACTTCGAGAACGATCTGATCATCAGAAAAGGAAAGATCTATGTGCCACAGAATCTCGAACTTCGACGCATGATCCTAAAATCGCATCATGATCTGGAAACGATTGGACATCCAGGCGAAATGAAAACTCTGGAGCTGGTACAAAGAAACTTTTGGTGGCCAAAGATGATTTCCTTCGTAAAAGGCTATGTTCAAGGATGCCCCGTATGTCAATCAACGAAGAACGTCACACATCCGGCCAAACACCCATTACAACCTACGGAAATACCAGGAACGACCATGGGAAACAATCACATCAGATTTCATTACAGATCTTCCGATCTCCAACGGATTCGATTCGATCAACGTAGTCGTCGATAGGTTCACCAAAACCGCAGTATTCACACCGTGCCTAAAGACGATCAACGCAGAAGAAACAGCCGACCTTCTGATCGACAACGTTTACAGACGATTTGGACTATGGAAAAGAATGATATCGGACCGAGGTCCTCAATTCGCATCCAAAGTATTCCAATCCATCTGCGAAAGCCTCGGAGTTATTTCATCGCTCAGTACAGCGTATCATCCCCAAACAGATGGCGAAACAGAAAGAGTGAATCAAGAGTTAGAACAATATCTTCGAGCATTCTGCAACGGAGATCAAACGAATTGGGCGAAACTCCTACCAAAGCAGAATTTGCACACAACATAAGGCAACATTCAGCTACGAAAGCTTCCCCATTCGAACTCCTACACGGGTATCAACCGGTTTTCAATCCGGCAATACCAACCGATCCGCGAATACCGACGGCCGAAGAAAGAATAAAAAACTTTAAGGAACGCATGGGACAACGCAGGAAGCAAGTCCTGGAAATAGCTGCTAAATTGATGAAGAATGCAGCATGATCAAACCTTCACGCTAAGAGATCAACTCAAACAAGGGCGACCAAGTATGGTTAGACGGAAAAAACCTTAACACGGTATACCCGAAAACCAAGCTAGCACCGAAACGATTCGGCCCATTCAAAATCGAAAAGGTTATAGGACCGGTAACCTACCGCCTAGAACTACCGACGAAGTGGAAAATACATCCAGGTATTCCACGCAGCATTGTTGATTCCAGTTCAAAGAAACAGAACAATACGGCGAAGCTTACGAAAGACCACCTCCAGGAACTAGTAAACGATGAAGAACTCTACGAACTAGAAACGATAGTAGCCTCAAAATTAGACAAACGATATTCAGAACCGCTACATTACTTCGTAAAATGGAAAGGATACCCAGACTCCGGTAACACATGGGAACCAGCATCTAATCTAGAAGGATCAAAAGATGTGATCGCAGAGTTCCATCGGAATAACCCCAAGGCACCGAAGTTGCCACCACAGCCAATCAGAGATACCAACACAGAAAGCCACTGATCGCTGACGAAACCGACGCAACACAGCAAGAACGAAGACCAACGAGACGAAAGAAACGCAAGACGAAAGTGAGACATTAGGTGAGACTCAACGACATTCAGGCGAATGCACTGCCAACAAGGGGGGGATAAAAACCCTACGGGTTCAACAAGACAGATCACCAATGTCCACCCCCAAACGCAGCCAACACTTCCCTCCACCAATCCGATCGTCTCATCCTAGCAATGTCGACCACCTCCGCCTCGTCTGCAACCGAGTTCACCACTCTCAACAGGAACGCGCCCTCTGCGGAGACTGCTTCATCGCTCGATCGGCAGCAATCCTTGCAATTAAGTCAGTACCTTCTCCGTCTAGGTCAGGACCAGACGGAAGAACAGACGGAAGAGCAAGGGGTAAGCCGCTTAGAAGCACACAGAAGAACCCTAACTGAAGCACCCGGATTCCTCACAGGTGCTAATGCAATCCCCGTGGCCCGGAGCTATGGAAGTCCCAACGCCCGATTCCCCGATCCTAGAGAACCAGATAGCCCACATGATAGCCGGAGTAGCGATCGAACAGGCCAGGCAGCGGATCGACGACCTCAGGAGGGAGTCGGCCGACGTCCAGGGCATCCTGGAAGACCACAACAAGATGCTCGACGAAGAACTCCACCAGCTGGACTTGAGGTACCTGACGCTCTCGACCAAAATGGAGGAACGAGAGGTCAAGCTCCTTCAACGATTCAGGAAGCTAGCGCAGCGGCTATACTCAACGTCGCAGAACTCCGAAGGTTCCTCACTGAAGTCGGACTCAGAGTTAACTGGCTTAACTGGGAAAGACACACCTTCCGCGCCGCCTACGAAGGAGAAATCCTCCGAAGACGAATGGAAACTACTGGAGTTCCCCATATGTCTTCAAAGGAAGGCCCCGACATCGACCTTATCTTCCATGGACATCACATCTCCCCGGGCTACACTGTTCGACCCGATCCCATCGCATCCGCCCTCACCAGACCCCCGTTCCTTCCTAACGCCCCTCCACGACCCGTCACCGCCCCTACGCCACCAGGATCCTTACCCATCCCCGACATCACCCAGCTTAACCCCATCCAGCCTCCCATCGTTAGAAACGGATTACCCGGAGAGCAGTTCAGACAGCCCCTGCCAAGAGAGCTATCGGGACAGTCCCTGGTCCTTCCAGAGCCCGGGCAATCAACCGGACGACCGGCCAGCAGTCCGCGACCGGTACCTAGGACACCTCCTCAGCTGCCCGCCGTGCATAGAACGCCAACTCCATTCCCACTATCTGCTAGCGACACTCCCATGCCTTGGCACGGAAACCACGCCCCTTATCCCTCATTCCCACGTCCGCACCCCGACTACGCTCGAAATCCCGTCGCCCAGGATCCCCGAGTCACCGCACAGCGACGTAAACATGATTCTACCGAGCCCAACGGAAGACCAGTCAAGCGGATCAGAGAGTTCAGACTCCCCGATGCATCGGGTGAGGAAGAACTTCAGAGAACTCAAGAGGATAGTCGATCGGATGATGGAGGAGCGCGCTCGCAGGAGACAGGAACTCAACCTAACGGACGAGTCGGACAGTTCAGCGGACGAATCGGACAGCTCGACGGACAGATCGGAGAAGGACGACGAGACGAAGGAAGCAGCCGAGAATCCCTCGGACCCATGGAGCAACGAGCCGACCACGTGGATGCAGGAAGAGTGGGACGCGATTCCCTCGAAGCCGCGGAAACGCTGCTGGAAATGCGGCAAGCGAGGCCATCTCCGCCGAGACTGCCCCCGTCGCAAGAACGCTCCCCCTCACTTCCCCCAATCTCGGTCCTACCATCCCCTTCGACCACAGACTCTTCCCCCTCACCCTCGCCCGGACCGTCCGGATATCAGTTACGGTCCAGGAACACTGATGTCCCACCCCCGCCTCCGACGTACCGACGCTACCAGCCCGCGCCCACCGACAGCTCCTGGGATTCCTCACGCGACGCGAGAGCCTGACGCACGAAGCCGCCCAGCACGCCACTGAACAGTGGTTGTACTGGGAGGACGCCATGCTCCGCACTCAGCAAGAACCCCCCTCGCGCTTCAATCACTCCTGGCGCGTCGACGATCTCTTCTGGAAAAAGGAAGATTGGGACTTGCAGGAAGCGGAGGAGTCGAAGGTTCACTGGCCGGAGCCCTGGTAAGCGCGCAGACAGACTTTACCCATCATTATGCACTCGGACTTTCCCTCTTCCCCCATCATTACGCCCTCGCATCTATCGCTTACGACACTTCTTGGACTGATCACGGACTGCGCCCTCATTCGTACGCATATTCTCCTCGGACTTCTCTATTATACCAGTTTCTATCGCTATGAGGAAGGCGAACGCTTGATAGTCTCCCCGCGACGCGCTGGACGCATCGCTTACTTACGACTCATGTCTGATTATGTACGAATTTTCACTTACGATTAACGGCAATGATTACATCATTGCCCCTCCACATCGCAAGCATAAAAGGAAAGCCACAAAGACGATAACATGCTCAGACATCGTCTAACAAATCCACTCGCACCACCCAAACCAACCAAATATGTCGTCTACTCTCGCCCCCTCTTCGCGCAACCTCTCCACCATCGACTGCACCCCTCCTACCACTCCTCCTCCTTCGCCCGTCCTCTCGCGCACTCCCACGCCCGACCCACTAGACGAAGAACTCCTTCGTCATCTCAAACGAGTCACGGAACTCCTAAGCCGTCCGGACGTCGCTCGCGCCATGAAGAGGCCGAGAAGCCTAGACGAAGAAGCCATGCAGGAGTCGAAGGGAAGATGCGGCATCAAGGGACTCTTCCGAAAACGCGGGCCTCGGTTCAAGAGCCCGGATCACGCGACGACGGCGAGGATAGGACATCGGTTAGGGGCTACTACGATAGACGAGGAGGACCTGAAAGTAGTAGAGGCGTTGTTAAAGCGATAGAATAGAATTCTATCGCTGAGGTCCGGGCAAAGACATAAAAGAGTGAACATCAGAAAGCGACAAACCCAGAAGCATGATGCAATCAACCCAATCACCCGATCTCGCGATTTTCAATACGCCCACTCCACGCTGGCTCATCGCCGTCATCAGCATCATCGTAGGACTTACGATCCTCACCTTCATCGCATCAACAATATTCCTTCTCCAATGGCGAAGAGCGAGCGATCGACAGCATGTTCAAGACATCCCTCTAGAACCGCTTCGATTCAGGAATCTACGAGACGTAGATTCTAGAGAGGGGGATAGTGTTACAACTTGTCCAAGGTACTTCATTTTCCATTGCCATTACTAGGAAGGACGTCGCTAAACGACGGATTACGACTATGCCCCAGTTCGTAACCGTCTCAACGACGCGACGACGACAGTGCCACAGATCGTCACCGTCCCGACGACAGTGCCACAGATCGTCACCGTCTCAACGGCATAGCCACGACGGTGCCACAGTCTTATTCCCGTAGATACTTGATGCGACCGTCGCTCAATGTACATATATTTACTCGACCTCCTTTCTTATAAAAGGAGGCTCATCGAACGAGCCATTCCTCAGCTCGTTCTCTTTGTAAATACAGGACTGTTCTAATAAGAACCTCCTCTTAAGCATACTAAAGAGAATCCAAACTAAGTTAATAAGCTCGCCTAAGTCTTCCGTGAAGACTTACTGCTTCGCTTATTGACCTTTACCTTCGTATAAACCGAGACGTCTGGATCACCTGATCCCACCTCTCACGCATAAGAGTACTGTAGCCTGAGCCGCTTGTCACGTGATAAGGACCGTCCTTAACAGCATTGTACCCTGCCTGTTTGGCCTTCCATCGGAGCATGCAGGTGCCGTTTACGCGCTTCTTCGAGCCCAGGCATGTGTTCTCCTTGTCATGAAGTTCACGCGTCACACGGAGGCAACACTTGACCTGCTTCATCAATACATAACATCGTTCGAGGCCTCTGCACGGGTATGTGCATTCGGAGTATTTCCTGGATAGCGAACTGACTCAGACCCCTGTAGACTATCCAGGATCTCGGCATTGGAATGACCTTTGACTTTCCGAAGATGCATTCCATTGGGCACGCTATCAACATTATTCGGAGGAAGGCCACAGTCGACAACTATCATACAGGGCTAGGAGAAGGCCTGCATCCACAGACAAAAAAGGATTACCACAGGACAAACCACCAGCCGCAAACTCACGAAGAACAGGTACATTGTTATGCGGCACCCGTGTCACCTCGTCTCACGCGCCGATCTCTAGATGCTTCGCATGGCTACAGAGAGGGATATCGTTATGCACATACGAGCTCGCATAGACGCCTCGGAGGAGGAGGAGGAGACTGATGTGCCTGCGGCAGTGGTCAACGCGCGAGTGCAGTTAGGGTCACGTCAAAAGCAGGTCCGACTGGATGGCCACTTCGCGATGGCAGCGGCACTCGCAACGTTGGGATCATCAAGGGCCGAGCTAATCCACGAGCTTCAGCGCTTTCTCAAGATTGATATGGATCTCGCCATAGAGGCAGACGTGCTAGCTAGATATCCGGTAAAGTCCTGGCCATCTGTGCACTCAGCAAACTAACCATGTATCCTAGATTACACCATATAACTCTGTCCGGATCACATACTGGTGTGAGGTGAATGCAAGGCCAGAAGTGCACATACTGCATGTAACACCGACATGGCGTGGAAGCGGGCCCCGCATGGATTGGGTTCTCCTGCAGAGCCAGTCCCGTCGTTGGGCGACATTAGCGTACGTTGTCACCATGTTCACGCTAACGTACCGTGGTCAATCCCTAGCGCTTGGATTGGCTCGAGTACACATGGAGGGACGACGGAATGGAATGACAGGTTATATTGACCTATGTGGTGAGGGTACGGTCGAGTTTTTCTCTCTGGACTCTATAGTTAGGGGCGCTCTTGTCTTTCCGAGTACGGAAACTCGCCCTTACCGTGTTATACATGATTTGCTAGATGGTGATATGCACCTTAGGCTACTGCACATCAAATAATTCTTTCAACTCGAGAGTAGTACATTTGGTTACTTAGTACAGTTGCTCATCCTCGTCTCCTCTCATTTCCCATATGAGACCCAATTTCTGCCGCTCCTTCGCACTCTGCAAAGTCTCAACTCTGAAATCCGACAAAGTAGTATCATGCGAGCCTGTAACATGCTGCACCCTTTCACGAGCATCGCGGACCATGTTGTGGAACCGCGTGGGTGTCTCGAAGGGTAAGGTTTGCCTACGGCTGGCTTTGTACTTGGATAGCTCCGGAGAATTCGCGACCTGATGGTACTTCGTTCGAGTCATGCGCGTGATAAACATGGGGCCCTAGCGAGAAGAGTTGCAGTGTAAGAGAAAAGGATGCCGTGTGATCATGATACACAAAAAGTCTCACCCAGACGACGGCACGGTCACGCAGCCACTCCCTAAGAAGAGCAATCTGCAACAGGCTGTTAGATGGAAGGATAATCAACGAAATGGTGGCTACGTACCTCTGTGGCATCAAACCGATCGCTGTCAATGAGGTCACGGATGGTGAACAGACAGGTGCCCTGCCGTACGGTGGCGATGGAGTCATCGTTTGTGCCAGGCCTAGCTGGAAACGTAAGGGATGGGCTAACCACTACCCTACTACCACGAACAGGATCGCGAGTGTTGGAGATGCGGGCCCAAGCATCAAAAATGACGATGGACATCCTAGTAGACTCTGAGCCCTAAGGTCATGGATCAGTTATCTACCTCACCGCAATATGACAAAAAATCGAAACGTACGTTCATCTCTTCTAGCCCGGTCACCGCCTTCCGTTGGACAACGACAACATCAAGCATATCAACAGCGTCAACAGCACTCCGTATATCTGTAGACAAGTTGGATAGGGAAGTACGTGTGAGGCGCCCAGAGACGTGAGCTGGATCGCCGTTGGGCAAAAGGAGCCCGTCGACACGGTGCTGATCGACCGGAATATGGTCTGCCTGTGAACGACTGGTAATGAATGATCTGACAACAGATCTAAGAAGGTACGCACGGTGGTGTCTTCAGCTTTGATAAGAGATGACATGGTGTTTCTATGCAGTGACTACTGATTATGAGGGTCGGGTAAGTGGACTTGAGGTTATTTACATTATATATAGAAAAGCGGCATACCTCGACCCACCACCGAGGCGGGGTCTACTCCCTCTCATTTCTAGGCGATCCGCTGTCGAGGCAGAACTGGAACAAAGCTTGAAGGGGCGGCTGACAAGACGGCAGAGCGCAGTGTCACATCTGTGCAAGCGGGCAGAAGAAAGAGCGGCGAAGACACGTCCAGAGGCGTAGCGTTGACAACTCCAAGTCTGGACATGTGTAGCCGAGGTATATGATCGTGAGTCTAGACAGGTAAGAAGGTCTTGAAACTCCGGAAATGGTGGCCTGATGCATTGGCTCCAATGTCATGCCACAAGCTGTAACACAACCATGAGGATCTCGGTATGAGTTGTAAAATATATAAAAGATGCACCCAACTGAGGTAATGTCAAGCCTCCTAGCTCTTTATGGCGCAAGACACCGTTGACCCCCCCCTCTCCCTCAGTACTCCCAATGTTGATCTCATTCCCCCCGCATCTGCCCAACCGCCAACGAAGAAGCGTCACCGAGGGGAGCTTGAAAAGGTAAGATTTACATTGGCTTGACCCATCCCCAACACCAAATTTTCTAAATGCTCACATGAAGCTTCGGGCAGGATATTAATGCTCTCCAGCTGGAGCTCCATGACCTTCGCCTCGAGAACAAGTCATTGAGAGGACAGACTGCCGCGCTGAAGACAGGCACTGATGAATCACCCGATGAAGACGACCAAGACGACAATGGCAAGCCCCACAAAACAAAGAAGGTTCGTGTGGAGCACCGTCTTGCTTATCTTGTTCGTCGCGCGGGGAGAGCATTCGTTCTTCAACTCCCCTGGCTTCCTGTTGGCGTGTGGGACAAGCTTATCCCCTCTTCTGTTGACGAGGACGGTGATGATGTGATGCCGGACGTGGACACCGACGAGCGGATGGACGATCCAGATGAAGGCGATGATGCTGCTGCAGTTGCTGCCGCACAGTTACTTCTCCAGCATCTCCAAGCGGGATTTGCCAGTATCAAGAAGTTTCGCTGCCACGAGTGGTTTCATACCGAGGTCAGTCCTTGTTCCCCCCCCCCCACGCAACGGCCTTACTCACACAATGTAGTTCCTTCTAGGCATGCGTGAGACACATAGCCGGAATGTCAACCATCTTAAGAGGCACGCGAACCTCATCTGGAGTCCCCCCGATGTTGCTACCGCTATTGCGACCCTTCCTCGCGCCGAACAAGCTAGCGCTCCTGCTGTCAAGAAGCTCCTCGATGACCACATGTTCTGCTACGACACTGATCTTTACACGCAAGGACGGGTGATTGATGCACATCTCCGCAGTGACTGTATAATGAAAGTAGGTCTTTCCCTGAGATATCTCTGCCGAGGCTATAGTCTAACATATGTACTATAGGCATGTACCATGACCTTACATGGTCCATCCGCCCTTGAACCCGATCAGAAATCCAAGGTCCGTGCAACCAATGCCATGGTATGGCATATGACTTCTGTCACGGACGGGTTTCTCGCATGGGAGGCCACTTCGGTAGGTTGCTTTGACTCACCTATGCATGTTCTCATCTAACCGTAAGCTCCAGCTATTCCATATATTGAGCGGCGCACAAGAGTTCGTCGAGGTAGCAGACCCTCAGCATAACTTCCATCAGTTCTACGAAACCCGTCGCACAATCCTGCGCACGAACGCCGAGAAGGCACCAGTCAAGTATAGCAAACTCCTGCGGTATTTTAACCAGGCTTTATTCCCTCAGTACCACCCTTCCCAGCCTGCTAGCATATACGATCCTGAAGAACAGAAGCTCCTCAAGTTGTTTGACCAGGTTGATGATGACATGGATTCAGAGCCGGAGGGTGAATCTCAGTCCACGCCGAAGTAGATCATGTTAGAACAGAAATGTATTGATTTGTATCATAGACTTAATACGCACACTCCATCTCACCGTCGACTGCCCCTCCTCAAATAGCTCCAGCACACTATCCGCCCATCCACCAGTTCGCGTGTGGACTGCTTCCGTCGTGGATGCAGATAGTGGAACCATATATCAGCGAGAACAATCTGGGTCTCAGAAGGATAATAGCGCCAAGGTTGCTGAACACGATGAAGGACTTGTTGCCCTGGAAAGAAGAAGGCATGAGGTAGGAGAAATGAGTGTTGCACATGCCGGTCGTGTTGGGGGGGTACAACCAACTTTGAACTCGAGATTGAGAATGGAGGGCATTTCAAGGGGGGAAGCGGGACGGAAGGGACGAGAGGAGAAAACAATGTGAAGACGAGGGCCCGCGCTGAATGCCTCCTCATTATCTAGCCCCCGCAGCCGTAGCGTCCACGGTTGTAAGATAGAACTCACCTGTGCTGAACCTCTTGTCCGTGTGGTGAGGACACTATCGATGCTGAAGGCTCCGTGAGCTGTGGCGATGAAAGTCTCCAGGAACGCGACCAACCCTTGTGCACAATCCTGCTTGTTCATCTATGTTGGCCTGCACCGTCCTAACACTTGTGTTGATGGTGGTGTTTTGTCTCTTACAGCGGTCGGATGTGTGAGGTTGAGAGAGAGAAAAAGGGGGGGACAGGATAAGCGGTCTCCCTATATTCAACGAGGGCACAATCGTGCGCACAATGTGTTGGTGACGAGAACTGGGTGAGGGTGCCGTGTTTGTGACTTGACTGTCAGGAATGCAGTTTATGAGACTGATGAACCGCCTAAGTCGCGATGATGGGAGGAGCGAGAAGAAAATAGATTCGAGAGTGCCGGGGTCTAGGGTAGTGCAACGTGCGCTACAGTACCGTATGACGAGATGGACAGTCTAGGGAAAAGGGAAGAGAAACACTGTCCTTATATACAAGTGGGAACGATGGTGCAATGCGATGCGATAGTGGTGCGAGCGGGGGGAACAATAGGAAAGGAGTCATGGGGCGGAGGACGAAGGTCCGGAGCAGTGATGTCATAGATAAGGATGCGGAACCCCGCTCGGAAGTCCGGGCAATGACGTCGTTGAAGCATGTGATGCAAGGGAAAGTCATGTGCCGTGACACATCGCGTGTACGAGGTCTGCAAACGAAGAGAGAAATGGAGCGATCCGTGACATTACCCCCCCTTTAAGACGCGCTTTCGCCTGGAGCGCGATGTCATCTGCAAGGGTAGATGCGAGAAAATCGTCAAAGGAGATGCCGAGGGAACGCACAGGGCGGGGCGCGTTTGGATGGCGTTTGTGGAAGGCGTCGATCATGTCGGTGACCTTTGAGAGCGAGGAGCGAGGGAGCCAGGTATTCTCGGAGTCAGGATAGCCTACCCACTTGACGAGGTATTGTATGCCTTTCTTGTTGCGGGTCGGCTTCGAGTCGATGATGTCTTCAACGTCATATTCTTCTTCGTCATCAACGAGGTCAGGCGGCGGTTGTTCATAGTTTGGACCATGTGCCGTTGTCTCCTTGTATGCGGTGAGCAGCGAAGCATGGAAGACTGGGTGGATTCTCCACGTCTTCGGCAGCTTCAGGCGGTAGTTCACTGGGCTAATGACGTCAACGATCTCGAAGGGTCCAAATCGTTTGGCAGCAAGCTTAGCTTTCGGCCTCGTCGTCTTCAGGTTTTTGCCTTCGAGCCAGACCTTGTCTCCAACGGCGAACAGTGTCGATTTGCTGATCGTGTCACCATTGTAGTGCTTCATTAAGTCAGATGCGAGGGCAAGGCTGGCTTTGATCTCTTGTCGGACTTCTTCAAGTTGACGGAGGCGTTCTTCAACTGCAGGGACCTTTGAGGACGGGTTTACGGACGGGTACATCTTGGGGAGGAAGCCGTAGAGGACTTCAAAGGGAGCCTTTCCAGTAGTTGCATGGGTGCAAGAGTTGTGAGAAAACTCGAAGAAGGGCAACCACTTCACCCAGTCGTCTTGACGGTAGTTGCAGAATACTTGCAGAAACTGCTCGAGGTTCTGGTTCTCGCGTTCGGTTTGGCCGTCTGTCTGTGGGTGATACGCTGTGCTGAGGGCGGACTTGATCCCGAGCTTCTCGTTGAGTGTACGCATCACCTGTCCAGCAAATTGGGGTCCACGATCCGAGATGATCTTGTCTGCTAAGCCGTAGTGTCGGTATACCTTATCGAAGAGAATGTCGGCCGTGCCATTGCTGGTGATCTTCGTTGTACATGGGGTGGTAACCACCATCTTGGTGAGGCGATCGACCACGACATTGACGGCGTTATAGCCTTCGCAGTCAGGGAGTTCGACGATGAAGTCGGTGGAGATGACGCCAAATGGTCGATCGGGTACTTCGTTTGGGATCATGTCGACGTGGGGTCGGCTGCTCTGTGTCTTCGTTGACTGGCAGGTTGCGCATCCTGCTACAAAGTCGCGGACAAAGACAGACATGCCAGGCCACCAATATTCACGACTCACAAGCTCGTAAGTCTTGAAGCGACCGGGGTGTCCAGCCAGGGGCGATTCATGGTACATTTTGACAATGTCGCGTCGCAACTCGTCATCCGCAGGGACGTATACCTTTCCTCTAAACAGGACCAGGCCTTCTTCGTAGTTCCACTCTTGAAGGTTCTTGACGAGTGTACGTGGTCCGTTTCGTAAGATGGCGTCCAGGGCTTGAACGACCTCGATGTCCTTGGTTTTGCAGTCGCGGATACGTCGTCGGAGTTCGACATCACCGAGGGAGGTTACTGCTCCTGGCCTTGTTGCGCGTACTTGGAAGTACTTGGGGTCAAGCAAGACGCGCTCCTTGTTGTCGTTTTCAACACCATCCTTGTGATCGGGTCGTCGAGACATTGGATCTGGGCGGTGGGAAATTCCTGGTTTATGAACGAGCGAGAAGTCAAATCGAGTGAGGAATAGAGCCCAACGTGCCTGTCGGCGGCTCAGCTTCTGTGCCGTCTTGAAGTGCTCCAGGTTCTTGTGATCTGTCCAGATTTCGACGGTGTCGGGGGCGCCTTCGAGGTAGTGGCGCCAGGCTTCAAGCGCACGGATGATCGCAAGCAGCTCCTTGTCGTAGATGTCGTAGTTCCGTTCCGGTTCCGATAGGGCCTTGGACAGATACGCCACTGGATGCCAGTGACCGTCGTCGCCTTTCTGCGAGAGTATACCTCCAGTAGCAAAGTCCGAGGCATCGACTTCAACGAGGTAAGGCTTCTTTGGGTCAGGCATGACCAAGACGGGGGAGGAAGTAAACACAGCTTTCAGTGCGTCAAACGCAGTTTGGCAGTCCGTCGACCAGTCCCATGTGCAGTCCTTCTTTGTCAGATCAAATAGGGGCCGTGCAACCTTGGAGAAGTCCTTGATGAAACGTCGGTAGAAGTTGCCAAAGCCGAGGAAGGATTGCACATCTTTGACCGTTCGTGGTGTCGGCCAGTCCTGAATACCTGCTACCTTGACGGGGTCCATAGCGATCTTGTCGTGCGAGATGATGAGTCCGAGGTATTCGACAGAGTCTTGCTCAAAGACGCATTTCTCTGGTTTGAGGAAGAGGTCGTTGTCTTGCAAACGCTGCAGAACCTGCCGCACTATGGCACGGTGTTCGTCCATGGTGCGGGTGAACACCAGGATGTCGTCCATGTAGATGATGACCTTGCCCGAGTCGATGAGATCCTTGAACAGTTCATTCATCATTGCCTGAAATGTTGCAGGGGAGTTCATAAGCCCAAAAAACATCACCGTAGGTTTGAAGAGACCGCGATTCGTCTTGAACGCAGCCTTCCACTCGTCGCCTTCCTTGATGCGGACATTGTTGTAGCCCCAGCGAACATCCATCTTGGAGAAGATCTTGGCACCTTTGAGGCGGTCGACAATTTCAGAGATCAGTGGCAAGGGGTATTCATTCTTGACAGTGCCCTTGTTTAATTCTCGATAGTCCTGTACGGGACGCAGCTTTCCATCCTTTTTCTTCACAAAGAAGAACGGACTCGCCTGAGGTGACTTCGATGGGCGGATATAGCCCTTCTTCAGGTGGTCATCGAGGAAGGTGTCGAGTTCGATCTGCTCGGAAGGTGAGAGGGGGTAGATCTTGCACGGTTTGGGTTCAAAGCCGTCTTTCATGTCGATAGCATGGTCCCATGGTCGTCGGTCAGGAAGTCGCTCGGAGGTTTTCTTGTCGAATACAGGCGCAAAGTCGCGGTACGGCGGGGGGACTAAGTCTTCAAAGGTTTGCGGGCGTGCGTTCTCTTTTGAATGCTCTGCAAGCTCCTGCGCTTTTGTAAAGCCCGCGCGGATGGGTATTGCATCTGGATTAGGACCATCGGTTTCAGGGAGGATTCCGGCGCGGCGTAGTCCATTGATCTCCCAGTCTCGGAATACCATGGGCCGCTCGTCGTCGTCTTCAGTGAAGAGTCGTGCGGGTAGAGGGGAGCGATGGACCGTGCGGACGCGAACACCTTTGACTCTGCGTGCAGGAATAACATAAGTGGGGACTGGGGTCCAGGACACATATGTCGGCTCTGGGAAGGGATCGTCCACGACGAGAGGTGTCCTCGGGGTTTTACCTGCTTCAACCTTACGCTGTGATTGGACCGATGATGGTTTCCGTGGCTTGGTTGCGAGGTTCGTCACAGGAGGTTTGGACAGAGTGCACGAGGGAGGGCAGCGGAGCATGTCAACACGGTCTCGTTGCCAGTCTATGGTGGGATTGTGCTCGTCAAGCCAGTCTGTTCCAAGGATCATGTCATGATCGCCGATGTCGGTGATGAAGAACTCAGCTTCTTCCTCATGGTACGCCTTTGAATCTTGCGAGTATATCCGGATCCGCTGGGTCGTTGTGTCGCGTACCCAGCCCATGACGTTCTCGGTGCCATCCACATTACGCACGGGGAACGGGTTTTCTAGTTTTCTTGTGGTGAGCTTCTTGCGTTCAACGAAGCTTCGGTTCAGGATAATTCCTTCTGCGCCGCTATCAAGCAGCGCGTCTGCGTCGATTTCTCTTTTGGTAACTCGTCCGATCAGCTTGACTTTGAGCGTGATCGATGGTGTTTGCCTGTTCTTGGTGACAGTAGACAGATACAAACACGGGGGATACGATTGCTCACAGGTATGCATGGATGATAATACAGCGAAACGATTCGACGATGATACCAAAAGTCCTTTGCCTCCACCAGACGACGCGACTGGGGGGCGTTTCAAAAATCCTGCGATTCCAGGATGTCCTTCAACAGCGCTACTGCCTGCTCCTTGCCTTCCGCGTCCAGATCCTTCAGCTGACGAGTGATCGCCGCGATGGTTTTGGATGGGTCGGGAGCTGCTTTCGCAGTGGACGGAGCCGTGTTCGTCGGCAGGGGAGGGGCCTTGGACCCAGTCTCTACTGCGCCCACCCGTCGCGCGCTCGAGTCGCGGTTGGGGCAGTCGCGAGAGACGTGACCGGCTTGTCGACACATGAAGCACTTGCCTTCGCGCATCATCTTTGCGCGCTCGTCGTCCGTCAGCTTTGCAGGGCGGGTCGAGGTGTTGGTGAAGGCGCCGACTCGGCACGACGAGGAGTCGTTGGTCAAACCGTTCGAGGTGAACGCGACAGCCCCCTTGGACTGACTGCTCTTCCTCTCCGGGTTCTCTTCGAGCCACTGGTGGTTGATGTGGCGGGCGCGCTCCTTCCACTCCGCGAGCTTGGTGGGGAACGGGTACGACCGGGCCACCTGCTTGCCGAGGTCACGCTGAAGTCCTTTCTTGAAAAAGTGGATTAGCGCCTCGTCGTCGTACGCTGACATGGTTGCCAGCATCTCAAACTCGGTGATAAAGTCAGTGACGTCCCGGGTGGTCATTGCGAGCTCGTTGATCTTACGCTGAGCCTCTATCTTCGGATCGACGGGCACGAAGTCTTTGCCAAACCTCTCGAAGAGCTCTTTGTAGGAGTTATAGTGGAGTGTTGGGGGCGTGGGGTCGAGGGTTTCGGCGTCTTCCTTCTCGTCTTCATCGGCGAAGAGTTCCATGCGGCGATGCGTGGCCCAGGCTTTCGCCGTGTCGTCCTCCATCAGGCTGAGGAGGAGCATCATCTTGGTGTCATCTGTGGCATAAACATCCTTGTTAACGCGCAGGAACATGCGGAGCTCGAGGGAGAACCGGAGGGTGTCGCGTCTATCGCCTTTGAATGGCTTTGGCTTGGGGCCGATCTCCCGCTTGGAGACGGCAGGTTTGGATTCGGCGTCGGACATCTTGTCGAAGGGGAGGGGGACGGTGAGGGATTGGGCGAGTTCTTGATCAAGGCGGCGTAGAGTTTCTCGTCGGCGTTCTTCTGCTTCTTCAACTTCGTCCTCAACTTGTTTTGCGACAAGGAAGTCGGCGGGGGTGAGGAATTGCTGGTTATGATGCCACGACCAGTGATCTTGGACGGGACTGAACGAAGTGGGCTGCCACTCAACTACTGATCGTCCTGGGGTTCCGTTCTTGTTTCGTCTATAGGCGTACCACTTCCCAGTTGTGTCGTTGTGGTTGATCCCTTCTGGGACTTCGATTACAGTACGTCGACGGGGTGGGGGCGAGTTGGTCGGAGGGGGGTTCAGGAAGCGCTGTAGAACGTCCGCAGCGGTGGCAAAATCCGATTCTTCGACGTAGGGTTGTTCGTCGCGGTCGTCGAAGTACCAGTCTCGACGTTGCCGGTTTGGTTCGTCGTGCAGCCAACGTACGGATTCCTTAGTCTGCTGCAAGGTGAGGATATAGTATTCTTCGGGACAGTAGTCTCGAAAGACGCCTGGGGGAAGGTTCGGGGTGGGGGGACGAGGGGCTGTGGAGGACGTGATGATGGTCTAGAAGAAGTCCGCCGCGATGGGGCGACGGCCGAGGAGTTTCTTGGTGAGGTAGCCGGCTTTTACTGCCTGGCGGATCTTATGTTCGTGGTGGCGGCGACGAAGGGTCTTACCCTTGATGGTGGGACGGAGGACTGGTGGCGGGGTGGATTCGGGGGTCCGGCGGTTAAACTGGGAGACGGAGGTGAAACTGGTTTGGAGGATCGGGTTGGGGGCGTCTTGGATGAGGTATGTGTGGTAGGTGGGGGCGTGGAGGGTGAATTCAAGGCGTTCGAGATCTACGTTGATGCACGTAGTGATCCGGACGTATAGGGCGAGGACGACAGTACCGTGATCCTTGTGCCACCTCCACTCGAAGATGCGGAAGTTGAGGCCGTGCGCGGTCCAGGGATCTTTCTTGCAGAGGTTCTGTACGGGGACGAGGCAGTTGACGGTGACGGCGTCGGACCAAGGGTAGGGGAGTGGTGCGTCGTCGCGGGGGGTGATCGGCTTTCCGTTGAACGGGAGGAAAACCGGTGCGTTCGGGAGGTCCGTGGTGGGAGTTTTTAACGTCGTAGAGACAGCAGAGGTAGATGGAGAGAGGGGTGCGAGGTAGGCGTAGGGGTAGACTGTCCAGGTGTCAGGAACGCAGTTTATGAGACCGATGAACCGCCTAAGTCGCGACGATGGGAGGAGCGAGAAGAAAATAGATTCGAGAGTGCCGGGGTCTAGGGTAGTGCAACGTGCGCTACAGTACCGTATGACGAGATGGACAGTCTAGGGAAAAGGGAAGAGAAACACTGTCCTTATATACAAGTGGGAACGATGGTGCAATGCGATGCGATAGTGGTGCGAGCGGGGGGAACAATAGGAAAGGAGTCATGGGGCGGAGGACGAAGGTCCGGAGCAGTGATGTCATAGATAAGGATGCGGAACCCCGCTCGGAAGTCCGGGCAATGACGTCGTTGAAGCATGTGATGCAAGGGAAAGTCATGTGCCGTGACACGTCGCGTGTACGAGGTCTGCAAACGAAGAGAGAAATGGAGCGATCCGTGACATTGACCAGATAACTCACCTCCTGGTCAGGTATCCCAGTTGCATTTTTGCACCCTTCTGTTCTCTTGTAAGCCCTGAATGTGGCAACAACGGCTGTTGCCTGATGAAGAGAGGTCGAGGAAGGGCAACTGCCAGAGGACGACTGGAGTTTGGGACACCATGTCCCAAAAGTTTTCCCACGGCAGTCAACAAGTGTTGGAGCGCTCAGTAAGTACGTACTCACCGGTCGAGGGTCTCAAAGATACTGTACTTCCTAATATTCCACTTGCGTAGGCTCTTCTAACCTGAAAAAGTCGTCAGAGGGTGTCGCTGGCAAGGTTTGGGGCCCACAGAAACAGGTGTCATATTCCAATTAGTTTCTACAACAAACATGGCTCTGTGGCTTACTTGGTGGCGTGTCTTTCTCTGACTTTCATCCGATTGGTGTTCAACTCTCGCTGGGATCTGGTTCTTAAAATAACATGTAGTGCTTCATCCGACTGTAGTACGAGTGATGTATAGTTGGTGTAATAATAATAAACTGTTTTTCTTCCCTTTCTCTATTCCCCACCCCACTGCAACGTAACCGGATATGCACAATGGCAAACACCAGGGAGCTAATACACTTCGCTTGCAAATATCAGTAGGGTGTGTTGTACCAGATTGCAATCTGGGCTATCGCTCATTGCGCGCGCTGCAAAACAAAGCCTTGCTCCGGCGAAATCGGTTTCAATAGCCGGGCCTTTAACCGGAACTAGTTATAAGGCCCCATCCGGGCCATTGCAAGCGCGTGCACGAGATCTCGGGCTGGATTCTACGCGGTTCTAGTCCCCAAACCGGTAGATTGTAATGAATTGGCTGGTCTCGATCACGCTGTGACGCGCTTTACAATCGTAAGGAACCCCCCCCGCAGGATTTTCGCAGTTTTGGTCATTTTAACTGGTTGTTCCCGGGGGTAACCCCGTATCGTATTTTTCTGACGCACCTTCTCACGACGCAAGCTCCTGCTACTTATCAACATGTCGGTTCACTTGACGTGTTCTCTGCGGTTCACGCGGGTCTGGACTCTTACTGTATAGCTTATATACCTGTATCTTTCTCCAATAATATCAAATGGCCATCCCGATGATAAGGCAACGGTTTTGGTCAGATCCGATACCTCACTCCAGAGCGGCTGGAGCTTCCTGAGGTCCGTGCACTTGCTGACCAGACCTTCATCTTCACCGAGTAATAACTATCACCGAAGTCAATGAAGATAACAGATTGTGTTAACTTTTCGTCGTCCGAGCTGTATGCCTGGGAGAAGATGATATTCCCCGCGTGTATATCGCCGTGGAGAACGCCCGTATTGTGTATCTTGGTGTGAGCAACTCAGCAACATGCGCAGCTTTACATAAGCTGCAAGTCGAAGTAAATCGGATGAGCGCGAACGTTGATAGAGATAGCGATGAAGACGCACCAACATCTGGTGCTGTTCTACTGTAATGTTGCATACATTTGGATCCGTTCCCTGCAGATCCTTCAACGTATTCCGTGAGGAGCATGGTGGCTTTCTCGCCTGACGGCGTGGTAACCTAAGATGTCGAAAAAAGGGATTACGACAAGGTCCAAGAAGCTGGCACATAATGCATACCTCATGCGCGCCGTAAAAACGGGGGATACATCCTCCTTGGGGCGGCCGAAGTCGCCGATACGCCGATCGTTCCAAGCGCACGAGTTGCGCTGGAGGGAAGTATTTTTGCCACAAGTTCGTCCGAATGTCTACGACATCTGGGATGTGTAGCATGGAGGGTTGTATGAATTTCATCGGCAAAAGTGTCAAACTCTCCCAAGGGTTATATATACCAATATATAGGCTGTAAAGGAATATTAACCCTGGAAACCCTGGAACAGCGTAGAATATCTTCACAGGATCATATTCTAAAATAAGACACCTCCCGATCTTCCAAGGTCAACGTATGGGACTGGAATCTCCTATATTATCTCAAGGGGTATCTACTATTACAGTGTCCTGTCTATATCGCTCCGCATACCTCGCGTCGACGCCTTCTCTTCTCGCTCCTCCTCTCCGTGTTCCCACTCATGCGCGCTCCCTGCTCCCTCACGCTCTCACACCTCCACGCCTCTGAGCCACCGCAGCAGCCGCGTGCGAGCGATCTGAAAGAGGTTCAGCAAGATTTGATAGCCATAAACCGAGAATACACCTTCACTGACTGAGGGGGCCTGAGTGTGGCGGTACAACAGCCGTACTGGAAGTTGGCACGGCCTGCGGAAATCTGAGACCTTCGAGCGACACGCTCTCGAGAGCGACGGAGTTCCGGCCTGAGTAAATGTAAGTCAGTCAGTGCGTGATGTAGACAACGATACAATGGGGTACGGGAAGGAGGGAAGGGGAACGCGTACCCTTTCCGAACGGAACCTTCAAATATATGCACCTGCAGTCGATTTTGGGCAGGCTGTCCCGACAGTCCTGGCTGAAAAACATGTACACCCTCTTGAATGCATTTGACTTGGTCGTGTTCTCGGATTTCTTAGTCGTCTTGCGGGCGGCACGCTAGGACGGAAGATGAGGATGTATGCGAGGGTCAGCAACGGGGATGGACAGATCTTGGTCTTCGAAGCTTCTTTCGGCATCTGTGCGCATAGCATGTACTCGGTGAGAAGCAAGCCACGAGATCGGATCACGTACTTGTTGATATGCACATGATGAATGCGACGGTGCGTTGGTGAATCTGTGCTCGCGACACTTTGAGATCATATTGATGAAAAAAGTACGTACAAGTTGGTTTCCCTACGGTCCAGGTTTACGTGCTCCGTGAAGGAAATTCAGAGGTGACGGGGAGCGAGTGCGGTGGTTGTGGTCCTTCTCGATGAGACATTTCTTCAATCCGAATGAAACCGGGTCGCGGTCGGTGGTGGTTAGGCCTTTTTGCGCGGGTGGGAAGGGAAGGGAACAAACATTTCATTATTCGAAGTGATCAAGGAGTTGATAAGGAAAGATACGAGGGAGTTCGGGAAGGGTATGGGGAGTAGGATGTCGTGGGGAGAGGAGAAAGCAAGGAGAGTCGCGGCACAACCGCCGACGTAATGTAAGCACCGACGCACGCATTGAATGTCACGTGGTACGCAGCGACGACTGCGCCACCGCGCCAAGTCGCGAGTGCGGACTGAAATATTGAAAGGGTATACATACTTGCATTGGGCATATGTGACGCTAGAATGCTTCAAGAAGGAAATACAGAGTATTATACACATTCCAGGTTGGTATATTGGCCCGCATGGGGCTGGAATCCTACACATGGGCCTGCAATGGAACCTGTCACCCGAAGTGACTTGGAATAGGTCGGAATAGGCTAGTTTTTTTCGGCACTTTTGCCGATGAGTTGGCGACGACCTTGTCCCAGGGCCCGGGAGTGGGCGATTTCTCCGCAACCTCAGGCTTGTTGAGTTGGCTATGCTCGACGGCGCACAGCCACACAGTACCCCCGTGTACCCTCTTGATCAACCGGACCCCGACAAGATCACCGGGAGACAGGTGGGCAAAGCGAGGCAGTGGTCGGGTATCTGAGTCAACCGTCCACGACACGTCCTGAGCTCCAGGAAAAAGGATGTCGAAAGCATGGCCAGGTTGCAAGGGACGTTCCTTGGCTTTTGCACGAGCTGCCAACAATTCCTTGCGAAACCCGACAATGGCCTCCGTGTTCTTGGGGTCAAAGCCAATTTTGGATATCGTAGTATCCTTGTGGATGGTCATGGTGGAGTGAAAGGTCGCTGCGGTGGGTGAGTTCGGATTCCATCGCCACTCTCCAGGTCATTCTTATAAGCGAAGCGTGTCCAGCCGACGGCCCAAGAGTTGTGAGCTATATCTGTCCTCGACGATTCTGCAGTCGATGTGAGTAAAATCGACCATATCTTCCGGTTCGAGGGGCGTAGATTTAGGTGGAAATCATAGAGTGAGGCCGGTGGGCGCAACGTCGGGCAGCATGATGCGTAAGTGAATGAGAAGAAAGGCGATGATGATCTCTGAGGGGGAGAGAGCTCGTCTTGATGAGAATGCACGGCGTCCACGAGGTTGGCATGAGATGCGTGCATACGCCTGTGGATAATCGGAGCTATGGTTGTAGCGAGGAGCAAGGGTTTTGCTTATATTTCCTCGTGGGATGCACTGCCGAAATCGATCGATCAACGAAAGTTCTCGAGATGGCGTAGGAGCTGACGCACCTGAGGGGGATTGATAATTTACACGCCTACTTCACATAACCCCCCGAAAACACGTTGTGCACGGGTGCTATATGGAGCATGTCTGTGCTCTGCATCGCTCCGCCATATAGTGTCCGGACCCACGTCCATGGCAATCGAGGAAATTGAGGGCTTGTGAGGGTCCGAACGTCGAGACTAACTCGTGTCTAATATAGTACTCTGTGAGGCGAAAAGGTCCCAGGTATAATACAGGAGTACACACCCAGTCCAATGTGGCTTACATCTGCCAAGTTCGCAGAGTCTGCGTCGGAACGTTCGTTACAGGGCATACAGCAGTTACTTTGACAAGGGCTATATTGACGAGTACGCTGTAAACATGGATTTTGCAGCCTTGGGAAGGCCGCCTTTCTTTAAAGCGTACGCCAGCGTGTCCGCCGACGATCCATCCCCGCGAGTACCGATGTCATTTCGATGTCGTGTAAGATCTTGTCATTGGCTTGCGCAGCCCCGGATAGGTGAGCAATGCGACAGCAGGCAGCGCGTAAGGCAAGATACTTCTTGTCTGGGAGTGGGAGCTCTGTGGGATCTGGGGAGGAAAACGTGACTTGGTCTGGGATACGGAGCGTAACATAATCCTCAGTCCCGCGGACCCTATAGGCGTCAGGGGTACCCTGCCAGATACGATGATTCAATAACCACACCAATAATAATGGCACAAGGCTGCACCCACCGTCGGTTCCAGCCATAGCTGAAGATCGTTGAAATAGGCATGCATCTCGAGACACAGCGTGAGGACGTTCTCAAGGCGGTGTATATTTGCGCCGTTCAGATCGTCGAAAAGCACATCTCCAAACATGCCTAGAACCTCCAGTATCGAGGAAGCATGCTCCGCCTACACGATGAACAGAAATCAGCTCAGGTCACCCAGTTCGCGGATGCAGACATACCTTGACGTCTTTCTTGCGCTCGCCTTCGACATCAGTGTTGAGGGAAACAGGGATGATGTGCGCGCAGTGAGTGTGAGCCGCGCGCAGCTTTTTCTGTCGAGCCCACGCCTCGAAATCGCGGTCTTTTTCGAACACGCTGACGTCGGTCGCTCCGGTAACGAGACATTTATTACTGTCACGGAGGAGCGCCTGAGCGAACAGACGATTAGGAGGTTGAGAAGGACCCCTATTGCGACTATGTCACTGACTTTGTTTTTCGCCGATGCGTGGCTAGGGGCTTCCTCCGAAAGGTCCCCACTCATCGTCGTCTGCTCGTCAAAGGAGGGTCGCGAGGGATGTTGACTGGGGGTGGGGGTGCGGCCCTGAGCAGCCTTGACTGGTATTGAACAAGGCGATCAGCGACTACGCCCGGTACAACAAGCCGTGGTGGACTCACAGTGTAAGAGCGTGTCGCTGTAATGTTGTCCAAGCGCGAGCAAGGCGGCTTGGTCGTCACTACATAAGTTGATATCCCTCGCAACGTTGTCTCGACCAGAGTCCGGAGGCGCCTCGCGGAGCATGTAGCGTAAGACACTGGAGCATATTTTCGGGGAAAGACCGCCGGATGTTGCGGGTTTTTTGTCATTCTCAAAAGCAGCCTCCAACTCGAGACATTTCGTGTAAGCTGCGCGGTAGTGTGCGAGAGTAAAGTCGTTGGGAGGAAGAGGTTGCGTCATAATTGCAGGTCCCAAACCTCTCCCGGTTTACGGAGCCTTCGAGAATATCCAGGGCAATTATTCCTCGGGAGGATAAGACAGGGAGCATGGTCAAGCGTGTTCCTCGAAAGAACATGTCCCGACGCACACATGCATGTCCAAGCGGTGCACGTCCCATGGTCCGCTGATGTGACAAGTCATCCACCCCCGACTCATCTAGCCACACCATACAATCATAAGATAGATCTCCCCACTGTGCATCCCATTGAGCACGGAGAACATCGTTGCGCTCCATAGCCTCCTTCGAGATATGCTTGTGGGTCAATGCGAGACCGCAAACCGCGCGCGAGACAGTTGCAAGGGAGACATGAATTCCGAGCTGTTGATCGAGGCGGTCTTGAATCTCGTCCAAAAACAAGCCAGGCTCTTGCAATATCCAATGGTAGATGATGTCGAGCTCCTGGAATGTGAGGATGCGTGGCCGGCCATGGGGAAGGAAGGCGAGAGGGTGGTAAAGAGAGCCAGTGTGACGATGGTAGTGGAGAATGCTGTACATGGTTGACTTTGAGCAGTTCGCTAAGGTTGCAATTTCAGCCACAGTGAAGCGTTCTCGCCATTCAATGATGCGCTCGCGCATTTGATGGTCAAGCGGCGGTGCCATGGTTGAGTTTACGGGAGACTGCACTCCGACACAGGCGACACTCAGGCTCAGGCCCAGTCACTCCGTGACTGCCTTAAAAGGGAATGTTTGGTTCGTACAAACAAGTATTCCTACACGCGGATTCCAAACCGTTATGCAACACCCCCGCATAATGAGTTGATTAGCGCTCATCTCATCGAGCTTCCGCTCTAGGCTTCCGCTACTTACGTATTTGAAGCTGTTTGGTTGTTTTTTCAGCACTTGTTGGACCGCTTCCCTCAGTAATAGAACTCTGAGTCCCTTATGATGCACACTACAACACCACTCGACACACGCAAGTCGTTCGGAAGGTGAGGGACTCAGCCTATCCAACATGCATGTAGCCTTTTCGCGGCGATCGGGACGAAATGAAACGATATTTCTGTTCCGCGATTTCGACGAGAAGGTCTTTCAACTCCACTGGGACGAAGACTTACGGAGGATGTAAGACCAGCCAATCCGCTATGAACACCCTCCTCAGCACGTTCCTGTGATACGGCGCTTCTTCTCTCATGACGCTGCATATCTCTCAACGAGCCGTTCAGGAATGACTTGAGGATCGGCGTGATAGGAGACGATATCCGCCAGGTGACGAGGTCCGTCGCATTTTGTTGCCACAGACATGAGGCTGCGAGCATGGAGTGGGTTGAGTGGTGGAACGGGCGAGGCCATCACCTGGCAGCTTGATCGAGGACCTGGACCAGATCTCCCTCTTGTGGCTTTGAGAGTTAGAGGGACGGGTGAGGACTGGACGACGAATGTTCTTGAGCTCAATAAAGTTGAATGGTATATTTGTGGTGGTTACACATTGCGGTATGAAGGTCTATTTCCTGCAGTATCAAACGGAGTACACTGCCAACGTCGACTTGCGACAGACGTCGAATAAGGGAGCGTAGTCGTGATCATTTTGTTCACCAAAACCGCGTCGTGTACGGAGAGCGAGACTGGGCCATTCGAAGCAGGTTCACGTTCGACGTCAGGCTTGACCACTAACAGCGCATATCAGCCTCGACTGCCCCGGCAAACTAAGTAAGAGCAAGCACATACCGCATTTCCGACGAACACTTCGGCCCGCGTGGCGATCGACATGTCCATCGCCTGCGCCACGTACTTCTGCTCCCAAGTGAGTTTCAAATCCCTGCTCGTGGTGATCGCCGTCCACGGCCCCGTCTTCTCCCTCAACGACGCCTTCAGCTCCTCCAACCACTCCTTCCTCCCGTTGGTCAGGATATATATCCTGTCGAGAGGGCGCCTGCTCTCCGCGCGCACCTCCATCACCCTCCGGACGATATCGTCAATCTCGGGGAAGCAATGCTTCTGGTAGAACGCGTAGCCTTCGGGCGTGTTGTCCCCGTCGCCGCCGCCCTCGGGCGGGACGAACTGGTCGGGGAAGTCGGGGCGGACGTTGAAGGCATTGTACGACGACTTCCACTTGGCGAGGTGCAGGCAGTGGTCCTTGAAATCGTTGCGACGGATGTGTAGCGCGAGGAGTCCGGGGAGAGACGCGCGATGGTGGCCGTTGAGGTCGATGGAGGGGTGGATTAGGTGGCGGTTGGTTTCAATCGCAGATAGGGCCAAGGGAGACCACTTCCACTCCGTCAGGATGGGCGAGTGGATGAGCTCGTCCCATATGTCGGACATGCGGCTCCCATCGCCAAATATCCTGCGTGAGATCAGTATCGAGCTCGCCGTCCTTCCAGAGAGATAAAGACACGAACCAGAAATTGAACACTTGACCCGAGTCCCGCTTCAGCTCAATGCAGTTGTCGTCGATCTTGCGGAGTGCGTCCGAGAACCCGCTCATGATATTTGACGCGGAGGCCCACTGCAAATCGCCCTGCGTCTGCGCGACATCGACGATCGTGGGATGCGGGCACACTTGCTCGAAGAACTCCGTTGTGACGGCGGGCGGATGGACGTGCGACTCTGGAAATGGGCCACCAGCGATGGGACCTAAGTACGATGATATCAGCGAGGGGGTCGAGCAACGAATCACAATCGCAAGGCAGCGGCGCTTGCTCGATACAAGTCGGGTCATGGCCAAGCCATGGCCGGAGCCAGCGCTAATAGGCGATCGACTCGAGAACACACGAGGAGCAGACGCTGCACATGCAGCCCCACATCGCACTCCCGGCGATCGATGACCCAAAGTAAAGCATAACCTCACCGTCTACAAGAGCCGTGAGAGGGATACGGGCAGGTATCACGTTTGCGCCAAAGTGCGAGTAGTCTCCCTTGGCGTGTCGGTCCCACGTATAGTTGTAAAAGACGTATCTGCAATAGCGGTATCAGCGCATGGTGGCGAAAGAGGATGGGGGTATTCAATACGGAGAAAAGCCGGCACTTACGTCCTTCCCGACTTCCACGCAAGGTGGGCGTTCATGATCATCTCCTGCATCGAGTTCCCCCATCCGACGGCTGCATAGCAACGTTCCGTCAGCCTGAGGCAAGCTTCACGAACAAGAAACGAGCTCACTGGTGAGGTGGTTGCTGAACCGCAAGTAGCTCCCATTCCTGCCTTGTGGGAACGGCAGGTCGGGGTTGTTCTGCGGCATGGCGACCTCCCGTGTGTGCCATGCGCCGTATGTTGGGGGATCTTGGGGGGAGAGGAGACCAAGGGCCGCGGGGACGACGTCGGTCGTCCTCCAGAGGTGGACGAACCCCAAGCAGAAGAGGATGGCCACGGAGACGAGAGTAAACTTGAGCCGTCGAGGCATGCCCCAAGGTGACCTTGCTGGGTGGTCATACTTGCTAGACGCGGGGAGGGGTATTCCGTTCGGATAGATATACATGGAGGGGGAAGTGGGGGACCAAGGTGAAAGGAGGGTTGAAGAGATGAAAGCGCCGTTGGGTTACTTGGGTGACCAATATAATAATTTTGCATGCACTGGGAAACGAGAAGCTTGGCAGCGCCTGAGAGCCCTCTCTGAAGTTTGGGCGTAATCATGACCTGGGGTGCAAGCGCCTCGGGAAATTATGGCCGCCAATTGAACGCAACTCTCAGGCCAATTTCCTGATACTTACACGTTGGGTTGCGCTAGCTTCGTTTTTGATGCGGCGTATGCCTACGATTTATGGCCAGACATCGAGTACGGGTTTGGGACTGGAGGGCAACGTATGAGTGAACCCGCGGGCAAGCGAAACAGGAGGGCATTGCATACTGAATAACGGACCAGAGTTCCAAGTCGCAAGGCAGTGTTTCTGGATTGTTTCGATCACGGGCCTTGGGAGCCAAGGCGCCATTCACCTGAGAGAAGGAATCCTCTGGACCCTTATGGACCCACATTCCACACTAGCATTCAGTTGGGAACGACTACGCGACCGAAATTAAGCCTGTGATGCATCAAGGGAGGCTAATGAACCTGCGAAGTTTCCAAAAATCACCGACAAAGAGCCATCGGTCCAGCACTCTTATACCTGGAGTCGACAGTTAAGTGTCCTTTGCAGCCAGAGGGACTCTTCGGCGTCCACGAAATGGCCGGGAGCAGATCGGGCATTGCCCAATGCACTTGCTTTCTACTCACGACGCAACGTTAGATATCACACCCATGTGAAGAAGATGGTAGTAACGCACAGGAGTCCAAGCAGCATCACATTTGCCCGTGATGCTCTTCAGAATGCGAACGTAGCGCCAGTGGACACCGTCCGGGACCCAGGTGCATTCGCTTGCTTCAATAAGGCGCGACCGTCAGGTCGCTAACGACGTTCAATGATGCACGGAGGTGCACGGGGATGGTCTATTGGTAATCTATGAAGAGCATAGTGACGTGTATTGGGCAGGGAACGCGAGCAGGACGTGGTACAACTCGTCGTCGAAAAACACCAAATTTCATCGACTTCACGTCACGTGCCTCTCCGTCACCCTTCAAAGCGGTGAGATGAGCAGCGATTCTTCCAGTTGTCATTACCACCGAAGCACCCCAGAACAGTGTCGTACAGTACGAGTAGCAAGGTCCCCAGTCTAAGTAGCTTATGTAGCAGCGATTGAGTGTTTTCCACCACACCATCCCCTGCCCGGTACCTCTCACGCCTTCGCATCCGCACGCGGCACCTCACCGTCCACCACGACCTCATCCTTCACACCCCCTTCGCCCTCGCCCTCAATCCCGTCCTTTTCCACCGCGACATCCTCGACGGCATCTTCCACCGCCGCGGACGACGGCGAGAAGCTGTGCACGTCCGTCGCGCTCAGCTGCGCCGCCATGAGCGTCCTAAAGCGCGATCCTTCTCGCTGGACCTGTGCGCACCACGCCACGCAGCGTCCAGCGTCAGCGCCCGCCACGCCACACGAGAACGCAGAAGAAAAAACAGACGCATCAGCTGGGCATAGGATCCGGTTTCCGTGATGTGACCATCTAACGGACAAGGGTTAGGGAGGAAGAGGACGGAGGGGGTGGGGGGGTGAGCGCACCTTCGAGCACGACGATCCGCTCCGCACGCGCGATCGTCGACAACCGATGCGCGACGAACAGGCAGGTCGTGTCGCGCGACTGGAGGACCTTGTCGATGGCGTCGTTGACCTGTCCGAGAACCGACCATCAATTCACGGCCAGAAGCAAGTCAAGGAAACACAGACCCTGCGCTCCGACGCGGCGTCCAACGAGCTCGTCGCCTCGTCCAGCGCGAGGATGACCGGCTTCTTCAAGAGCGCGCGCGCGATCGCGAGTCTCTGCCTTTGTCCGCCGCTCAGGCTCAACCGACCGACTGTCAAAAAGGAAGAAAAAGGAAGAAGGTAACGTCAGCCACGATCCAGGGACGTCAACGAGAATATATGCGGAAGGCATAGAGAGCAGGCAGCGACAGTCGCATGAGAACGCGTAGTATGGAGGCGAGAAATTGCGGTGAGAGAAGGAGGGTGGGAGATGGCGAGGAAAGGAGGAGAAACACCCACTCTCCGTATCGAATCCCTGCGGCAGCCCCCACACAAACTCGCAGTTGGCCTCCCGCGCCGCCGCCTCGATCTGCTCCCTGCTCGCGCTCTCGTTCCCGTACGCGATGTTCGACGTGATCATCCCCGTGAACAGCACCGGGTCCTGTCGCCGCGCAAAAGGTCCTCATCAGCCGGCCCCCACCAGAAACGAAAGAAGGAGCGAACCTGGGGCACGACGCCGATGATGTTGCGCCAGGACTCGGGGGTGAACTCGCGGATGTCTGTCGGGAGCCGTGAGCCCGCGGGCGAAGGGACGCGGAAGGCGTGAACACGCACCTTGTCCGTCGAACGTGACCTTGCCCTTCACGGGGTCATAATACCTCAGCAAAAGCGCGTGCGCCGACGACTTCCCGCTCCCGCTCTGCCCGCTATCCATTCGACTCCGTCAGCCACCCTTCATTCAGACCCCCCAATCGCATCTGACTCCACTACACCGTTGCCCGAAATCTTGCTCTCTTCTCGCTCATTCCTCCCGTCTCGCCTCACATCCACAACCTTGACAGGGGCCCCCTCGTCTTCGGTTGTAGGCGCCCCATCGGCGCTGTCGACAGTTCTTGTGCGCTTGTCTACAACCTTGATCTTCGACACACTTACAAACCCGCAGTCCACGGGGATGAGCGTCCACACCAGACGTTCTTCTGCGCCCGGCAGCAGCGCTGGCAAACGCCCTGTGCGCACACCCGCCACGAGGAACGCATCGCCAATATCCGGCTCAAGGCTGACATGAACATTGGCCGTGCGCGTTGGGTGGTTGTTCCGCACGGTGAGGTATGCGTGCACCGGGACATGCAGCTTGGCCTTGGACGGGAGGGAAAGAAGAGCGACTAGTCCGTCCCGAGGTGGAGTAAGGAGTGGGAGAGGGAAGGTGCTTGTGCAAAGAGGACCGTGATCGCCGTTGGATGAAACTCTGCGAGGGGTCAGATGAATGGATGTATGATGCAGACCAACAGGACAATTGTACAAACCTTCGCCATGTAAGTTCGTACTCCCCAGGACCAGCAATTGCGTCCCCTTCTTCTGCATCCTCCTCAACCGCCAGGCTGACGCGGGTCACAGCGGCAAACTCGTCCCCAGGAAGCCAGTCTGAACACAGGAAGGAAAATCAGTAGAGATAGATTTGAGCCCGTAGGCAGGTAGACTTGCCCGAAGCAACGTCATCCTCGTCGTCATCAAGTGAACAGTTCTCCACCCTCGCATGCGGTCCATTCTGGTAATATGAGAGCGGAAAGTCAGTGAGAGGAGATTGCGAAACCGTCTGGATCCTACCTTGCGCACTAACCGCACCTTCTCAACACTCAGACTATGCGGGCCCTCGTAGTGTAGTCTGGTGCTGATCACCGCCTGGCCGCCAATGCTCTCGTCCCAGAAGTCGTTTTCATAGGAGCTCAGGTCAGTCAGAGCCGCTAGTGGTTTCCTCGAGCGCAGGTACTTGACGTTCGAAGCAACTTGTATGGGTCCGACCGTTGGGATAGCTAATGTCTGTAACCGTTCGCTGGTGTCCGACGTGTTCAAAGGAGACCGCAACGCGTTGAGAGGTACGCCGGTGGGAACATGCGATTGTATGGAAATATCCAAGGTTCGATCGCCTGCTGCACCTGTATTAGTGAGATAGAGCGTTTTGACAGCCGTCAGGCCTGGTGCGATCGTTCCTAGCGAAACTCCCTTCACGAAGCCCGAAGAACGTTCCTCGTCGATGCGGATGCTGTTCACTAGAATGTGCAATTTCATGAGAAACACCCACCAGTGCAGAATATACATACTCACCCGCATCATCAATTTCCGTAGGCTGCAGCAACACGTCGACCACGACCTCAAATGTACGGTCATCGAGATTGAAGACTTCCATGATAATTGGGTATTCTTCATCCAAATATGCAGGTGATTGATGAGAGAAGGATACTTGCAACGCATGTGGTCGATGGTGAATGCTGATTGGTCGTTAGCCTCCATTGGAGGAGATGAACGAGTTGGATCTACCTGACTTCGGAATGGAAAGACCCACGAACAGGTACGAAGGCGACGGGATTGACAGAGCTAAGCCACCTGGGCGTGGAGGCCGTCTCGTCTCCCGAACTCAAGAGCTCAATGGGAATGTCAATCGTCCAGCCGTTTTCTCTCAAGGTGACGACCGCCTTGACAACCTGCATGCATGTTAGCCACGTTAGAGGACGACGCGTTGCAACACATACCTTCAAAGTTGTAGGGGTATCAGAAACTACCGTGCCCGCAAAAACGATCATACCACCCTTCTTCCACCTCAGGACACCGTTAGTTTCGGTGTCTTCTTCGCACTCTGACGAGACGTTGCCAACGTCCACCCTTTGTACAGCGTCGCTGTCGTCGACATCTGAGTGAATAACCACGACAGGCCGGGTACGATGCGAAAAGTAGAGTGCCATGGACGAGAACGGAAGGGAGGAAAGAGACACCGGCGCTGCAGCGGAAAGAGACACCTGGAATGCGATGGGCTCGTTCACTGCGGCCTCCGACTTCCAAAACACTACACTGGAGTCGACTATCGCAGGTGAATAATGGGGAGCATATACGACGAGGCGTGAAGAGGCTCACATATCGAGCGAGACTCTGACAGGTCGACTTCCAGAGGTTTATCAGGTTCGGAGGGCACAGTGCTCTATGATCGGGCCGTGGTCAGTCCGCGGCCTACGCTGGAAGCAATAGCAGTCCTACCTTCAACACGGCCAGTAAATCCTCCTCTATAGATTCTTCGTCGTCGTCGCCTGTACAAACATAATGAGTCCCTCATGCCGAATCTACAACGGGATAGATCTTACTTGGCGCGTTCCCTAGCATCTCAACCAGCAGCCGCACCCCGAGTTCAACGTTGCCCAGCTGTTGTGCGCACGCGTACCACGTCGATAGCAGTGGTTTCAGCATCACACCCCACTTCTCGCGACGGTATGTCTTAGCAATGCGTTCGAAGAACCTGACAGCCATGTCGAACTTTCCGGATTCGTAGTAAGTTTGTGCGATCCGGTAGGCAATCCGGAGGGTCAGCCGGCCTTGGCCTTGCGTGTTAGGGGTGCTATATTTCTTAAACAGCTCGTACGATTTGGTATAAAGCTACAGATGGATGAGCGTGATTGTGTGGATGATAAATTGCTAGGATCGTACTTCCTGAATAATTGTGTGGTGGTCCACCTTTCTTTCGTTGGCTAGGCCGGGTGCATTAGTAGACGAGCCAGCCTACGAGACCTCAGCATGATTCATCTACCGTAGCCAAGAAGAAAGACGAACAGACTCTATCGCCAAGAAACGTTCCCTGCGCTTTTCAGTCGCGCCGGCTGCCATATAGAAGTAGAATCCAGGATGTTGCAACGCTGTGGCCGGATTGAGACCAAGGGCCCGCATGTCGTCCTCTAACCCTGCTTGAGACTGTGGGCTGGTAGGAAGGTTCGTAGGGAGGACCAATGAACTTCGAACCCCTTGGTCAAGAAGCTCCGCAAAGACACGGTGCCTAGGATAAAGGTCAACGGATGCAGATCCCAACAAGGTAAATACGCACTGCCGCGCGATCCAACTCCAGAACTCGAACGTTTCCTCGCCAATGCCCCACCCACGTGAGAAGTCACCGAACTTGCGCATGTGTATATTGTGTTGGGATAGCGCAAGCGCATGCTCATTGTTGTACAGGTAGAGTTTGCAGATCTGTTAGAGAGCAGGATGGATGCGTGGTTATGTACAAGAAATGGCGTACATACCTTGACGTTGATGCAGTCTGCTAATACCTTCGCCTCAGCCCATCGTTTGGTCCGCGGTGGGAGGATAACCGTGGAACCAAACATGATGACCAACGTCGAATACGCATCCTGGTAGTGTCTGCAGGGGAGAGCAGTCGGTTGTCACGTCACATAGATCGCTGGGAGAAGACATACTTGAGCGCTACCTCATCTTCGCCTCTAAACTCGGCAAAACAAGCCATCTTGTACTCATAGCGAACCGTCCAGCCCTCTGGCCTGAGTGGCCGATGTGCGCCCATGGGCGAGTGTGGTTGAATGTAAGACGATGCGACTTGGGCATGCCTGTTTCTCTTGCGTCGAACACGTTTAGAATGTGATGTGTAGTATTCCACTGCTGGGTCATAGAGGGCTTGTTGCAAGCTGCATGGTCAACAGCAGCTGGCACGGGATTTGGTCGAGAGGCCAGCATGGGAGGCTCACCTCTTGACAAATTCGCTCAGCTCGGAGAGACTAACGGGACTAAGAACGAAGAGCGCCGCGCGCGAGTCGAGGCCACTATGTCGACGAATGAAGGTTAACCGGTTGTCCAGTGAAGGGTCATCTGGAAAGAACTTCAGCACGCTTATCTCTACATCGTGAAAACGGAGAAGAAGATGGAAGAATGTGCGACGCAAGTGATGACGGTAGTTTCAGAAATGGATGGGACGAGAGCTGCCTGTGCCTGCGCAGAATAGCAATATATGCACTCTGGCCGTCCTTCGTGGTCGTACCAGCGGGTCCCCATCACCGATTCATCCAACACATCTGCATAGCACTCACCCAGCATCTTTCTGCTCGCCATGAGCACAACGGTGAGTTTGATCCCCCTCTCGCTCGTAACCCTCTTCCTCTGGGAAATCTCTGCTGATAACTCCGCATCCTTCCTGCGTTCTTCCGAGTCCCGGTCTGGGTGTGGTGGATCAAGGGGTGACTTGGGGAGATGCGATGGCGGAGACTCGTAAAGCCGAGTGAAAAGAACGAAGACTGAGGGCACCAAAGCCGTATGCTTGCGTACCCATATAGGCGCGATGATGCCGTCGGGGAACAGAGGCGATGTTGGGGTGAGAGGCGAGAGCGGGGAGTGAAGGATGGCGGAGTGCTGTGTTTCGTCGTGGGGTCCGATCTTTCGGGGAGGAAAACGGACATCCTACGCAGCTGTCCCGGTGAGAACCTATGGTTGAGGAGGGAAAACAGAGACGTACCTTGTCTACCAACAAGACCTGAAATGTCTTGCTTTTCTCTGGCTGCCAGATCGCTGGTTTACGTTGTGTGGCAAGCGCATCCCGTAGTCGAAGAGACAGGATATCGAAGGGGTCGGTGACCGTCCGTGGTGGTGGTGGGGCTTCCCCGGGTGCTGCTACGATGGTCGGCGGTGGGTCTTGAACATCGAGACCGGCGACGAACATAACTGGGGCCAGTTGAGCCAGCAATTCTGGTGGATAAGAGTTCATTGCAAGTATTCACGCTGTCCCGAACGTCGAGTGTGTTGTGCCGGCGATGCAATGTGGAGGGCATAAAGTAAAAAGGTAACCAATGGTAATTTAGGATCGTTAGGCCGAACGTCGACGCGACGTCCGCCACCGTCCCGGTGCCGCAGCCGTGGCCTCGGAGCCCATCAATCGGGCATTCAACTCTTCAATTGCCGCAACCAATGACCGGGTTATACACGCACGGGGACCATACACGGCGACACAGGCCACGGCTGGCTAGAACATTGTCCGGGCAATGGGCATGTGTGATCAGATATAAGAATTCAACTAGTAGATATGTGAGAGAAGCCCAGAACAAATCCACCCAATATTATCCAGCAGAGTCATTCCTGAAGTCATGCCGGACTCCGACGAAGTCCCAATACCCAGAAAGAAAGCGGAGAGCATAAACCCTTGGAGTCCACCCGGTTACCGGACATCCTGCTTGGAGTTTTTTTAGGGCAGAAAGAACTTGATCGGTTTGTTCAATCTTCACTGGTCGTAATTTGCTCTTTTCGGCGTCCTCTTCAGCAGTGGTTGGTGAAGACCGTGACAACCTAAATTTCCGTCCACCACATCCTCTGCAATTGATAATCGTCCTTCACCCAGCGGTCCACTGGGCTGTCCTTCCAAATGCTGAACTCGAAGTCGAAGAAAACAACGTCCCAGGAGTCGGGATCGGCGACGTCCGAGGCTGCTTGCTTCATATTCAGGATAACATTCCCTGCATTCGTATCGCCGTGAAGCACGCCCAGTGCGTGGATGTTGAGGAGAGCGCGCTGTGCAGCTATAACCTGCGATGGGAAATAGGCATCGGCCACCGTGGACGCGGCAAGTGGTGAAGACATACCCCCGCCTTAAGCTTTGAAAGGTGCTTCTCATGATCTACGTCTTTCCATAACTTGGGATTTCCTGGGTGCGGTTCGTAGAACTCGAAGGGCGTCATGCCTTCAACATATTCGATGATGAGCATGGTGGCCACCTCGTGATTTGGCATGGTCACCTGGGATATCCCTGTAAGGCCGCAGTAGTACGAATCCGAACAAACTGATCCACGTACCCTGTGCGCGCCGTAAAAACGGGGAACATTCCCACCTTGAAGCGGTTTAAGCTTCTCATAAGCGGTTCGCTCTGAGTCTACGAACGCCATGGGAGCAATGTAAGACCCCTTCTCATGTCGCAGATAATCCACATGGATGGGGATTTCAAGCGTGGAGGGCTGTATAAATTTGGCGATGACGCGGTCCAAAACGGCGGATTTCGCTTCGACAGTGCAAAGCCAAACGGAGTTCCGCTCGAACGCGAGCTGCTCGACGAGCCGGACTTGAAGAGGAGTACCGACCTCCAAATGGTGGAAGGAGGGCGGCAGCCTCGAACCTGAGACGATGTCACTAGGTTGTGGGAGCTTGAACTCGAAACAATCGTGAGATCGTATGGGATTCTCGCAAGATTCCTTGCGAAGTTCAAGCAAACGATCGCGGTGGACCGCGTAGGATTTAGGAAAGTTGTCCTCGAGAGTTAGAAGATTAACGAGGGTAAAGTCAACCTTGGACTCCACGGAGTCGCCCACGATTCGAGGATGCCATTGATCAGAGTCAGACGAATTCGGGTTATAAAGAAGATAAGCCGGTGAGAAGGGTACGGGGCGCAGTGGTCGACGTCGTCGTGTCGAGGTCAACTTGAGGATTCGACGGAGAAGACGTCGACGTGGCTAGTGGGGGGGGGGGGGGGGGGGGGGGGCTCGAAAATCTGGAATATGGTCGGGGCTATTCTATCAGTGTACCAAAATCAGGCAAGATACTTCGTTATCGCGTCAACGCGTGCGGTGGACGCTGGTATCTGAGACTGGAGAGCTGATTGACGGTATGAAACAAAGCGCGCACCGCCGCCGCGGGACTCCAATTTGACGATACCATCAGGCTGGCAGGTGTACTATAAAACCTCAAATCTGATTCAGTTGTGTGCAGGCGGAAATACGACTCGTCGCTGAGGCAACTTCGCTCCACAACCAATGGCCTTCCCCGACTTGTAAGTTGTCGACAACTGAACCCTCGGTGTAGCATTTGCAATTACCAAAGTCGATAAAGACGGCCGAAATCTCAGCGTCTGTGTCGGATCCCGTCGACTGGAGGATGATGTTTCCTCCATGCATATCTTGGTGGAGCACGCCGAGTTCGTGGATTTCACTGAGAGAGCGCTGTGCGGCTATGACCTGCGGTGGAAAAAATAGGTATCGGCAATGATATATGATAGCTGGTGGGGAATACTTACCCCGGCCTTAGCCTTTAAAAAATATTTCTCACGATCCACATGATCCCCTGAAGGTCCGGGGCACTGCTCTTTGAACGTGGTGGCCGTTATGCCGTCAATATATTCGATGACAAACAAGGTGGCCTCCTCCCCATTTGGCATGTTGACCTTGTATATCAGACGCTTGTTGAGATAACGGTAACACAGCACTGAACAAGTTGATCCACACACCTTGTGTGCTCCGTAGAACCGGGGAATGCATCTTCCTTGGAGGGACTTGAGGCGTTTATAAGCACTTTGCTCCGAAGCTACGAGCTCTTCTTGAGAATAGTAGCCCTGCCGAGCAAAAAAAGACGGAGAGCTTGGGATGTAGAGCATAGAGGGTTGTAGTCATCAGGAAAAACCTCCCTTACTAAAATCAACAAATCCAGCAAATTAGCGCTAGTTAGAGGGGGACCTTCCTAAAGTGAACTAACGGGCTCTATTCTCACAAAACCCCGTACACATTTCGATGCACCGTCGTCGACATTGACCTCATATTTGCACTTCAAATACATAGTTGAGGCCAGAAGGGTGACAGGGACCTACGTTGACGTAGTGCCTTGCAGGTTGGCAGCGGGAACAGGGAATTAGGAAGGTCCCCCTCTAATTAGTAGATTTTTAGTAAGGGAGGTTTTTCCTGATGTATGAATTTGGCAACGACGCGATTGAACTTTGGAGCAAGTTTCGAAGTGTTGTTCTCGACGGTACATTGCCAAATAATGCCTCGTGTTCCTCCGAGAAACCTCTCCAACCGAACCGTAAGAGGGGCGCCGGCAGAGTGGGCGAAGGGAGGCAGTGGCCGGGAACCCACCTTGCCAGGCTGCAATTGCACGCCGGCGTCGTCAGATTGTGGAATGGTGAAGTCGAAAGAATGGCCAATTTGCAAAGGCTTCGCGAGAGCGGCCTGTTTGAGTTTATGGAGCTCGTCGATATGAGTCTGGAAGTCGCTTTCCTTGATCTTTCTGCAGTCAGCACTCGGATCAAACTTGAACCCCGAGTCGTCGCGCTTCGTAGATGGCTTCAGGGCCTTTGCGTCGTTGTCGATTTCGGTGTTGAGTTTAGCATCTGTGTTGTCGCCCATTTGTAGTATAATTTCGAATGTGGAAAGATGGATATGGATGCCGGGTAATGATGCAGATTGCGAGCGGGTTTATGTGGTCCAGAGCTCAAGCGCTCTCAGTACTCAAGTACTCATTCTTTAATCAATCATCATCTCAAATCACTGTTTGATTATGTAAACATTATTATGAGGGAACGCGAGCAGGACTAGTGTTGCCGCGGGTCGGGTCGGACTCGAGACGAGTCGGCCTCGAGGCCTGGTTTGAGTCACGTGTCTGAACTCGAGTCGGCCTCGAGGCAGAAACTCGTGATGGACCCGTTTGTGCAAACCGGGGCCGACACCGGCGCTGGTCCAGCTGGTGCCTTGAAGGCGCGAGGCTCGTGACTATTATTGAACGCGTCCGAGTCGCGTTCGCGTTAAGTCGTCGAGTCCTCCACTATATACGTCCGTCCCCCTCCCCATCCTGCTCTCATACTCAGATCCTGTCACCGTCGCCACCTACCACTAACACATCACGTCCGCCATCCACTGTCCATACACGGACAAGCCTAAGTATCCTCCGCTGCATCTCGGCTTGCTCAGGGAATGATGAATGTGGAAGCTCATGCAGCCTCTCTCCGCCGTTCCGCAACACTTTCCTCAACCGGAAGCTCAGAATCAGAGCAGCCAGAATCGCCGGTGGCCGACACCATTTTTGCAAACGATGCACAACGCGAGGCGGCTGCTCTCGAACGCGATCGTGTCAACATTGCCGAGGAACTACGGGAGTGGAGGGACGAATGCCAAAAGCTTCATGATGCATTGAAAAGGAGACAAGAAGAGGCTTCCCGAAATGGCGAGACGGTCGAAAACTTTGACCTTGTGCTATACTGGCAGGTGTGTGGTCCATCATACATATTCTCTGTCTATTCCCTGTCCGTGCTAACCAGTACTATGCAAGAACATCGGCCGCTTCAAGTTCCCGATCCTGTTCCGGGTCGCCCTCGATGCTCTCGCGGTACAGGCTTCGGCCGTTCCGTGTGAGCGCGTTTTCTCGTCAAGCAAAGAGACATGCGCGATGCGACGCAATCGTCTGTCGCCCGGCATCGTCATGGAACGCTTACAGATACTCAAGTATCTGTTCAAGCAGGCTTTTCTTAGCTCGTCGTCGGAATGGTTTCCGAGCGTGAGCTCGAGCAGGCCAACAATGCAGAAGATGTTCGTGTTTCCTCCTTCGGCTTCGATCCGGTGTATACCATGGACTCGTCAGATGGTACTAGTATCTCTCCGAACTCAATCCTCGAAACCGAGGAGCTCTTCACCCTTCTATCCCGCAACATACCTGGGGTCACAGTTTGATACTCCAGTGCACGCACTCAAATACAGTACTAAATACATATACCTACTACACTACTCGTACAATCTCGGTTACCTTAGTACAGCCATCACTACTAGTACCCGTACTATGCACATCTTTTTCTCATTCACCTTTCGCTCCCCGCCGGCCTCGTGAGCCATCGCCCAGCGAGTCGACGCCGGACGGGCCGTTCGGTCTCTCGCCGCGTCGCCGTCGATGTCCCCGGCCTATCTGCGATGGGACCGCCATGCGACCTGCGGGTTGCTGACTCGTTACACGACGAGTCGGCCTCGAGTCGATTACCTAAGACGACTCGAGTTGCGACCCGTCTCGACCCGCGGCAACACTAAGCAGGACGTGGTACAACTCGTCGTCGAAAAACACCAAATTTCATCGACTTCACGTCACGTGCCTCTCCGTCACCCTTCAAAGCGGTGGGATGAGCAGCGATTCTTCCAGTTGTCATTACCACCGAAGCACCCCAGAACAGTGTCGTACAGTACGAGTAGCAAGGTCCCCAGTCTAAGTAGCTTATGTAGCAGCGATTGAGTGTTTTCCACCACACCATCCCCTGCCCGGTACCTCTCACGCCTTCGCATCCGCACGCGGCACCTCACCGTCCACCACGACCTCATCCTTCACATCCCCTTCGCCCTCGCCCTCAATCCCGTCCTTCTCCACCGCGACATCCTCGACGGCATCTTCCACCGCCGCGGACGACGGCGAGTAGCTGTGCACGTCCGTCGCGCTCAGCTGCGCCGCCATGAGCGTCCTAAAGCGCGATCCTTCTCGCTGGACCTGTGCGCGCCACGCACGCAGCGTCCAGCGTCAGCGCCCGCCACGCCACACGAGAACGCAGAAGAAAAAACAGACGCACCAGCTGGGCATAGGATCCGGTTTCCGTGATGTGACCATCTAACGGACAAGGGTTAGGGAGGAAGAGGACGGAGGGGGTGGGGGGGTGAGCGCACCTTCGAGCACGACGATCCGCTCCGCACGCGCGATCGTCGACAACCGATGCGCGACGAACAGGCAGGTCGTGTCGCGCGACTGGAGGACCTTGTCGATGGCGTCGTTGACCTGTCCGAGAACCGACCATCAATTCACGGCCAGAAGCGAGTCAAGGAAACACAGACCCTGCGCTCCGACGCGGCGTCCAACGAGCTCGTCGCCTCGTCCAGCGCGAGGATGGCCGGCTTCTTCAGGAGCGCGCGCGCGATCGCGAGTCTCTGCCTTTGTCCGCCGCTCAGGCTCAACCGACCGACTGTCAAAAAGGAAGAAAAAGGAAGAAGGTAACGTCAGCCACGATCCAGGGACGTCAACGAGAATATATGCGGAAGGCATAGAGAGCAGGCAGCGACAGTCGCACGAGAACGCGTAGTATGAAGGCGAGAAATTGCGGTGAGAGAAGGAGGGTGGGAGATGGCGAGGAGGGAGGAGAAAGACCCACTCTCCGTATCGAATCCCTGCGGCAGCCCCCACACAAACTCGCAGTTGGCCTCCCGCGCCGCCGCCTCGATCTGCTCCCTGCTCGCGCTCTCGTTCCCGTACGCGATGTTCGACGCGATCGTCCCCGTGAACAGCACCGGGTCCTGTCGCCGCGCAAAAGGTCCTCATCAGCCGGCCCCCACCAGAAACGAAAGAAGGAGCGAACCTGGGGCACGACGCCGATGATGTTGCGCCAGGACTCGGGGGTGAACTCGCGGATGTCTGTCGGGAGCCGTGAGCCCGCGGGCGAAGGGACGCGGAAGGCGTGAACACGCACCTTGTCCGTCGAACGTGACCTTGCCCTTCACGGGATCATAATACCTCAGCAAAAGCGCGTGCGCCGACGACTTCCCGCTCCCGCTCTGCCCGCTATCCATTCGACTCCGTCAGCCACCCTTCATTCAGACCCCCCCAAAAAAACTGAAAGCACGCTCACACAATCGCCACGCTCTCCCCGACCCTGACCTCCAAATCGAACCCGTTGAGCACCTGCACGCCTTTCCTCCCGGGGTACTCGAACGCGACGCCCTCGAAGCGCACCGTGCCCCGCCGAGAGGGATCGAGCGGGACACCTACACCCGGACGGATCGCGGGAGTGCGGTCGAGGAGCTCGAAGATGCGCTGACCGGCGCCGATGCCGCGCATGATGGAGGACTGCGAAAGGAGAGGTAGTCAGATAGGTGGATAGATGCCAGAGAAGAGGAAGGTGCTCACGAAGAAGCCGCTGGGAAGGAGAGGGACGTTAAAGGAGATGGAATGGAGGAGGGAAAGGACGTACGTGAGCATCTGCAGTCCGCTCCCGACATACACCGTATACATGAGCAGACTCGTCAAGTCCCCGACCGTGATCGCGCCCTGGCTCACAAGCGATCCACCTGCGCACGCGCACGCGCCACCCGCGCCTCGTCAGCCCTCCCAGCGCATAACCGCACGCGAACCCACGACGCACCGTATCCGAGCAACGCCAACAACGCGACGTTCCCGCTCCACCCCGTCGAGCCGAAGAAGATCCCGCTCGCGATGGCCTCCCGCCTTGCGAGTACGAGCACGCGCTCGACGCGCGCGGAGAACTTGGCCTCTTCGTACGGCGCGGCGTTGAAGACCTGGACCGTGCGCAGGGCCGCGAGCGATTCTTGAGCAACCTATGCGTTTATCGCCGCAGGTGTGAGAGGGCGAATGTATGCGGGAAATAAAAGAGGAACCTTGGTCATGTCACCGAGGGCTTCTTGCGTGCGGTTGGAAAGGCGCTTGAGGTATCGGCCGTAGAAGACCTGCGAGAGTGAAATCAGCGACATTAATTGGAAATAAAAATGAAGGGGCATACAGCACCGAGCGAGATGGGCGGGACGAGGCCAAGCATGAGCAGCGTCAGGGTGAGGCGACAGGTAGAACATCGCGCCCACTGTGAACCGAAGAACAAGTCAACGCGTGTCAGAAATAGATGGCGTCGCACGTACGGCCTGCGAAGGACATGACCACGGAACGAAGGCCATCCGACAGGTTTTGGGTGACGCTGAAACGCAGGTTATAATGAGGAGGGGAGAGCAGGAAGGACGGGACGGACCTCTCGCCAACGACGCTACTGTCCACGCTCAACCGGCTCAGCGCGTCGCCCTCCCCTCGCTCGACGTAGTCGATCTCCTGTCGAAGCGTAGCGGCGTACTGTACGCTCACGAAGCCTCGCCTACGATGCGTTGACCTGTTATATGCGTGTGAGATCTCGACGCTGAATAGACGGAAGAAGGGTGCAGACGTACCGGACATGCGCATGAGAAACGCGCGTCCGGCGTTGGCCAGGCCACCGACGGTGAACACGAACAGAAGGATCGCGGATGCCTGAGGGAGCGAGAGGCCGTAGGGGATGGACTGGGCCACTCCGGCCGGTTAGAACCGGTCGCAAGAGCCCCGAGCGCGCGACTCACCGGATTCGCGGTGGTGAAAAAGTCGATGAGCTTCCCGACCGTGAACGGGATGCTGAGCGAGACCGTGGACGAGAGCAGGAGAAGGCCGATGGCGATCGAGAGCGGTTTCTTCTCGGGCTTGGCGAGGGCGACGATCTTGCGGAAGGAGGAGGCGGAGCTGGTGTCGGTGGGGAAGACGCGGGCGAGGAGGGATTTCTGGGATTTAGCGGGGACGGGTGAGGTTGGCGTCGGCGTCGGCGTATCGGGTTGCGGCGGTTTGGATGGGGGCCCTGCAGAGGCGCGCCAGGACGTGGAAGCGAATGGCCGTGAGCGGAGACGCGCTCCGAGGCCGAGGGTCGTCGTCGTGCCCGTTCGCCATGACACGTACGAAGGGTGGCCGAGGGACGTTCTTGTCCTATAAGGTCGTGTGCTCGTTGCCAGGGCGCGCTCGAAGACGCGCAAGGACGGCCGGAGGGAGGCCATGGCGGGCGTGTGGGAACCTTCGCGAGCCTACTGAGTAGTAAAGCTAGTAACCGCTCGAATGTGTTGGGACGAAGTGGAGGCGCGACGTCGCCGGCGACGGGAAAAGTTCTCTTCTCGACGAGGTTTTGCGTGAAACTCCACGTCCGGTATGTTTCAGAAAGGCGGAAGCGGGGAAAGAGGAGACAGCATTCGATGACCATCGCCGTCGGCCTTCGGCGTCAACGTCACGCAGTACTCTGTTCCCAGCACGTGCACGTCGCGCCATCCTCTCAGCCATGCTTCTGACAAGATATGAATACGAAGACTTCATTAGTTCATGACCAGTCGTTACGTGGGTATCAGGCTCGTGCAAAAGAAAATCCCGAAATCAGAAGATCGAAAGCAACCGTCGCACCCTCATTGATACCGCAACGCCGCCATCCGCCGCATAATCTTGCTCATCCCGGTCTCGCACAGATCCTCCTCCCCCGTCCACCCCGCACTTCCCCCCTCCTCCCTCTTCAGATTCACGCCAATCTTCAACAAATCCTAGTCGCGTCCTCAGCCACAAGCCCCCCCTCAAAAACAAAAAACGACGCGAACGACGTACACAGTTGTTCTCCGACCGCGCCGCGCGCAAGTCGCATATGATGTTCGTCCTGCACCCATTCGCGTCGTCGACGCACGCGTCGACGTTCACCCCGCGCTTCTGCCGCGCGTTGTACAGCTGGAACGCCCCGTCGTCCGTCTCGAACGCCTCCGTCACTTTGTGCCAGAACGACGCGTTGAGCGCGTCCGTGGGGGACAGGGCGCCCGCGAGCGGGCCGTAGGACGCGCGAGCGGAGTAGTACAGGGTCCAAATGGCTGGTTCGAGCGAGCGTCAAAAAGTTAGAGATGGGGTGGGGAGGGAAGGGGGAGGATGGAACGGACGTTGGATCTGGAACTGCGGGTCGGACATGTTCGCTGGTTGACATCACGGTCAGGGTACTGGTCTGGTATGAATCCCATCCAAACGGTGGCGCACCGATGTAGACCTTCGCGTCCATCACCTCGTACGTATCCGGATCGACGTCGTACACCTTGAACGCCGGATGTCCACCTGTGCGCGCCTCGGTCAGCGCCCCGCAAAACCGGGAAGTGGACAACGCCGCGCAGCCATACGCACTGGTGGGCACGAGCGAGGGCGCGATCCACACGAAGCTGTCTGCCGTCTCCGCACTCTGCTGGCTATAATTCGAATACGCGATCTCGAACTGATCCTAAAGACCAAGGGAACCAAAAAAAAAACCCACGCTCAGCACACCGTCCCCATCGAGTGCAGCGCGCGTACCTGGTGCGTATGTCCGTAAAACTGCCCGGCAATCGTGTTCTTGTACCGCTGCACGACTTGGTCGTAATAACTCGACTGCACATACCCGTCAGCTCAACGTCGAGCCAAGGAAAAGCGCGCACGCGGAGGCCGGAGGATACCTGGTCGTGCGGCACGTCCGTCTTTCCGGGCGGAATATGCCCGATGACCCACGCGCGCTGGGACGCGTCTTCCGCCGCCTGCAGCTGCTCCACCATAAACGCCAGCACCCCGTTCGGGTCCGCACTGTCGGAGTCAATCACGCGTTGAGCCGACGACGCGCATACAAGAGCTCACATCTGGTTGTTGTTGTCGTAGATCCAGAAGCTGCGAACGACCTCGGTGAGGGGAGCACGGACGGACGAGGAGAGGAGCTTACTTCTGCTTGTACCAAGTACATGGTGTTGAGGGAGATGACGCTGCGTTATTGGGAGGTCAGTTAGTTCAGCCACCAAAGCACGGTACAGGATTTGAGCTCGCCGAAGGTTCGTGCCGGGCGCGACAAGCGCGAACGAGCCCGACCGATGCATGACCTGGTTCACGCCTTCGGTGTTGATCCAGCTCTGCAGATGCTCGTAAGATCACGCCAGCCGACAAGGATGGACGGACGCGTACCCCCCATCCAGGCCGCATTGAGGTCGAACACCCATTGCACGTTCTCGCCCGTCGTCGTGTTGCGAGGGAAGCTGTTCACCGGCGCGGAGTCGCTGTGCACATGCTGAGCGTGAGATTCCGGTCAGAAGGACGGAACAATCGGTTGACGAACTGGTTGCCTATAACGTACCAAATCAGTAAGGTGTCAGTGGAACAGAACGGACAACGTACCGAGCGTCGGGAAAACGGGCGCGGAGAGCCCGTTCGCCATCATGCTGTTCCAGTTCACCATATCATCCGTCGCCTCTCTGCAGCGCAAAGCATCAGCCCAAGACCTCCCACCACCGAACCGGAGGAACCCACGCCTGGTCAACCAGCCACGAGTCATCTGCACCAAAGAGGAACCCCCTCAGCCTCGAACGAAGACCGCGAAACCCGGAAAACACGCACGCGAAACGACATCGCCCGTGAATATCGAAAACGCCGCGCCGGGCGCGATGTCGCCGATCGCGTCGAGCATGCTCTGGGACAAGTCGACGGGCGCCCCGCACTTGTTCCCGCCGAACGGGCCCGCGGGCTCCGTCACAGGCCCCGTCTCGTCCGCAAAATTGCGACAGCAGAGCGGTTTGGTGCAGTTCACCTCCGCGCCGACCTGCCCCAAGTACGCATGTAAGTATGCCAAGACCCGAGCGGACGAATGGGTGGATGTATGCGCACCGTGTAGTTCCGATCGACGTGCACGTCCGAGAAATGAACGACTTGGAACGGCGTGCGACCGCGCGAGACGACCTGCGTCTGGGTGGTCGGGGCGGGCTTCGGGAAAGGAACGGTGTAAGGTGTGACGTCCGGCGGCTGTAGCGCATACGTTGAGCGACCATGGTTTGGGTGGGCGTGGAAGAAGACGCACCTGGCAGAGACCGAAGATGGCGGAGCAGAACTTGGTGGCGGTGAGCCCGCCGATGTCCATCGCGCGGAGGGAGTGGGCTATGAGAGGACCCGTGAGACTGAACTCGCCCTCGCACACGTCGTCGTCCGCAATCTAGCCGACGGCCACCGTCAGGCTGAGGCACATTAAAGCAAAGAAAGCACACACCTTCGCGATCTTGCATATTTCGGTGAAGGCCCCGTCGAATGCGTCGTCTCCGAGGTTCGCGAGGAGCTTCACGGCCGGGAGGAGAACACCGTGGCACCCGCCGCAGGTGACGGCGTTCTTGAGTGCGTCGAGGATCTCCTGGACGAGAACGTCGATGACGCTTGCGCGCGCGACTTGGGCGCAAGGGAGCGCGCTGAGCAGGAGGGCGGGGACCAGGGGAAACCTCATCGGAGGGGCGGGGAAAGGGGGGGAAAGGCTTTCATCTCATGATGCAGCCCCGCCTTTTGAAGCTCTGGAAGTCCCGTGGGTCGATTGGAAGCGGACGAAGATCAGGAGGGTGCACATGGTTCGGGGTGTCAATATCCTATAGGAGGGGGTCATAGAGTCCGTGGCAACAATGTTCGTGACAGAATCGACGCAGAAGTCAGGCAGCGGAGCCATCTCCGAGGCGAAACTTGCCATCGTCCAGCACCAGGAGAGACGCGTCCAAAAGGGTGTCGGTTGGCACGTTCGAGAGAAGCGACGGACAAAAGACCAGTAACACCACGCACGAGGTCGACGACGACGGGTCGGATTAAGGCTGCATCACGGAAAGCAGGCCAGAATATCGAAGCAGGCGGAATCTGATCCAACCGCAAACCTGCCAACGACCGTTATCGGGTCCTGTTCAGCTCATGTGGACAGCGGCCCATGTGATTTCTTTGCGATGTATATATTCCTTGCCTGTCTGCGGTCACGTCGGTGCTGCCAAGGGCAAGCCGGAGGGAATGTTGAAGAGGAGATGGTCGCAGGAAGAAACTCAGAAAACTTGCAGAAATCGACATGAAGCGGCACTCGGGCCGGATCCCCGTGGGTCGCGTCTGACGCTTTCTTTCTTTCTCTCCAACTTCTCTCTTTCCACTCCTTCGTCCCAACTCTGCACAGGTCGAAACCCTGTTTAAACTCACCCAATGGAAGGAACATCGCAAGCAGAACAAGAAATCGATTCTGTCAACACCGAAGTCCTCATCCAGCGATTCGCCGACCGCGTCCTCGTCCTCGTTACCCAGCTCGGCAAGGTCGGATCCTTGGTGTGTCCATATCGCCACACCTTCTCGCCATATACTCACACGGATTCTTCCTCGAAGATCCAAGCCACGCTTCCTTCAAACGTCTCGCTATCCTCAGACGACGCCCAGGACACCGATCCCACTCCGCCGTCCGCATCCCCCTACCGCCCCCTCCCACATCCACCGCCTTCCATCGAACTCACCCCGATCCTTGGAAACGCGCCAACAGTAGAATCCCAACCTCTCCACTCGCTCTATGCCGCCCAGATCGCGACGCTCGTGTGGGATGCGGAAGTAGGTGGTGGAAGTCTCGTAGGATCGAGTCTTCGTCCGGTCGTTGTGGGTCTGGCGCTGAAGAGGACGGGTGGATCGGAGGAAGTGAATACGAAGGTGTTTCATGGGGTCATGGATCTAGTCAGAAAGGCGCTCGGGAGATGACTAACAGCATGGCTCGCAAGGGATACTTCAAGTTCGTTGTCCGCATTCTGTACGGTGGCCGAGTCGGCAACAGAACCTTAGATGCTGGCACTGTTCCACTAACGGCGCCCCCAGAGCCACTGATCCAGCGCGGGACTCGTGTAAGGCACAAAGACAATACAAGTCGCTGCTTCGGGTACAGTAATTCCAAACTGCTAACGTACAACTGTTCAAACCTATTCACTGGCATTCGGTGCCGCAAAGCTTACTCTCTTTTGTGCGCTGATCCAAATGGCCTTCATTCACTGCCACTCATTCTACAGCTTGTTCTTGACAAAGTCATCTAACAGTCTGAAAACACGGGTCAGGGAGAGGTGTGGTTGGATGACCGGTAGTGAAAAGGCCACACGTACTTTTTCAAGCCATAATATGCTGCCATTTCCACACATCCTTTCCCGACTGCTCTTGCCAGCCAATAGGCGGTGTACGAGAATGTGGAGCTGACCGCTCCCCCGATACACCCAGCTGCACCAGCTGCGAACATGTTCCGGAACGTCTCGTATAAAAGGCGTCCGCCCGTCGCCTCCTCGAACCGAGCGCGGATCATAGGGTCCGTAATATTGCTGGCAATAAGCCCTTCCGCCATGATGCCAATTGGTGTGGTGAGACCTGCGCCAAGTGTCACGCCAACAGGCCCGCCGAAGAACACACCGATACCGGCGCCGATCGTGACAATAGAAGAATTCGCGCAGTGCGCGAGGGCACGCGTGCCCTGCTCCTATAAGCACGTAGGAACGATGAGTCCCAATGCCACCTCGATTAGGAATCTGCTGACCTTGTTGCCGGCATGGAGCTGTAAACCGGCGATGACGAAGCCGACAAAGGGAACGCGTTCGAAAAATGTGGCGAGGGGTCCGTCACGATCAAACCAACCGTTACTATGAAATATGTTAAGTCTGGGACGAATAGAAGTAGACATACGATGCGTACTGTTTTTCGATCTTGAAACTTCCGTCATCGTCCAGAACCCAGATAGTCGGATTGGAGCCGCTGTCACCGTTCAAGAACTTGAACAGTGAATAGCATAATTCCACAATCCGTTCGCTCCTGTGAAATAAAGAAACATCAGCACAGCTAGTAGTCTGCCATTGCCGTCTTGTACATACACGTCCATGTTTAGCATGGGGTTCCGTTTCCCACCCCCGGTTTGCGCGAGCGAGTCAATGAGAGTGGAGACGAATGCCGAATCATAAGTTTGACGTTAGTGACAGAGGACCAAATGGGATAGTAAGTCGACGGTCGACGGAGTCGGGGTTGATATTAAAGCTCACCCTGCTCATACCAATATTATATTTGAGGTTCCAATAGCCCGAGTGCTATGCGGGCGATGCTGAAGGAGAGGGTGTGGGGCCAGAAGTGGTCGAGGAGATGAGCGGTAGGGACGGAACCCGGGTTTCGATGGGAAAGAACTCTAAGAAAAAGGACACGATACATGTGAGAGGGTATATATGGGCGAGCGCTGTTTGTACGAGACAAATAGAGAGGCGGTGAGAATGGAACAGACGGGAGGAAAGTCGCCCCCAGTGCAATGGGACTCCGGAGTTGGGACGACTTGATACGAGGGCGCGAACCAAGTGCCCGAAACGGAGGCGCGTGGCAAGAGATACGCTTACAAAGTTACATGCGACCTCTCTACGTAAGCCGCGTGTTTGCCTTGTGTTCGAACTTCGCCTTACCTTTGAAGCTTCTGACGTGCCGTGACTGCCACTTTCGCCCTTAGCCTGCGGCCAGACTCCTCGAGGACGTCGTCTGAGTCTACCACACAGAGTCTAGATCAACGTCAAAGATAGCAAACATGGAACGTGTTCCGATTCATTGTACTGCGGTCACTATCAGCAGCCCGGCTAGGGATTTCAACGCTATATCAGGTTTATGACGGGGGCTATGGACAAGTCTCTTGCGCCATGAGACCACGGGTTGAAGGTCACAAGAGGCAGGTGCGTGCTTTCTGCTCGTATGCGACGGAAGGACTGATTCCTTTCATCGCGGTCAGGCCTGAAAGGCTGAAACCAAGCCCGAACGTATACATGCACCCTCATATAAGTCCATGGCACCCCAATCACAACGTGTTGCCGAAGGTGAGCTAAACTCAGCACTCCCGTCTCGCTTCGTGAGCGCGCGTTAAATCACGGGTTTGACAGTAGCCTTACTCCTCCATTACATGCGCGCCGTCATCGCAAAAACGGTCGCGCGATTTGCCATCTTTTCCGAAATTACCCACGGCCGGGAAATTACCCAGCCCACGATGACATGAGGTCTCGTTGCGTGAAGTTCCCGACCGTCCCACAATGACGTTGTAGTCCGGTCCTGGTCCAGTACCAGACTAACATGGATGTCCAGTTTGTGACGAGGCTCTTCCGCGAGCTGGTCTAGAATGAGCTAGGACAAAATGAACACGTCCTACTCCGAGCGGTTTGCAATGCCATTTCTGTAAGCTCATTCGAGTGTTTGAGGATCCTTGCGAATAGTTGACTCGACTTAGAGATGTCAGACTTGACGGCTTCGTATCCAGTGCGGTCAAGAGCGGGGGCTATTATTGGTACATGATGGTGGAAGAATGCACGGAGAGAATGTACTAGATGCTAGTCAAACAAACAAGAAATACTACTTGGGCTTGGACTTGGGAAGAGAGGAGAGGTCGAACAACGGTACTAGTTCCATAGAAATGGAACGCCTCCGCCGCATGATGACCACACGACGAACCGCTCTCGGCGCTGAGACTCGGTGGTGGGGGTTGGAGCGGGGTGAAGGCTGTTGATGAGGGTCGGAGCGGGGAGAGGAACGACGTCGAGAGCGTGTCGACGACCGAATCGGAGGAGAGCATTTGACCGGGATCAATTGGTTCGAACGCAGCGGCCTACACAACAACGTTAGATCAAACTGGTTCCATGAGGAAAGGACGCACCTAGCGCATGAACCGCTGGCCGAGGACGTCCCGCCATTCGCGTTGCTTGAATTCACGGACACTACTGCCCTCGATGGGTCGGGCATAGGCGAGGTTGAGGAACCTTTAGTACTAGATGCTCGCCTACCGGGCTCTGAATCGGGGACAATCTCCGTGTCCTTGACCGTTGATAGTCGAACAGTGCGAGGCAAAGAGGCGGTGTGCGTAGGTGCAGGACCAGGAAGTTGAGTGCTGTTGCTGCTAGTGGTGTCGAGAGACAAGGGCTTGGTCACCCTAACGACCTTGATGCGCTGCTGAAAGTGAGAACGTGACGTCCAACAACTGAATGGGCGAGCAGCTTACGAAGGGTGGAGGATTAGGCTGGGCAGGTGAGAACGTCAGATCAAAGTCTGTGTGTTCATCTGCGTAGACCGTCAAGAGGTTGCTGTTAGACTCGGACACGATGTCGAGGCTGTCGGCGTTCGTAGCACCAACAAACTGAGTTGCGATAACAAGGTCAGTACAACTCAAGGGTAGCGAATGAAAACCACTATTACCTCCCAGCCAGGATTCGCGCCCGCTGCAGAGCTGTTGGTGGGTGAGTCTAAGGGTTGTTGAGCCGGCGTGGTCTTCGATTTCAACATGAAATATGAAGAAGGCCCGCGCGACTGATGAATAGTGGCGGACTGATTGAAGGTCAAACGGAGACGTGAGGGAAGGGCTGGTGGCCGCGAAGCGTTCGGGGGAGTCCCATATATCCAGTGTTTATCGGCGAGTCCAGCCCCGACAAGGACTTATCGACCGAAAATCGCTTTTCCTCGCGACCACGATGTCTCTCAACGACCCACCTCCCGCTCTTCCTCCGGCGCCATTTTCTCAAAGCGCTATACTCGACCTGAGTGGTCCTACTGGTGGGATATACTGTAAATTTTCTAAACAAGTCTTTCATCCCAGTGCAAGCTCACTTACCTCGGGCGATTTTAGGGATCAGCGGCCTCGGTTAGTCAGTTTAGTACTGCACATGTATGCCGCCGCGGACGGGCCAGGATGTCGCCTAGAACAATAGAAAAATCATGTCCATGTCCTATCACGCAATGCCATCCGCACCATCTTCAACGCTGCCACGAGGGTTCGGAAATTTTCTCTTCCTGTAGCCATCCTCTTCTTGCCTCCACTGCCAATCCCTCTCCCCGCGACTGCTCGCATACGCTGATGGCCAAACTAACATGTCTCTGTGGGCGTAAATTCAAGGATCAAGGCTATTTAACTCGCCATCGAAATGCCATTGGAGAATGTCCCATTGTCGCAAGCGGAGCACGCTCAGCATTTCGTCTGGCGCAGATCATGACTGGCGCGCGCACAAGAAACGAAGGGCCGCAAGGGGTTCCGCCACAAAATCCGGTATGCCGCCAATTTGTTTGATCACTGTCCGTTTGCTGATATACAGCCTGAAGTCCGTTCCCAGCAGCTCTATCTCAAGATTGTCGAGAATTTCGACGGCGGTACATGCTGTCCATTGCTTGCAGCTACTATAACTTATACGCATAAATGTAGATGAATGAAACCGAGGATGTTGTTATGGATGATATACAAGAGGATGGCGTTATCGGGGGTGTTGCACAAGACGAGGAAGTGCTACCCGGCGCCTTCACCACGCGGAGTGGCTGCAAGACCCGAAGGACGTGGAGGGTCGAGGACGTCCTTCCTGATGAGCCAGGGATTGACATCGACCCAGACCCTCTTCCCACTGGTGACCCCTCTCCTCCCCAGCCCCCCAAAGTCCGGCGTGTCCGGCTCATTGTCACCGACTATGTTCGCACTGTCGCGAACCGATTTGGTGTGCGGTGTTTCTTCAAATGCCGCCCCTCTACTCCATTACGTCCCGCCTTCGACCTCGACACACACTACGAGCCCACAGCAGATATGGCGGCGGCCAAGAAGTCTCGTCGAACCATCAAAGACATAATATATCCCTATCCAAATTTGTCCGCCTTCCTGCTAGGCCATCATTTTTGGACCCGCGGCGGCAAGAAGACGCAGAACGACCGCGCAGATCTTCAGTCCCTCCTTTCGCGGGACGACTTTCGCCAGGAGGATGTCCACAAGAGCACGGTCGATTTCGAGTCGATCGACCAACGTCTCTCCGACGGTGGCGGCTCCCCATGGGATGCCGAACATGAAGGATGGAAGAAATCGAACATCACCATTGGTATCCCTCTCGGTCCAAAGCCCACTCAAGCATCGCGTCGGGAAGAGGCCGCAACACAGCGCCGGCTGGCTCGAGATGACCTCGACCTCAACGAGCCTGCTCCGCACCCTATCGCGGGACAACCATTTACTGTCGAAGGGTTTTGGCATCGCTCCCCTTGCACGGAGATAAAAATCACCCTAAGTTCGGATCCAGCCGCGCACAAGTTCATATATGACCCATATCACCTCGAATTCCTCGATCCGTTGGACCCTACTCGACCGCCCGAGCGCATCTACGGGGAGTTGTACAATGCTCCAGTATGGGTTGATGAGGACTTGCGCCTCCAAAATTCCCCTCCCGAACCCGGCTGCAACCTCCCGCGCGCAATCGTGGCAATGATGGCCTGGACAGATGAAACCATGCTCGCACAGTTTGGTCATGCAAAAGGCTGGCCGGGATATCTCTACTATGGAAACCAAGATAAGTACATGCGCACACGTCCAACAAGTCATGCGGGGCACCATGTAGCCTTCTTTCCTAAGGTGTGTTTCTCTCGCTTGTCATGCCTTCGATATATACTGATGAGCATGTGTAGCTCCCTGACGCCATTTCCGATTACATACGGCAGCATGCTCCTGACAAACGGTCGATCACGGCCCTCCTGATGCACTGCCGTCGGGAGCTCTTCCATGGCGCCTGGGTTATCCTCCTCGACGACGAATTCATCGAGGCATACCATCATGGGATGATCATTGACTGTGCCGACGGGGTACGACACCGAATCTACCCGCGTTTATTTACTTACTCCGCTGACTATCCAGAAAAGTATGTTTCCTGTTCCTGCTATCCTACGTGTTCACTGACTGAAGCATCTTGACAGAGTGCTTGTAGCCACAATTCGAGACAAAGGCGGGTGCCCGTGTCCCCGGTGTCTCATCCGGTTCGACGATATCCCGGGTCTCGGTACTCCTCAAGATTCTCAAACCCGGAAGGAGACAGCGCGGCACGATGATGAGGCACGATGCAAGGCTGTCGAGGCTGCTCGGAGCCTGATCTACGACGACGGTTATGTTGTGAATAGCAAGCACGTAGAAAACCTATTGAAACCGACGTCATTGGTACCCACCACGGTACGTTCTTTCCCGAGTTCAAGATGTATTCGCGAGTTGATGTACTTTTCAGAATGCTTTCTCGTTACGCCTCCAGCAGTTTGGGCTAGATTACCATGCAACACTCGCGGTCGATCTAATGCATGAGTTTGAACTTGGCATCTGGAAGTCCGTCCTGACCCATCTGATACGCATCCTCGACGCGCTAGATCCTGATCTACTCCGTGTACTGGATGAAAGGTAAATAATACCGTCTTTCTTTCCATAAATTCTGCAGCCTGAATTGTCGACGGACTGTAGGTTCCGCCAAGTACCTCCTTTCTCTGGCATCAGGAAGTTCACAAACAATGTATCCGATCTCCATCAACTCATGGCCCGCGATTATGAAGACATTTTGCAGGTAAATGAATGGCATGTTAAGCCATGATGCTTCCACTGATATACTTCACGTAGTGCAGTATCCCCTGTTTTGATGGTCTTCTCCCGGCTCCTCATGATGAGGCCGTTCAATCTCTCATCTACACCATGGCGCATTGGCACGCACTTGCAAAAATGCGAATGCACACGGACACATCTTTGGCCCTGCTTGAAGATGTAACAACCGCACTTGGTGTTCGACTTCGCCGCTTCGCGGCGGTGACATCTCGTGCTTTCAACACTAGGGAGACCAAGCGGGAGTATGCGGCGCATATTCGCGCTCAGGCAACTCAAGTCAAAATGGGATCTGGCCAGAACATCATCGACAGCGGCAGTAATGCACGCCGTCCTCTCCAATTCAACATGAAGACCATCAAAGTCCACTTTTTAGGCGACTATGTAGATTATATTCGGTCTCATGGTACGACCGACTCGTACACAACCCAGATTGTAAGATTGTACAACAAAACCTTTCGCGGCGTGTTCTGATAGATGAATAGGGCGAACATCAACACCGAGTAACGAAAGCGTGGTATGCAAGAACCAACTTCCGGTCGCCCGAAGCGCAACTCGTCAAGATCAATATACGCGAGTCACGTCTACGACTCATGGCGCATGAGCTGCGGCTTATTGGTGTTGATGTCCCAGGGGACAACATCGCGGACGTCCACAACTCCGCTGAAGCTTTGCCGCTCACTCCCCAAGAACATCACCGGGTAGCAATTGCTGGAAAACATCCGCTTGATCTGCAAGAATGGATGCCTGATGATGGGGAGGCCCGCGACGTAAGTGATCTCTCGTGTGCGCAGAAAGCCCATCTTAATTTAACCTTCAGGTCTTTATTCGGCAACTTAGAGAACATGTTTTCCAAAGACTGCGACCTCATGATGCTAATGTATCTGCGGATCAAATGCATGCTGCGGTTGTTTTCGTCAACAACTGCATATACCCGCATGCCACCCTCAAAGTGAACTACACGTCGTACGACCTGGAACGGGGACAAGACGTGGTCCATCCGTCTGCCGGAAAACCCGGTATTCTTGTTTACAGCCCAGGCGATGATGGTTTCTCGTGCCCTTGGGAATATGCGTGGGTCAACGGCATCTACCACACACAGGTGTATTGTGAAGGCCTTCCTGATATCCAACGCATGGATTTTCTGCGAGTGCGATGGTTTGATCGAGATTTCCCTCCCTCCCCAACTCTGGGACCCCCACGTCTCGAGCGCGTCTCGTTTGCACCTCCGTCATTTGCTACAGGGTTTGTTGACCCAGCATCCGTCATCCGTGGATGCCATATCATCCCCGCTTTCCGTTACGGCTCATCTGTCCCCCAACAATCTGGCCCTGTTCCCGTGGATGCATGGAACCATTACTATGTCGATAGGTAGGCTATATCATGGTTCTTATATTGTACTCTGACTCACACAGCTTTCAGATTTGCCGATTGTGACACCACGGTCCGTTTTATCGGCACAGGCGTAGGCCACCTCCGGCTGAAATCTGTGACTGTTGAGAAGGTCTTCATTCCTATAGATGTTGACCCAAATTATGATAATCTGGAACACTCCCCTGGTGCTTTGGGGGGCGAGGGTGAGGGGTCTTCCGAGGATTTCGATGAGGAGGATGAGGACTTCAACTTTGACTCGGATATGGATCTAGATGACCTGTTTGATGATGTCCATATGTAACTTTGTTTACCTCCGAGTCCAAGTCTCGATGTGCTCTTATTTCTGTAGCCGGCCGCTTGAATATATGTGGACACGTTCTCGATGTGGCTTTACTGGCACCCAGGCTTTGCTAGAAGGGTCCTCCGCTGTCCATTGAACGCGGTCAACAGCATCGGAGCTTGAATTGTTTTCTATAAAACACCATCTCACGTTGCTATCCTGAATCCCATCCCACTTTACTCATATATACATCCACAACATCCAACACAAGCTCATCTTCTTCTTCTCGGAGCAGCACACCGGAATCGGGTCTGCTGGGGCTAGCTCACACTAGCCCCCCGCCCATACCCAATACTGTCTGCTCGGCCCCATCTGTCTCGTCGGTCTGCTCCTTCCGCATCGCATCATGCTCCTGAGCCTTGTGCTTCCAATCTCAACACTCATGATCCACCGTCGGATGATGAAGTCAGCATGCCCGCAAAGAAGAAACGGTCAGTTCAATTGGCATCTAATTTATAACCATTGACCACTGACCATTGTCTTATGTAGACGGACCAAGTCCACCTTACGATCTGTAGGGGCGATATTTGGTGTCATGGGTGACCTCTACATACCTTTTGATCTCATCATTACCGCTGGGATGGAGCGCAGTTTGGCGAAGGGGACCCCTTCATCGGCATACAACCGCGCGTATGTCTTATTCACTTCTGACGCAGTACATGATCGCCTGATCTGACCGGCATCGCAGTCAGAACCAGTTATGGGAGTTGTATCAACTCTTAACCTCGTTTGCTCCTGGGTTAGTGGCTGAGATTGCGGCGCGTGGTCCCAGTGGACTTTATTCCGTTTCGGAAGAGGTATGCAGTTTGGTCTCCTCCGGATGCGTCTCTACTCACCATCATGATGTGGTTTAGCTTCATCATGGACGCACTGCAGGTTTCAACACGATGACCTTTAATGCTAAACGCGACGTCGCAAACTGGTACTCTTTCGACCTCGCCCTTCCCACCATGAACCGCAAGGCACTTCGTGGCTTCAACCATCATGGATCCGGCCGTCTTCTGTGTCCGTCGGACTTTGATTACACTAAAGAAGCGTGCGTTTTCATAGGTTTCTTTGTACTCACTCTTATGCTGCGTTGTAGCGTCCGTGTTGGGCTTCGCGACAATAGCCCCCATTATCCGCGTGGTCCGGATCGACTTCCCCGGCTCATGTGGCGGGATCAACACGTCAACCCCAACGACTTCTACGAAGGTTTCCTCGAAGACAATGGTCCAATGCTTGTGTGTTTCCGATTTCATTTTCCCTGTCTAGAATTTTGACTGTTTGCTTGCAGGCCTTAACGGAGATCCTGTTGGGTCCTTCAGCGGCCGGAGAAGGAGGCGAGTTCAGTACCTCTAAGGGCGGAGGCTCACGTCCTCGTGCGTCCCAGTTCAAGATCAAGTCTATTACACCTGCCGCGATCGCGTGCGCAATTGTGCTCGTACGTTGCCGTTTTGGTCCGGTCTCTGCCTTGCTGATAGTGATTACTGACACAATCATGTCCGATAGTCTCACTTTTCCCTTAGTTCGCAACTCGTCATGAGCTCTGGCAGTACCAATAGCGGGCGTTGGCCTTATCACAAGTTTTATCGAAATGTGTTGGCCTGCATCAACAGCATGCCAGACAACCGGCGGAACGAGCTCTTAGCGTATTGGACTAGGTAAGCACAAATATGTTTTGCTGCCGTGTATCACTAAACCTACGCAAACAGAATGGTCCTCGGCGATGTTTGCGTCGATGACGAGGACGATGAAGACGATGAACATGACACCGATGACGAAAGTCTCTCGAGCTTTACCCGGATGCTGGCTCAAGCACATGCGGCTTGTCTTGCTGCTGCCGCTGTTGTCGCCGCCACTTCAAATATGCCTCAAACCTCTGCTTCCGACGTTGTCGCTCCCTTGTCCCAAGCCCCTCAACACAGTCCTTCTCCATCCACAGATAGCTCCTCCGAGCCGTCGAGCTCCCGTGCCTCTCCTGCCTAGCACCCCTTTGATGGCGTCCCCTCCACAGTTTCCGTTGATTGGCTTCATTCGCACTGTAAATTAATGTGTAAGTTATGTACATAGAGATTGGTAGCTTCTATACAACCCCCACTCCCGATGCATCAATGTAATATGATGTTTCGTTCCCATAATGTGACAGACTAAGGTTGAGCAGCCGTGGTCGTAAACCACAAACTGCAGGCCATTGTTGTAGCTCTTGCAAGCGCAACACCCTCGACAAAGAGATCCTGACATCATGGAACTTCCCTAGTTGTGATGAGGCTTGTAGCCGGCTTGCGAAGCAGTCAGTTCTATCACTAATCGCATGTAGCTTGTATATATGCTACGAGTATCTGCTATCCAACACAAGGCGTACTCGAGATTCAGTCACTTGTCAGCCGTGAAATCCTCGCCCATCTCTCAACCTCCTCGTAACCTCCTCGCAACATCTTTGCAACCTCTCCGACGATGCACGCAACAAGGTTGAAACAGGCTATGAAGCTTCTATCGATATCCTTGAGAAGGACTTTCAAGCGGGGAGATCGCATCCTGAGTCTTATGGTTATTTTTCATCTTCAAGTAGCCCCTCAATCAATTTCGGATGGCCTTGATCACAGCTCAGAGCCGTTAAGATTCTTGAAAGCGGCTCCTCGACTCTCGTGGGCAGCAAGAGAGAAACTTGTTAGCGCCACAAATTTTCCGGCCATTTTTGCGATGGTGCATGGCTGCCGAGGACCTAAACCTTACTTAGGCGGCTGGCACCTGCTATTTCCTGTCAAGATTCAGATGAAGAGGGTATCGTGTCCTCGAGCACCCATCGCCTAGGAGAGATCCTGCTTGAGATATCCCGTCTCAAACCCCCCACACCTGAGCTACCTCAAGTCCATAAACCCTTTCACTGGCTGAAATCAGGTATTCCTCTTGAAGGCGGTGTCCGCATGTCTGAGAAAAGCAAGAAGGCTGGTGGGCATTGTAAGTATATCGTACGATCTTCTCTCCTTGCAGTAGTCCTGTCATGACAAGCGAATTTCTCGTCGCCAGGCTGGAAGCACAGTCTCAATTTCAGTGTGTCGCTCGACAGGCGTCTCATGGGGGGTATATTGACCCGTGTCACACGCCGTATGCGACGTTCAAGGTCATGTACCAACCTACAGGCTCGTTATAGTCACTAACTTTATCTCCTTATAATTGGCTTAGTTTTCTACTGCAGAAATCCTCCGAGTGAAGGGGATCATGCCACTTGATTCAAATGATTCGCGTGGTACCAAGCGTCAAGCCTTCGACAGGCAGATGAACACCCCTGCATCGAAGCGGCCGAAGGTATCTATCTGCTTTGCTTGTCGTCGTTGTCAGACCCAGGACGCGACTAATGGGTGGAATACTTCGTTGACAGCGTGACACTTCCTTTGAACTTGTCGACACACTTACTCCTGCTGACATCAAGCCACGAATAACCACGCAAATCGCTCGAGCACGGCGTACTCGGTCTATTATCGAGTATGTCACCATCCCGTCTTTTGCCCCCGTGAATCGAACTTGACTGTCATCGTGAAGGTGGAGCCCATTGGGTCAAAACCAGTCAAGTCTGAAGGAAGCTCATCATCCAAGAAGCTCCTGGGACGCACGAGCGAAGAAGTAATAGATCTAACTGGGGAAGACTGATAAGGTATCGGTGTCGCTACTGCGTCCGGATCGTCCATGTTCATTATTCTACTTCTTCCTTCGATGTCTCTATACGTACCTTATAACACGGCCTTTCAATTTTTAGTCCAGATTTGCATAATGTATCCTTTCGTGTCTTTCTAGCCCATTTGGTTCTGCCATCGTCTTTGTGCTGTAATCAATGAACGAGGTCGCCGATTTTGGCTGACATAACCACTATTACCTCAACTGCTTTATACAAGCGGCCATTGTTTTGACGACGGTTCCCCACTTGTCTTCGACGCCCACCTCGCGTTCCTCTTAGCCCAGTGTAATCATCCGGGTCGTTCAAGTTGTTGCTCTAGAAGAAAATCTCCCTGTGACGCCACAAATTAGCTGGCGACCGTCTAGTGATTGAAATACAAGTTTCTGTGGCATTACGCAGTATGGGCATCCTGCATCGTCACTTTGACGTCTCTTTTCGCTCAAACGGAGAAGAATTGTTTCCCTACGGTATCCGATACGAAAGCGACGCTGAAGTCTCCGCATACATCGCGAGTCGAGCCGGTCAAGTAAGTAAGCGCTGTTCTCCCCCGTTTCCGACTTCCTTGGACGAGCTTACGGACAATACAATGGCCATGTAGACGTTCACAATCTCGTGTCAGAACTACACCCACTGGCTCGCCTCCGTCTCTGTCTACGCAGACGGGCATAATGTACGAAACAGCGAGATAGGGTCTCAAACAACGTGGATAATTGATGGCGCAAGGGTCTCGGCATCACGAATTTCTCCCTTCAAGTTTTCTCAAATAGAACTAGTGGGTATGTGTGTAATGAACTCTTTCCGTCCTCCTCTGAGTAGATATTGTGTTACCAGAATCGGACGAGGAAGCAGACGCGCCATCATCTTCAAGCTTGCCCCATGGCCTCAGGGAGATCGTGCTCAGGTTCTACCACCGTAGGCTGCGCGAAGATGGGTTTCCAGAGCAAAGCATCGTGGATGGCTTGGTATCCATTTCGACTTCACTTCCTGAAAATGGTCTTTGCTTGTCGGAGAAGAGCAAAAAGTCTGGTGGTCATTGTATATCGTATGTCTTATCCTAGCATGCATCGCGATATCTGAACCTATCTGAGTAACTTAGATTGGACAATACTTCATCTTTTGAGCGGTTAGCCCGTCCTGGATTGGGCGCTGGGTACCTCGACTCGAACTTCCCGTATGTGACATTTAAGTTCATGTACCAGCCGAAAGGTGCGTTGAATTTGTTTTTTTTTTTTTTTTTTTTTTTTTTGAAGAACGATATGACACAAGGGCAGTCCAGTCTCGCTGGCCCCCAAGTGTCCGTTTGTTGAGAGAGGGTTTATTAGAACCCGAAGTTAACCAATAAGTCGAACCAGTTGTAGTCTTCCGGAGGAAATGCTTTTACGCACGCCTAAAGGCAGTGTGGGGCTCCAGACTTCTAAGTTAAGGTGGTTGCCTCTGTCTCGGTGAACAGTATGCTGGAAGTCTAATACCCACTAAAACCCCCGATGTCCTGATCCAATTTCTAGGGAGGTGGAGTTCGTCTTTCAGGGTGTGGCACCATGTTCTTAATACGGCATTCTTTGCGAGAGCTTTCTTTCCCAGGCGCGGGTGTGTCATTGCTTGATCTAACTTTAGGCGGCTCTCAATTATGGCAACCCATCTGTTGTGGATTTCTTGAGGTGTGTGGTACTGCTCAGGGTTGTTCTCTCTTTGGATAACTCGCTCGCATCGGAGTTTCCAGATTTCGAATGCCGATTCCGATGTAATGATTCTGAAGAGGCGGTCAGATCCTAGTAGGGCTTTGCCTTCTTCATCGTGGAATTTTATGCGTCATCAGCAAAACGGCCCGGTCCTTACTTCGTGTTACATCAGCGTAGTTTTCTGTTACATTTGTTACTAGAGCTACAATTTCGGGTTTTGGCTACACACAGCAACAATAACCCGGGGGTCCAAGTCTATAACCCCCTGGAAATAGTACCAACAAAGTAACATGATTAGCATTACAAAGTAATGCAAATGTAAGGCAGCAAAAAGTAGGAGTAGCTGAAGTTCCGAGTAGCTTCAATTGTATCAATTGAATTTGGGGCTTTCTACCTATTTATAGCTCGAAAAATCCAATATTATTGCATTGTCGTATAGTACATGACAGACCATGTGAATGATACATGAGGGAAATAAGAATGATAAATGTAGCATGTGGCGTCATCACTACACGAAGATCAGGGGGTACGCACCGGATAGCTTCCTGGATGCCATATCACGAGTCAGCGGGTCCTATGCTTGATGAAGGAAGACTTTGGTTAGTGGACGACGGGTGTATGCGCAGAGGATACACACCAATAGGCGAAGCCACCACGGGAAAACCCTCCGAGGCATGCAGTTGCCTGGGCGGGCACTGTGCTTGAAGCACGGGAAGAAAACTGCTGTCAACACACAGTTCTAACTGTAGAAGCTATAAGATGTACCTATTGTGCAAGTCCCAGCTGCTGAGTACGTCCACCTCGGCCTCCTTGACCGCTCCTAGGAAGATCTACTGGTTAGATGGGGAATAAAATGCGATTTGGTCCTATGTATACCTTCTGTAATACCGTATAGAATGTTGTCTGGGCACCAAAATGAGGAGAAGGGGATGGATGGCAATCGTGTGGAACGGATGACGGGAGAGAACGAGGTCACAAAGTCGCCGCGAGACGCGTTGAACTTATTTCCCACTCAGTGATCACGTGGGCGCTAAGGAGCGGAGCTGGCCAGCTTATATCTGTAAAGAGGCTGAAACTTGCTACTTCCGGCTGGAAGAGCTACAAGGGGGCAGGAATATGCCCAGGTCTGGAAGTATGACGTTATAAGGTCCCACTTTAGGTAGCATCTCGGGCCGAATTGTTACCACGGCTGCTTCGGCTGTCAGGAATCGGCGGTTTTGCTGATGGTCCACATCCTAGAATTGTCCCTAGGGTCATTGGTTTCCAGGAGTCAATTTTCTGTCTCCAGAATGCCTCTGCAAGTTTCCATATTTCCTTCTGTCCTGGTGCGTCACATTCTAGTAGGATGTGTTCCATGGTTTCAGTTACTTGACACACATGACATATTCCTCGAGGTTCGTAGTTTGGTATGTTGTCCCAGAACGACCCTATTTTGTACGCGCTGTGCATAGTTTTGAACATGAAGTCCTGTATCTTTCTCTGTATATCCTTATGTCTCAGAGATGACCATATTTGCGCGTCAGAGGGGAGGTGCCCAGTATATTCATGTATTGCATGTCGCGTGACATCTAGGTGTAGTATTGCTGCATTCCTATCAGGAGTTGCGGTATCTTTCTCTTTCAGACCTTTGTAGAGCAGTGATTGTGTCATCATAGTTAACTTGGCTCCGGTCAAGTTGAATTTTGGGTCGATTGACAGGTCAATATTATCGGGTCGGTCTTTCTTTGCACCATCTCTAGCGCACTGATCTGCGCCCTCATTTCCAGGGCGTTGAATTTGTTATTTGGTTGTATTTAGTGGCGTGACATTCCCTGGCACGTAGAGATACTACAAGCTAGGGGGATAATACCTCGCAACGTACCGGTTTCGTACTGGCATTCTTGTGGCGTAAAACACCAAGCTCCCGGCGATGACTCAGACACGCCACCATCACCGGTGAGCACGCTGGCAGATGTCAAGCCCCCAGTCGATTCGCATGACGCACACAACCGGAGGAAACGGATCAAGGATCTTCGTGTGCGTCGTCTTAGTCCATATGCTGAGGCTCATTTGAGTGAAACCCTGCCGCAAAAAGGCGGAGCTGAGTGCTTTACAGGCTGAAGAGGACGCTGAAAAGAGCAAATTACGACTAGTGAAGAGTGAACAAACCGATCAAATTCTTTCTGCTCTACAATAACTTCAAGCAAGATGTTCGGTGACCGGATGGACTCCAAGGGTTTATGCTCTCCGCTTTCTTTCTGGGTATTGGGACTTCGTCGGAGTCCGGCATGACTTCAGGAATGACTCTGCTGGATAATATTGGGTGGATTTGTTCTGGGCTTCTCTCACATATCTACTAGTTGAATTCTTATATCTGATCACACATGCCCATTGCCCGGACAATGTTCTAGCCAGCCGTGGCCTGTGTCGCCGTGTATGGTCCCCGTGCGTGTATAACCCGGTCATTGGTTGCGGCAATTGAAGAGTTGAATGCCCGATTGATGGGCTCCGAGGCCACGGCTGCGGCACCGGGACGGTGGCGGACGTCGCGTCGACGTTCGGCCTAACGATCCTAAATTACCATTGGTTACCTTTTTACTTTATGCCCTCCACATTGCATCGCCGGCACAACACACTCGACGTTCGGGACAGCGTGAATACTTGCAATGAACTCTTATCCACCAGAATTGCTGGCTCAACTGGCCCCAGTTATGTTCGTCGCCGGTCTCGATGTTCAAGACCCACCGCCGACCATCGTAGCAGCACCCGGGGAAGCCCCACCACCACCACGGACGGTCACCGACCCCTTCGATATCCTGTCTCTTCGACTACGGGATGCGCTTGCCACACAACGTAAACCAGCGATCTGGCAGCCAGAGAAAAGCAAGACATTTCAGGTCTTGTTGGTAGACAAGGTACGTCCTCTGTTTTCCCTCCTCAACCATAGGTTCTCACCGGGACAGCTGCGTAGGATGTCCGTTTTCCTCCCCGAAAGATCGGACCCCACGACGAAACACAGCACTCCGCCATCCTTCACTCCCCGCTCTCGCCTCTCACCCCAACATCGCCTCTGTTCCCCGACGGCATCATCGCGCCTATATGGGTACGCAAGCATACGGCTTTGGTGCCCTCAGTCTTCGTTCTTTTCACTCGGCTTTACGAGTCTCCGCCATCGCATCTCCCCAAGTCACCCCTTGATCCACCACACCCAGACCGGGACTCGGAAGAACGCAGGAAGGATGCGGAGTTATCAGCAGAGATTTCCCAGAGGAAGAGGGTTACGAGCGAGAGGGGGATCAAACTCACCGTTGTGCTCATGGCGAGCAGAAAGATGCTGGGTGAGTGCTATGCAGATGTGTTGGATGAATCGGTGATGGGGACCCGCTGGTACGACCACGAAGGACGGCCAGAGTGCATATATTGCTATTCTGCGCAGGCACAGGCAGCTCTCGTCCCATCCATTTCTGAAACTACCGTCATCACTTGCGTCGCACATTCTTCCATCTTCTTCTCCGTTTTCACGATGTAGAGATAAGCGTGCTGAAGTTCTTTCCAGATGACCCTTCACTGGACAACCGGTTAACCTTCATTCGTCGACATAGTGGCCTCGACTCGCGCGCGGCGCTCTTCGTTCTTAGTCCCGTTAGTCTCTCCGAGCTGAGCGAATTTGTCAAGAGGTGAGCCTCCCATGCTGGCCTCTCGACCAAATCCCGTGCGAGCTGCTGTTGACCATGCAGCTTGCAACAAGCCCTCTATGACCCAGCAGTGGAATACTACACATCACATTCTAAACGTGTTCGACGCAAGAGAAACAGGCATGCCCAAGTCGCATCGTCTTACATTCAACCACACTCGCCCATGGGCGCACATCGGCCACTCAGGCCAGAGGGCTGGACGGTTCGCTATGAGTACAAGATGGCTTGTTTTGCCGAGTTTAGAGGCGAAGATGAGGTAGCGCTCAAGTATGTCTTCTCACAGCGATCTATGTGACGTGACAACCGACTGCTCTCCCCTGCAGACACTACCAGGATGCGTATTCGACGTTGGTCATCATGTTTGGTTCCACGGTCATCCTTCCCACCGCGGACCAAACGATGGGCTGAGGCGAAGGTATTAGCAGACTGCATCAACGTCAAGGTATGTACGCCATTTCTTGTACATAACCACGCATCCATCCTGCTCTCTAACAGATCTGCAAACTCTACCTGTACAACAATGAGCATGCGCTTGCGCTATCCCAACACAATATACACATGCGCAAGTTCGGTGACTTCTCACGTGGGTGGGGCATTGGCGAGGAAACGTTCGAGTTCTGGAGTTGGATCGCGCGGCAGTGCGTATTTACCTTGTTGGGATCTGCATCCGTTGACCTTTATCCTAGGCACCGTGTCTTTGCGGAGCTTCTTGACCAAGGGGTTCGAAGTTCATTGGTCCTCCCTACGAACCTTCCTACCAGCCCACAGTCTCAAGCAGGGTTAGAGGACGACATGCGGGCCCTTGGTCTCAATCCGGCCACAGCGTTGCAACATCCTGGATTCTACTTCTATATGGCAGCCGGCGCGACTGAAAAGCGCAGGGGACGTTTCTTGGCGATAGAGTCTGTTCGTCTTTCTTCTTGGCTACGGTAGATGAATCATGCTGAGGTCTCGTAGGCTGGCTCGTCTACTAATGCACCCGGCCTAGCCAACGAAAGAAAGGTGGACCACCACACAATTATTCAGGAAGTACGATCCTAGCAATTTATCATCCACACAATCACGCTCATCCATCTGTAGCTTTATACCAAATCGTACGAGCTGTTTAAGAAATATAGCACCCCTAACACGCAAGGCCAAGGCCGGCTGACCCTCCGGATTGCCTACCGGATCGCACAAACTTACTACGAATCCGGAAAGTTCGACATGGCTGTCAGGTTCTTCGAACGCATTGCTAAGACATACCGTCGCGAGAAGTGGGGTGTGATGCTGAAACCACTGCTATCGACGTGGTACGCGTGCGCACAACAGCTGGGCAACGTTGAACTCGGGGTGCGGCTGCTGGTTGAGATGCTAGGGAACGCGCCAAGTAAGATCTATCCCGTTGTAGATTCGGCATGAGGGACTCATTATGTTTGTACAGGCGACGACGACGAAGAATCTATAGAGGAGGATTTACTGGCCGTGTTGAAGGTAGGACTGCTATTGCTTCCAGCGTAGGCCGCGGACTGACCACGGCCCGATCATAGAGCACTGTGCCCTCCGAACCTGATAAACCTCTGGAAGTCGACCTGTCAGAGTCTCGCTCGATATGTGAGCCTCTTCACGCCTCGTCGTATATGCTCCCCATTATTCACCTGCGATAGTCGACTCCAGTGTAGTGTTTTGGAAGTCGGAGGCCGCAGTGAACGAGCCCATCGCATTCCAGGTGTCTCTTTCCGCTGCAGCGCCGGTGTCTCTTTCCTCCCTTCCGTTCTCGTCCATGGCACTCTACTTTTCGCATCGTACCCGGCCTGTCGTGGTTATTCACTCAGATGTCGAAGACAGCGACGCTGTACAAAGGGTGGACGTTGGCAACGTCTCGTCAGAGTGCGAAGAAGACACCGAAACTAACGGTGTCCTGAGGTGGAAGAAGGGTGGTATGATCGTTTTTGCGGGCACGGTAGTTTCTGATACCCCTACAACTTTGAAGGTATGTGTTGCAACGCGTCGTCCTCTAACGTGGCTAACATGCATGCAGGTTGTCAAGGCGGTCGTCACCTTGAGAGAAAACGGCTGGACGATTGACATTCCCATTGAGCTCTTGAGTTCGGGAGACGAGACGGCCTCCACGCCCAGGTGGCTTAGCTCTGTCAATCCCGTCGCCTTCGTACCTGTTCGTGGGTCTTTCCATTCCGAAGTCAGGTAGATCCAACTCGTTCATCTCCTCCAATGGAGGCTAACGACCAATCAGCATTCACCATCGACCACATGCGTTGCAAGTATCCTTCTCTCATCAATCACCTGCATATTTGGATGAAGAATACCCAATTATCATGGAAGTCTTCAATCTCGATGACCGTACATTTGAGGTCGTGGTCGACGTGTTGCTGCAGCCTACGGAAATTGATGATGCGGGTGAGTATGTATATTCTGCACTGGTGGGTGTTTCTCATGAAATTGCACATTCTAGTGAACAGCATCCGCATCGACGAGGAACGTTCTTCGGGCTTCGTGAAGGGAGTTTCGCTAGGAACGATCGCACCAGGCCTGACGGCTGTCAAAACGCTCTATCTCACTAATACAGGTGCAGCAGGCGATCGAACCTTGGATATTTCCATACAATCGCATGTTCCCACCGGCGTACCTCTCAACGCGTTGCGGTCTCCTTTGAACACGTCGGACACCAGCGAACGGTTACAGACATTAGCTATCCCAACGGTCGGACCCATACAAGTTGCTTCGAGCGTCAAGTACCTGCGCTCGAGGAAACCACTAGCGGCTCTGACTGACCTGAGCTCCTATGAAAACGACTTCTGGGACGAGAGCATTGGCGGCCAGGCGGTGATCAGCACCAGACTACACTACGAGGGCCCGCATAGTCTGAGTGTTGAGAAGGTGCGGTTAGTGCGCAAGGTAGGATCCAGACGGTTTCGCAATCTCCTCTCACTGACTTTCCGCTCTCATATTACCAGAATGGACCGCATGCGAGGGTGGAGAACTGTTCACTTGATGACGACGAGGATGACGTTGCTTCGGGCAAGTCTACCTGCCTACGGGCTCAAATCTATCTCTACTGATTTTCCTTCCTGTGTTCAGACTGGCTTCCTGGGGACGAGTTTGCCGCTGTGACCCGCGTCAGCCTGGCGGTTGAGGAGGATGCAGAAGAAGGGGACGCAATTGCTGGTCCTGGGGAGTACGAACTTACATGGCGAAGGTTTGTACAATTGTCCTGTTGGTCTGCATCATACATCCATTCATCTGACCCCTCGCAGAGTTTCATCCAACGGCGATCACGGTCCTCTTTGCACAAGCACCTTCCCTCTCCCACTCCTTACTCCACCTCGGGACGGACTAGTCGCTCTTCTTTCCCTCCCGTCCAAGGCCAAGCTGCATGTCCCGGTGCACGCATACCTCACCGTGCGGAACAACCACCCAACGCGCACGGCCAATGTTCATGTCAGCCTTGAGCCGGATATTGGCGATGCGTTCCTCGTGGCGGGTGTGCGCACAGGGCGTTTGCCAGCGCTGCTGCCGGGCGCAGAAGAACGTCTGGTGTGGACGCTCATCCCCGTGGACTGCGGGTTTGTAAGTGTGCCGAAGATCAAGGTTGTAGACAAGCGCACAAGAACTGTCGACAGCGCCGATGGGGCGCCTACAACCGAAGACGAGGGGGCCCCTGTCAAGGTTGTGGATGTGAGGCGAGACGGGAGGAATGAGCGAGAAGAGAGCAAGATTTCGGGCAACGGTGTAGTGGAGTCAGATGCGAGCGAGACTTCTCCCGCCATAGGGCCAATTCTAGTTCTTCCTTGATATAGCAGACACCTTCGTTTATTTCCGACGTGGACGAATAGGCTCGAAACAAGGGGGCCGGAGGCAGAGCGTTTCGAGTTGTGGGTAGTTGTCTTTGTGGTCAGACGGTCCATGTAGCTGTTGTGTCTCCTACGTAATTTCGGACTTGCCAGTGATCTTACTATCCTGTTGTTGTTGTTTTCTCGTCTGCTTTCTCATAGATGTATCATCGTCTTTCCGCCGTCCAGGACTCCAGTCGGTATCGTGTCACGTGCGACCAAATATATTCATAACGGCGCGTCGCGCTCGATTCGTTTCGAGCTTTGACCGTCACTCCCACAAACCAAGTTCTACGAATTTTTCACGTCCCCTTTCTCTGGAAAGAAAGACTCAGGCTTGGACATCTTGGATCGACAGGAATATCGCGAATACATAAGGGTGTTTTGGGCAGAAGATCTCTGTCGTACTTGTAATCCATCGACCGGAAAACTCAAGGAAGACCATGCGAGAAATCCTGTACATCCAAGCCGGCCCCCTCTCAAACCACATCGGAACGCATTTTTGGAACACACAGCAGAGCTACTTCAACTATGATGAGGATGAGGAGGAGGAGAGAGCGGAAGTCGTTGATCACAACATCACTTTTCGAGAAGGGACATCTAGACGTGTACGCCCTTTGTTTTCCAAGCTCTTATACAGTGACGTGTCTAATCGTGCATTCAACTAAACTGCAGGGGGAGGCCACTTTCTGCCCTCGACTGTTGCTGTTTGACAGGAAGAGTGAGTTTCCCACTTCACTCGCCCGACTACGGCTGACTGACGCTACAGCAAACTTCGGTGCCTTGTCTAGAACTAACGAGCTGTACGACGATGTCACCGGTGAAGCAGGTCCAGACCCGTCTTTATGGTACGTCTACGGCAGCCATGGTACTACTCGATAGATTCTGAGCGCAGCACTGTTTATCAGGGACGGTAGCGTGTACGAGATTCGCCAGGACCGAATTCCTCAGAGCCAGTATCAAGATCGCATCGACGAAGAAATTGACGAAGAGCCTTACGAGCCTACGAGCCGTCTGCAACGAGACGAGGCCACAGGTCCCATTATCCAGAGTTCCGATGTGAGGTATTGGTCGGATTACAATCGAGTCTATTACCTTCCTCGATCAGTCCACAAGCTCCCCGACGCCGCCGACTTCGATAATTCAGGCGAAGACTGGCAGAATGGCAAGGAAGTCTTTGAACGATATGACTCAGTACGTTTTCGCCATACGTGTCTGTGCGATACGTTTTTGCTAACTGACTATTACTCTTAGGATGCTGCGCTCATGGAAGAGTCTTTTCGATTGTTCATGGAGGAGTGCGATAGTTTCCAGGTAAGCATCACCTCTCCCTATCCACTGATGTTTTCTCAGCATCAAATTAGGGCCTTAGTGTTGCGACCGATTCCACCACATTCGGCTCCTTTACAGCGTCATTTCTGACGGCTTTCCGTGACGAATACACAAAGTCACCTTCTATGGTGTTCCCTATCCTTTCGGAAGCTGTGCCAGAGCATGTGGAGGCGGACGATGTAAGGAATTTCGAATTTTGCACAGGCAGAGTACTTGACAGATAGGTAGATGTTGGGAATCCGAAGAGTCTTGAACGATGCGCTGCTTTTGCGTAGCCTCAACGAAATGTCGTCCTTGAATATACCCCTTCAAAATCCAAGGACGTGGAAAAAGGGGAGGTGGTCGGAAGACCTGAATCTAAACGTCGGTCTTGCTCGTGTTCCATCTGGACTTCCTAATAATCCGCCTTCACAGCTACTAAGTTCCTACGAAGTATCCGCAGTGCTGTCTGCTCACGTAGAGACCAGCACATTGCCTCTCAGGTCAAACTCTCCTGCCTTTCCGATGCACTCAGTCCTGACTCGCCTCCCCCGTGAACAGGTTGAAAGCCACAGCTCATATGTCCGAACTATGCCATGAACTCAATTTGCACGGAAACACACCCTTCGTCGAGCTGAGCGGTGCCTTTCCTGCCCTCTCAGTAGAATTGCTGGACCAGCGTCTGCACAACTTCACTTGTTCGGAACCCGGCGCCGCAGAGGTGCGTAGTCGTCGTCGAGGAAGCTCCGCGCGGCACTAACTCTTCCACTTGTAGGGCAATGCCGCCGTGTTCTACAAAGACATAGCGCGAGGCTCGCAAGACGCAGTTCTGCACAGGTCCGGAAATGTGCCGACCACAGGTTCAATTTCGAGGTATGATCTACTGTTGAATGTCGTCATGTTTGCTTACAACTTTGTCTGGTACACAGCCTTATTCAGGCCCCCATCCCGTACCCGCTTCCGTCTTCATATCCTTCCTTTTTCCGCGCACCTCACCTCAATGATCAGCCTAGGCGCACATCGCGCGGGATTCTGACTAAACCCCGCCATGCTCCGATCTTGTCGTCGATCGGATTAAGTAGTGGAATACCTGCGATGTTCGAAAGCTACGCTTCGTTCCTTGAAGATCGCGTGCGGAAGAAATTCGATTGGTATCTGGTAGGAATCGATGGGGATGAAGCAAAGGGTTTGACAGATGATCTGTGGACGATATGCGATAACTTTGGGGTCAGTGTACGTTCCGAAAATGCTGACGCGTTGGGCGAGGACGAGGAGGCATAATAGGAGTCCCGAATTGTTCAACAGCCCCGTGTGTGTTGGCCTCTCGACTTCTCTGAAGTCGAATGTTTCTCGATTCCGCCGTTGGTTTCCAACTGTTGACTCGAAGGCTCCGCCGGAGTATGAAGCACCGGCTCTGTGCTTCTGAAGCGAAGTTCTACGTGCATAGGTGGGTCAGTCGCTACCCCCAGCCCCCCAGTTCCTCCCGAGCATCCTACTTCCGATCTATCAATGATTGTTTTGTTGTATCGATTCCACGCGCAGCGAGCATTGTTCTCACTGCTGAGGCAAACCCGGCGTGCTGATCGTCGCTGATCGTCGCGCATTGAAGCAGGTTGAAGCGCTGATAAGTTACTGATAACTTTTTGAGCACAGCTTTTGGGCATTGGACGCCTGGCACACCCTTTTCCGTTAACGTGTGCATAGCCATCGCACCCCTGTTGGTCTGTAGGTCCACAGACTCCGATACAGAGGTTTGGCACAGCATGAGTTGTGGATGTTCGGTGGGCGGCGTACCAATTATGTAGGTTGCAATGCGCACGGCGCACAGCCGCGGGCGATATCAGCGATTTCCTTTCAGCTTGTTACGTCAGGGCCGCCATTGAGCTCGCCCCGCCCCAGGGCACATACGCTTTGCCCAAATTCACACCGCCGACACTATCGTGAGGTACAATGCCAGCGACCACAATGCGCTGTCTTGCCAGGTCCGACTCGGTGCCGAACCTGGAGCTTCATTAGAACTTCATAGCCAAGGACAGTTGCCCTGATTGACTCGCGTGAACTGAGTGCCATCTAGATGGCTACTGCAGGATCAGTATAAATACTGGATCAGAACACGTTTCATAACACTCAACCCACATCCCCCATCTTTCCAATCAATACCCCCAGACAATCCTCAGATCCTCCTTGCACACCCTATACCCATACATGTCCGGACAATGGCTCGTCCCTCCGCCCCAGTTTTATGGCCCTCCGCCTCCCGGGTATTACTACTACCCTTCTCCTCCGAGTCCAGGAGGACACCACCATAGCCGTTCATGGCAGGGTTATCCCATTCAACCACCGCCATCCGCGCCGATGCCTACCGTCGCTCTACCCACAGTGTTCCCGACGGCGGCACCTCCACCGACGCGCGCCAGACGGCATTCTTTCGACGCATCTTACCTCCAGCCTGGACCCCCCTGGCCTTACTACGCAAGCTCTGTCCCTGAGTACTACCCTAGTACCTACTCTCCGCTCTATTACCCTCGCCCTCTCCCTCCTCCGATGCTACACACGCTCCTGAATGGAGACGCGGTCGGGCAGCATCTTCAGTGCGACCTCTCCTCCTACCATCTCTCCCTCAATCGCCTCGATCGCGGACGGCTGTACCCGCTGGCTTCCACCGAGCTCAATGCGCCCGCGACGTCCCCACCCACCACGCGTCTGCGCATCATCTGCGATCTTCTCCCCCAGTGGCCGATGGAGATGTCGGTGTCCGGGATGTCACTGACGCCCTCGCGACGCGAACGTCCGGCGATCGGGTGCATCACTGTCGCGGACGTGCTCTCCACGGTGCACACGTGTTTGCAAACCGCAATCACGCATGACGAGTGGGGAAGACTATCGGACGCACAGGAGACAGACATTGCGCGGGCGTATACGCGTCGGTACAAGGCGTTTGCAGCGGTCGAGAGCCAGGTCAAGCGGGAGGGCGTCAAGCGGGTGGATTACTTGTTGAAGAAGATTTATTTCCAAGGTTTGACGTGGCTCCAACCGGAGGCTGGCGTCGAGCGGGTCAAGCTCTTGGTAGGAATTCACTCAACGTGAGTCCGTTCAGATTCAGAATTCCGTTGGTAGCTGTTTATTCGTTTTCTCGACTCCTTGGTTTCTACTCCCAACCTGCCCTTTCCCGGCATATTTCTCAATCCCCACGGACGTTTGAAACTTTTCAGTCAACGTTCGCATGTCCGATTCGCGGTATGATCCCATGGACAGTTCACCGTCGTGATTTTATCTTTATTGGTTGGCCTGAGGCGGTTTAAAGCGGTTTAATCCCTTGCATTGATCTATCTTCCCCTTGTTGCTGTCTTATTTGTCCGCAATGTACCATCTCTATTACGAAGTACGACACCATTTTGATGAAATATACCCATGAAATTGTTTGAAGCTTTTGAAGTGCAGTGGACGTTCGATCTTGCGGTACGCGATCTGTCGGTATTCTATCTGCACGTGATCGTTCCAGGCGACGCTCGGAGTCGAAGTCGAAGTCGAGCGCAAGTTTGCTCTTCGACTCGGACGTTCGTGAATCATTCAGCCCAGCTTCACTTGGACGATATATGAGACCGTTTCCCGATTTTACCAATAGTACTCATCGTAGCCATGCAACATGCTCCAGTGTGCGAGATTCGGATGTGCTTCTGACAACTTGAAGCTTCTGAGTATCATTTACTCGGCCGCTGTGTCGGACATTTTGCCCGGCGCCCGCTGCCAAAGGGCATATGCCGTGAGCTTGCCTGCTGGAGCAGATATCAGCACTACCGTCCCAGAGTGCTGAGCAGAACGCTAATAACTCCCACCACCCGTCCGAAGACATGGTATTTTTTCCCAGAGTACACACCGCGGTATGAATATCTGACTTCCTTGAGGTACGGCGGCCTTATTAGTACACCCGGCGCTGTGTTTATATTGCTCGAGCAGACTTGGCCTTGTAGGCTGTGCCCCCGTCTTCGACTTGGTCCTCGCCGTTGACCCAGACGACCGCCCCCCACCCGCCACGACGACTACGACACCCACAATGTTCACCCGCGCCAGATTCAATGATAGTTATGCGCGTAGAGAGCGCAGAAGTCGCGGACACGCAGGATTCACGACCTTCATCCTCTTTGCTGCCTTCGTCCTCTTCCTCCTCGTTGCGCTCTCCATCCCCATCATCAAGCCCATATACCTTCTTGATCTTTCAGCGAACGCAGACTCGAGCTCGGTGAATACGAATATCGGGACATCTATTCGGTTTGGTGTGTGGGGATACTGCGTAAATGGGTATGTCTTGCTGGCTCGACGTCTCGGTCCATTGGTGAAAATGGGCTAACGGGAGAGAATCTCTAGCCCGCTGAACACGGCTGGAATCTTCACCAACAATGGTGATTGCCAGGGCCCACAATTGGGATACACGCTCGACTCGGATATCTTCCAAATTCTCGCAGGCACGAGCACCGAGGTCAACCTGGTCCTGCGCGGCCTAACCGTCCTGCTCATCCTGCACCCCATCGCCGCCGGATTGGCCCTCCTCACATTCCTGCCCGTCCTGCTGTCCTGCTGCATGTTCCGCAATGCGCCATGGATTTTTTCCCTTATTTTCTCCATCCTGACGGTGATCGTGTCGAGCATTACGCTCGCGGCAGACATTGCACTCGTCCTCGTCGCGCGCGATCGGCTGAAGGACTTTTCGCTTCTCAACCTGAGCGTCAATCGGGGACCGGGTGTGTGGATGGTGTTGGCGGGGGTGGTGTGCGCCTGGTTGAGCATGATTCTCGTGTCGGTGAAGGTGTGCAGGTGTTATGGATCTAGGTACGCCCTCGAGTTTCATTACAATGGGGTCCACTCTGACTTGTTTTTAGGAGACATGATAGGTACTAGATGCTGTATGCAACCTTGCGTTCCACTTCCCTTTCCTTGGCGCCACTGTGATACCCCATTACGCCCTCACCCTGATGACCTTCACCCCCTGCACGATTTCCCTCCACTTTCTTCCCATATTTTCAACCTTCCTGTCTTCACATTCATGAACCTCACGAATAGGCTACACACTGCTTGTCATTCTAGTTGCGCATAGCTGTTCTGCTGTCATCGTACTTCGTCCGTATTCTATTGTTGGCCTTTATAACTCATCTGGACACCGACACAAGATGATATCACTTCGAATCATTAGGCTCCGGTGCACTCGAAGACACGACTGCTTGGTAGCTGAACCCGCAGTATAGTATAGGGGTACGCAGCTTTACCGGTCCTCTATAGACTTGTCTAACTCACGCTCCAGGGCAGGACTGCCTTTCATGCATTGTCAACACGCCCCCCATGCAATGATGCCGACCGTTTCAGGGGTGCAATACAATCTTGTGGCTTTGTCCAGTCTGAACCGTAATATATCGATGTGAAGTCTGACCGACATCTCTTGAAACATCGCAGACTAGCGACTCCGGTCCTTCGGTTTACATGTGGATGCTAAGCGCTAACCTTCTACACCTCCCGGCAGGTAACCTTGGTGCACCTGGGGGCCTTCCGCCGACTATGACACAGTATGTGCTTCTATCATTGTGCTAATAGGTGGTCCAGTTTCCGACGCATTTTCGCCTCGATTTTAGTTCAGACCAGATGGCATTTTCGAGTCTCCAGCGAGTTATATCCTACCAAACCCCCCTCCCGTTGGTCTGCCTTCGAATGTTGCCCTAACACATGCAAGTCGGGCTGTTTCAGTCTACCTATCCATGGATTCAGTTCCCGTCTAAATGTTATAAAAGGACGGACCACCTGACGACATCTCCCTCATCACAACTATCTGCATAACTAGCTAGCCTATCCATCACCGCAATCTCCTTTCACCGCTCTGCCAACCCTCCTACATGTCCACCTTCTGCCTTCCACTCAACACACAAACTCCTGTCCCCCTCATAATGCCTCCTCCATCCATATTCTACGCCGATGCCGTGCTCTTCGACATGGTGAGCGTCTTCTGCAACTACCTTATTCTTTGGTCATTCCCACTCATATTCTTCATTCAGGACGGCACCTTGACAGACTCGATCGCCGCGGTCGAAGCCGCCTGGGGCAAGGTCGCGCAGGACATCGGACAAGACCCCGCGCACGTCATCGCCGCCACCCACGGCCGTCGCGCGATCGACAACCTCGCGCACTTCAAACCGCATCTCCGCGCGCACGAGATCGAGGACGCCGTCGACGCGTTCGAGCGTACCATCCTGTTCTACGCAGACGCACACCGGCGCGCACAGTCCTTCTCCGGTGCCTCCTCTGTCTCAAGCACCCCATACGAGTCCTCAAGTTCGGGGGGCGAGGAGAGCGACACCCCCGCGTCGTCCGTGGGCTCGTTCTCAGCTGCGGAGCGTCCATCCTTCGCGACGCGGCTCAGCCAGGCCCTCCTCAACGACGCCCTCGCGGGTTCGGCCGTGGTCGACGACGCCTGCGACGACTGTGGGATCGCGGCGTCGGCCTCGTACGAGGACGTGTTCAAGGACGCGTGGCAGATCAAGGCCGCGAGCACAGACCGGGCGGTGCGCATCCTGCCCGGGGTCAAGAGGATGATCGACTCTCTTCCTGTGGGCCGGTACGCGGTCGCTACCTCCGGCGCGAAGACCTATGCCCATGGCTGCATGAACCGCGTGGGCATCATCCCCCCGCCCGTGACGATCACCGCGGACGACCGCCGTCTCAAGCAGGGGAAGCCCGCTCCAGACCCGTTCCTCCTCGCCGCGGAGTGCTTGGGCGTCGACGCGCGCAAGTGCGTGGTCTTCGAGGACTCGCCGTCGGGCATCCGGTCGGGCGTGGCCGCGGGCGCGATTGTGGTGGCGGTGTGCACGAGTCATTCGAGGGAGAAGATCGAAGGGTGCGGGGCCCATTATCTGGTGGAAAATATGGAGAAGGTGCGGTGCGAAGTGGTCGAAAGGGGCGGGAGGGAATGTTTGAAGTTCACGGTGGAGGCGTAAATGCGGCGAAAAAAGACATATACGATAACGATACAGTAGTGGGGCGGGGTAGTATTGTAAGGCGGTCGTAAAGTAGTCATCTACATAAAAACATCGACGAAAAATACATACAGACATTACGTTTAGGCATAACTTGAATCATAACCGGTCCAGTCGGTTATCAGATGTCCTCCTCCTTGATCATCTGCATGTCATTGACCTCAGACTCCTGGATATCCTCTGGAGGATTCCCCCCAGCCTCCTCTTTGATCTGCCCCGCCTCCCTCGGTCGCACCTTTTCGACTAACCAGCCACGGACCCCCCCGAACCTGAGTCCCTTCTTGCGCAACAGGCCAGGAAATTCAGGACTGTACCACAACTTGGGCAAGCAGGACTCGTAATGGCGCTGCACATTCCACGCCTCGATGCGCGCCATATGGAACCCGCAAAGCCGGCACGCGCACCGCGTCGCGCGCTCGTGCGTTGACACGATGTGCTTCCGCAGACTGTCCGCGCGAACCTGCTTCCCGCACCCGCCCCAGCAGCAACGGACGCGGATGGCCGAGGCCGTACGCGCGCCGTGCGTCGTCCGCAGATGGTCGGTGAGCGTCGCGAACGGCACCCTGAGCCCGCAGGTCCCCCAATTACAGAGCACGTCCGTCGTGTTGCGCGCGGTGGAGACGACGAGGTGCTCCATGTAGCTCTCGACCTCGGTCTGGGTGAAGGCGGGGTGCGTCTTCATTGGCATCGGCCCCCGGAGGGCGGGTTGGATCGCGGCGAGCGAGGACTCGGCGGCGGCGAGGGAGGCTTGCCGATCGGCGAGGTGAGGAAAGCCTGAGGAGCGCGAGGGTTTGGTGCCCGTGGGGTGGACACTGCGTTCGATGATGATGGAAAGTTGTGGGGGCGATGTGGGTGGGAGCGCAGGCGGTGCGGCGGGCGGTGGGGTGCGGCGGTGGCGGTGGGGAAGTGGCAAGAGAAGCTTTCCGGGAAAAGATGACGCGTCGCGGTGGGTATGGTCAAAAGGGGGAGATGCAGGAGCACCGCAACGTCCGTACGGCGGCGGCGGTCTCGCGGTCGTTGGCGGGTGCGACGCGTACACATGACCGTCGGGCGCGTCATGGTGGCGATGGCGATGCGGCGAGGAGCTGTACGTCGGTGACGGTGCCAGAGAAGCACGTCGTGGGCGGTGACCGGATGCATCATAATGGAAGTGCGGGGGCGATGCAAGGCCCGCGCTGAGGGAGCGCGCCGACGGTCGGCCTGTCTTCAACGGGGAGTGGTTGTGCGGGAGTGGCGACGGCGCTCCGGTGCTCCATGAGCTACGCCGTGCAGAGGTAGAGGGTACGCGAGCATAAGGATGATAATGGCGGGATGTTGCATGCGGCGATGTGTGGCGGGATGAGGTGGGGGTGGAGACCGTACGCGACGGTGGCGGGGCAAGGCTTCCGCGACGTCGAGAAGGCAGTGGCGACAGAGTTCGGTATCGAGAGCGATAATCTCGCCTGTTACGCGTCGTACCGTCAGCAATGTGCAAGTATGATATGTGGCCCACCACTCACTTGGTCAATGGGGACAACGGAGAAGGAGTCGGAGTCAGAGGCGTATTCGGTGTGGCGGACGCGTCGAAGCTGCTTGTATCCGAGCTCCCTCGAACGAGCTCTTCTTCTTCTTCCTCGGCCTCGTCCGACGAGTACATCGCCGACTCTGGGCCCTCGTCGGACGAGATCTCGTAGTCGTCGTCGTCGTCGGCGAGGAGACTGCGACGATGGTAGTACGGGACACCAAAACGTTCAGACATCATCGCGTCGCAGTCGCGCCGGGGGGCCACTTTAAACGTGGGCGTCGTTGAGGCAAAAGGCAAGGTGTGGCGAGTAGGTGAAAAAATAGGTACGGCATGGAGGGGGCTTATAGGGGTATACGGGCAGTGGCTGGGTCGCTTCTCGGCGGACACGAGTCAAGGGCATGCACATGTTTGGAACAATTAGGGCTGTGTGGCAATCCTGGGTCCGCCCCCCCTCTACGTCGTCCTCGTACAAGACAATGACCTCTTTTGTTTCGAAACTCGCCTCACGACGCGTCGAACAACTCGCTCGGTTTCCCGTATGCTCGATATGGGCGAACGCCGGTCTGTATCCTACACCAGAGCGAGAGAAAGACGAAAGATCGGCCCGCGCGCGTGACGTATGCACCGGTCGCGTATAAGGCAACGATACAAGGTTCTGCTCTCTTCACTGCCATCGGGGAGACCCGTGGATGGAAGTCGAGAAGTTGTTGTGGCGACTTGAGTTACAGCATATAACTGGCTCGCCACGCGACGAGCACGTTGTGGGCTCGCTGCGCCGTCAAGCGCCCTGGATGCGGCGGGGATCTCTGGCTGAGTGAGGTTACATGTACACCTGGCCTGGCAGCCTGCAGACCTGTATGAGGCACGGTTGACAGTCGGTGGAGAACAACCGCCTGTATCAGGCTCTCCAACGCGCCGGAAAGCATCCGAGTGGTCTTCAGACTCCAGGGACCTGGGGACACCAGTGGCCACTCGGAGCGGATACCGCCACTTCGGCGTCAACCGTTTGTCAATATGTCAGGTATCTGAGTAGATGACTTTCCCTTGGGACCGCACCAAAGTACGTTAGGTTGAAGGACCACATGCAACACTGTTACCCGCGAGATTGTGTGGATTGAGTGAACATAATTGTAGCTTTCCACGGAGGACGGGGACTTGGGGGAACCTTTTGGGGAAACATTCAAGGAGGTGAAGTAGTGATAACGTCAATGTACACGGCTGTCGCCGCACATCTCAACAGGAGCATATTATATACCTGTATTTCATGTCAGCATCGACACAGAAAAGAGGACGAGGACAGCACATACCGAACAAATGAACCATGCCATCATGACTTTGACCCGCCAAAGCCCACCCTTCTCGCCATCCACTGCACCCCATGCCATATCCACACACTCCTCCCTGGCTCTTTCCTCGGCTCCTCCACCACTGGCGGTGGCTTGACGAACCTCTCTTCCGTTGCAAACCTTCGTTCTTGTACTATAGGCACAAACCGTTCCACAACGTCCACCAAGGCACGCTCGACCCTCCGCATCAACATGCTCTCTTTTTTCCACACCCCGGTCGTCCAGACAGACAGGGGACCCGGCCCTGATCCCGCCCAGTCCCTCGCTGCTTTCTCGTCTGTGAGTGGGTGATATTGTTGGAATCGTACTCGGTCAGCGACGCGGGCGAGGAACGAAGAGGGGTGTCCAAGCCTATGCGCAAGTACAACGTCCGTGAAAATACGGTCCCCGACCACGACGAGCTCGTACGGCGCGAGCGGAGTTGCAAGAGATGCGAAGTAGGCGCGGACCGCGCTCGCCGCGGTGTAGGACGGTTTGAGAGAGCGGTGGCGAAGTACGGGAGTGCGAAGGTGGTGTGTGACTGATTCCACCTGGGACAAGAAAAGGGTGTGTTAGGTTAAGATGACAGTATGGGAGCCTGGAGGATGCGATGCGAACCTGGAAATTGCCCGGATCGAGAGAGGTACCAGCGGAGTTGCTCACAATAAGAACATTGGAAGGTCCAAATGTGGACAGGCAGTCGTCCCAAGCATCCTGGGAACAGCTCGCTATTCATTTCGCGGTACGTCGAAGCCTGGATGAAGACATACCTTGAGCTCTGGTACAAGGATGTCGTCGTGAGGGATAGTCTACAGGATGATCAAGCAATTGAGTAATTTGAGAACGTGTGGAGTACTGTAGAATACGTACCAGGCAGTTATCTTTATCGAACACGGCTCCTTTGTATCCTGCTCGGCGCAGCGCGGCAAAGTCAAGCTGGCGGATGTCTTTCTACTACTCGTCAGCACGATCACCGAGCCTTGTGCAAAAAGCAGCTTCACCTGCTACAGAGATGTGTGGGACTAGGATGCGAGGGTTGAAGAGCGCGTAAAGGGGGACCAAAGTCCCCGGGAGGTTGAAGGGCATGATGGCCGTATGAGCAGAGCGAACGCCGGCGCGTCGCCGCTCGCGTCGAGTCGTCGACCAGTCGCGCGTGTTTCCCACGCGCGAAATACATATTTTCTCATTGCTCAAAGCTCTCCTGTACCTTCCAACATTTGCGCCATCTATATAGGATATATCTCAGCCAACTTTCGACGGCAATTTTGGTCAACGGGGATCTAAAGATTACACCATGTCGGACGTCCGAACCCCCTCCGAGTCGGCGGCCACTGCGCCAGTGACTTCAGATGCTGCACAATACATATGGACGCCCCCAGCCTACGATACCTCTAAAGCACCACAGCAGGCCCACAGATCTGCTCTTCTCCCGGACCATACGTTTTCTCAAAATTTTGCGCGATCAGCCAAATGGTACGGATGTCTCGAACTACGAGCTCATGCGGTTTCACCAACAGGTTATGGGCTCCAGGGCTCCCGATGGATCCGTCGCGCTTGCGCACTGTGAAAACAGGAGCCTCCAGTATCTGGATTTGTGAGCTCGATGCTTTGTCCGTGGAAAGTTGAAACTCACCGATGAAAATGCAGGCCGCAAGAGCTGTTGCAGCTGACTTTGTCGCAAGCGGGCAAGTGGTTTGGCTTTCAGTCTCAATGTATGCGCGCTAATGAGCGTGTCTGTAAATTAGCGTATCCCAGCCTCTCAAAGAATATCTTTCCCCAGGCCGCCTCCATTGTCGACTTCGCTTGGTTTCCCCGCGCGACCATCCATGATCCAGCATCGTTCTGCTTCGTGTCGTCCGTGCGCGAAGCCCCGGTGCAGTTACACGACGCCTCCGATGGAAGGGTACACCACCAGGCGATCCCTCAGCTTCATTCCGATATCACGCCCCTGAGTTTGAAGTTGGTGTGCCGATGGATGGAATCCAAAAATGTCAAGCGGATATCACGCTCAACGAATTCCCTTGGGCCCGAAGCTGAGGTTCTTTGGATTCAATCCAATAATCTTACTAAGCTCATCAAGAATCGCTCGGCGGGTTGCTGGCTTAAATCGTGCTTATCGCGATCTTATCCTGATGTAGAAGGAAGAAAATCATGATATTTTCATTTGATAACTACAGAGTATATGGGGGCTGCTACGGGATATATGGAGAGGGATGACAGGTGAGAGAGGGTTACCTGGGATGCCAACAAAGCAGGTGGACCAGACGGAGACCGAGATAAGACCAGGGAACCCAGTGAGCCAGGGGACAGAGAGCCAGGACCAGAGAGGAGCGCGAGCGGGACCAAGATCGCGAGCGAGGACCAAGACCGCAAGCAAAAATCGAGAGACCGAGAGTAAAGTTCAAGACCACGAGCAAAGTTCAAGACCAGGAGTAAAGTTCAAGGCCGCGAGCGAAGGTGAGGACGACTGCCAGCGACAACAAGAGGGGCGCCGGAGCATGTGCAAATCCTGAATGCTGTCGTGAGGGCAGGTGGGCGGTAAGTGAATAGAACACGCACCATGGTCCAGACTCTGGATGATGCCCACATGAGAGTGTCGAAGGGAGAGTCCATACCCAACCCTTCGTACATCCACGGAAACCCTGACGCGCCGTCCAAATCTCGGTACGTCGGAGTCGCCCATTACAGATGAGGGGTTATGGCCAGGTGAAGGACGGGGAGAAGAGAAGGACGTGGTGAGAGGAAACAAGGAGTCGAGGATGACTTGGCGCGACGACGAAAATGAATACTGCTTACATAACCCGCGCTCGTCGCCGTCCATCGAGGACTCTGTGGGGATTGAAACTGAGAGGACAACCTGTACTCACGCTGACTTGGGCGCGAAGCCGACTTTCTCGCAACGGATAATCGGAATGGCGCCGAGATTGAGGGGGTTGGATTGAAGCTGACACGATGCTAGCGTGAACCCTTGGTCACGCCATCAGACTCATCCGAATGGCCCCGCATAGAGTCATGCTGAGGCAACTGCTGGTGGTGTACATAACTCTGTGGTTTTTTACAGCGCGTGTAATGGGCGCTGATGGGTTGTTATACAGTTACGTGCGTCATACAAGATTGTGGACCATCGGGAGCGGCAGATCGCCCCGCATAGCCTTGCCTTTAACAGTTCCGCCGACAAGTGAGTTTGGGCGTGCAGGCGGTATCTTGCCCTAATAAGCGCAATAGGTTGTACTGTGGGTTCGAGGACGCTATAGAGGTGTTCGACTTGAATGCGCCTGGCGAGGGCACCCGTCTAGCCACGACCCCGTCCCGCAAAAGCCGGGATGGTCTCAAAGGTACGTCATATGTTTCACACATGTCTCAGAGACGTTGCGGCGGCAGCTGAGATCTCACCAGGGATCATTTCTGCTCTGGCGTTTTGTCCGTCGTACGATCCTTCATACAGCGTGTATGCAGCGGGATCGTTGTCCCCTTCTTCCTCCTCCTCGTCGAACATCGTCTTGTATGGCGAGGATACGGGCGAGAAAGCGATGGGTTGGATCGGGCAGGTGCGAGCGAGCGTCATGCAGGTACGGAGGCGACATCGCACGCGCTCTTCAGACCTTAACTGATCTAGCTGACATAGCTCGCGTTCAATCCTGTCAAACCGCATGTGCTGTACTCCTCATTCCGGAGGCACGATATGATATACGCGTGGGATCTGAGGGGCGATACGTCTGTGCCTGTGCATCTGCTGCAGCGGCGGGGTGGCGGGAGGATGGAGACCAACCAGAAGATCAAGTTCGACGTCGACATCGGCGGGAAATGGCTGGGGGTCGGGGACGAGGTGAGTGGCGCTCAAGCGCTAAGTTGAGGAGACTGATATCGTCGTAAAGTCTGGCAACGTCCATATGTTCGACGTCGACGAGCCGACGCCCGAAGAGGAAGCGCAGGGGACGCCAGTGATAAGGCCAACTTTGAGCTACCGTGCCCATGACGGTAATCGTTTCGGAACAGAGATGGCTTGTGGCGGGTTCTGACGCTTGCTTGCTTCCGTAGATGCTGTGGGCTCGGTGGCCTTTCACCCCCTAAAACCGCTGATTTTGTCGGTGTCAGGGTCCCGCCATTTCGACACCGAGGATGTATCACGCCAAGCAGACAGCTCAGGTTCCAGCGACGAGGATGACGCGCAAGATGCGGGAGTCCGGGCTGTGAAGAGACATCGCTATCGCCCCCAACCGTCGATCCGCGACAGTTCCGTGAAGCTATGGGAGTTCGGGGGCCGTCCATAGATTCTGCCTTGTTCGTACGGTGCAGACCCCTTTTTATATGATCCGGCTACGGAGTTTGGGCCACTTGAATAGGTGAACATAGGTGAACCCTAGAACGTGTTATCTGGGAGGCTTGTCAGGACAACGTATTCTGGGCTTCCGCCTTCCCTATCCCGAGGAGCCGGGCTGTATCGCTTGTGTTTCTGATCCACGCCGTACTTTACATACAGGCAGAAAGCGCTGATATTCCCGAAAGAGTTGTCGCGGGGCAGGTAGTAGAGAGAAGATCGGCCGCGCCACTGAAGGAGCGGAAAACAAAGACAAACACGGGGGCTTATCACGGCGCGGTGCGTCGGAGGACCGGGCCAGCGACCTTCGTCTCAACCACAACCATGTCGCCCATCGTAACAACATCTCTCTTCGCCTTGTCGCTGGCGGCGGCAACGGTGGCCACCCCGCTCTCTACCAACTCAAACTACCTCCCCAGGCAGGGTACTCCTTTCACTTTGGCCCCCATACACGTCGCAGAGCATGAAGCCCCTCACGGTCTCATCAACAACTCATACATCGTTATGATGAGGAAGGACGTGCCGCAGGCGGCCCTCGACAACCACTACAACTTCCTCCAAGCCGCACACGCCGAGGACCCGTTGTTGGACGACAACAGCGGCTTGCGCCATGTATACGATGGCCACGTAAGGGGTTACGCAGGGCGCTTCACCGACGGAGTTCTCCAACGCATCCGTGCCATGCCTGAAGTGGAATACGTCGAGCGCGACCAGATCGTGAAGACTCAGGCGGTGCAGAAGTCGGCTCCTTGGGTATGTCCGCAGCTATGTCGTGTGACTCCTGACTCATCTATGGCGTCGTATAGGGTCTTGCCCGCGTCAGCCATCGTCCCAAGCTGACGTTTGGTACCTTCACCAAGTACGAATACGACCCCGCTGGCGGCGAGGGCGTTGACGTCTATGTCATTGACACCGGTATCAACACCAACCACAGGGAGTTCCAGGGCCGCGCGGCCTGGGGAAAGACCGTTCCGAAGAACGACGTCGACGAGGACAACAACGGGCACGGAACTCATTGCGCGGGTACCATCGCGTCGGCCAAATACGGTGTTGCCAAGGCCGCCAATGTCATTGCAGTGAAGGTCCTCGGCTCCAATGGCAGTGGTAGCATGTCCGACGTCGTTGACGGTGTCATCTTCGCCGCTGACTCCGCGCAGGCCAAGGCCAGGGCCGCTGCTGCTGAGGTCAAGGCCACCGGCTCTACCAAACACAAGGGATCTGTCGCCAACATGAGTCTCGGTGGTGGCAAGTCCCGCGCCCTTGACGATGCCGTCAACGGTGCCGTCGACACTGGCCTTCATTTCGCCGTCGCCGCTGGCAATGACAATCGCGACGCGTGCTCGTACTCCCCAGCCGCTGCAGAGAAAGCCGTCACCGTTGGCGCGTCCACCCTCGGTGACGAGCGCGCGTACTTCTCCAACTTCGGCCCCTGTGTCGATGTGTTCGCGCCCGGTCTCAACATCCTTTCCACCTGGATCGGATCGGAGAACGCTATCAACACCATCTCCGGTACTTCCATGGCTTCCCCTCACACCGCCGGCATGCTCGCGTACCTCCTCTCCCTTTACCCCTCCAAGTCCTTCAACCCGTCGCTTGACACCATCGTTCCTGACGAGATGAACGCCCAGCGCCCCTTCACCGGCTCTTTCACCCGTCTCTACGAGACCGCATACAGCGTCATGCCCGTCTGGGCGTCAAGTTTCCTTCCCCCTCCAGCGCTCGTCCGCGCCGTCGCTGGCGATGAGGCGAATGCGTACAGCCCGATCACTCCTGCGCAATTGAAGAAGGCGCTCATCGCCCTGTCGAGCAAGGGCCTTCTTTCGGAGATCCCGTCGGACACGGTTAACCTGTTGATCTTCAACAACTTCACGACCTCTGCATGAGTGGTGGCGTAGACGATCACGACGATGGCGTGGTCCCCTTTGCATGATGTGTGCATTTTTGGATGGACAGTCTTACATCCTTTACGACGCGTTCTTGTTCTCATGTACTTTTAATCTTGCCTGCCGCATATACATCGCAGATAACCCCAACAAGGGTGGGTGTGACTGTATGGGTACCGACAAGCAAGTCTCTTGAGCGCGTTGATGGGTGAGACCGTTCATTGGTCCAGCAGGCAGAAATAGAAGTTACAGAAGATAGATGGATGGATAACTACCTAGAAGAGTTGACTGCGCATTGCACAACTGCCCCTTGTTCCATGTCGTCATCATCGCCTTCCCTGTGAGCCTCCAGAATGCTACTTACCATGAGTCGGGACACGACAACGCGCAAAAGAACATCGACGGGCAAGCATATCGTGATGGGTCGCGAACCACGATATAAAGAATTGAGTATACGAATGGGACTCGGTAGGGCCGGTGCGGGCGACCTCGGGCGAAATTTTGTAGGTCCCTGTTGGGCACAACTTTAACTTAGAACGAACCACCACCATCGAGGCGTCCTCGAGGTACTGCGCAAGCCCGGCATAGTAATCCCTAGGCCCTGAGATCCTAGGATTTCGAACCTATATCAAGAGACCAAATCGCTGCTCTGCCGTCGCGCAACTCTACAGGTGCGCGGTCAGTCTCATTGCCGAGATCTAACCGCTCAGTCGTTCCTCCTCTACCTTAGGCTGGATACCGATATGGACACTCAGTTTGGTGAGGACGGGCCTGAGGCAGTAACATCGATCCTGGAGGATTCGGCCACCCTTGGGGTGAATGCAAGAAAAGCGGTCGACATCGTGGACAAGACGTGGTATCATGAAATCGCAAAGCGGGGGCGGTGGATGGACCTTATCGGGGATTACGCAGGGAGCGAAAGGTTCATCGTAGATGGTATGACTTTTTGAGTATCTTGGATGACGTCGAGGCTGACGGAATGATGGAAGGCGAATCGCTCCTACAGGTCGTGTTGGACGATCCCCTCCTGGCTCTCGGGCAGGATGAGGGCAAGTTGCGTCGTTCTTTCTGGTGTCTTAGCGCTAATGATCTGATCTGTATAGATACGAGCTTTCAAGGTCTACACGCCATCCACATCATGGAACAGCTACTCCACGACCTGATCAAGAGGTCTGCGGTGTTTGACATCGTCTTTTTTGGGGGTACGTTCTTTTTTCTGCTCATGTCGTCAGACCAGATGGCTGACTACGGACGAAGTCTCACGTCACCTCGCCTTGAAGGAGTCCGGTTCCGACTTCGTGGCTGCGTCCCGAGGACTCGCCCGCGCTCTGTTGTTTGCGCATCTAGTCAACGAGGCAAATGTTATCGGGGTGTCTGTTCATACCTTTTCGGGGCTGTCGGACGAAGCTTGGAAGACATACCGTCGGAAAACTCGCGTGCGTGCAGGACTGTTTTCATATTGTCTGAATAGGCTAATTAGCTCTACGCGGACAGCCCATGTTTATTATGATCAATGACGGTGGCGCGCTGACAAACGAGCCGCTGCAACCTGAGTGTGTGCTCCTGCAGCGGATGTTCATCATCCGTCTCCTGTTTGACGGTGTTGCGGTTTCATTGCTACGCGATGCCGAGTTCAGGGATTCCAAAGTACGTCGTGTCCACTTCCGAAGGATCTTCAGATGTTCATAGTGTTCTGAATAGATCTTCTCGTTTGTTTTCGAGCAAAAATATGATCCGAATGCCGCAATGCCCACTCGCTTGTCAAGTGCTCATGAAGACGCCCTACAGACCCTGACGGTCAAGTACGCGAACAGGAGGCAACGGCTAGGCGAAGGACAGCTCCTCGTCGGGCCCACTGTGGGCGGCCAATCATTAGATTCAGTCCTTCAGCATTTCGTCAAAACTATCAGATTGATTCCTGTCGCACAAGCACAATCTACGAATCCTTTATTCTTCACACTCCTCCACCTCTTCGTTACGCATTGCCTCCTACTCCCCACCCTTTCCGTTACGCAACGGGCTCGACGTTTGGATGCCCTCAACTCAAATCTAAAGGATGAAATCTTGCACACATTCCTCCCTGCGGCATACCTGGCTTTGGAATCCGTGGTGCTCAAAACAAACACGGTCGTCGACTGCGACGGAAGGCTCTTCAGTGCCTTGACCTACTTTGTTATTGCCAACCCCTCTATCGCGGTGAAGGAGGTGGTCAGCCCCGAAATATTCAACCGCGCAACGACGATATGCAAGGCCATTGGAACGGAACCAGACTACAAAGCGCTGGTGACATTGTACCCGAACCCGACAGACACTACCAAGCGTGTGTCCCGGCAACGGCCTTCCGCTCTGACCCTCGTCCCTTTCCATAATCCAGTCTTCGACACCGAGCTGGCTTCCGTCTATATCCCCGTCGCCGCCGACTCAGAGGACATTGCCACGGACTTGGAATTCAGCCAGGGTACGGCTTTCCGCGATATAAACCACTGGCATGCGCACAAGCGAACGATCTTGCCCAAACATCTTGGAGGGCAAGAACCCAAGCCCGCAACAGAAAAGGACCGTAGAAAAAAACTACGCTCAGAGCAGCGCTTCATGAGTAGTATGCAACAGCTAGCGGCGACGCTGACCGGTGCTTCGGGCGGAAGTCTTAAGCAGATCGTCATAACGACTGTCGGCGATAAGCCACGACCATCGAAATTGCGTCCTGTGCGTCTCTGCTTTTCGTACGGACAGGCGAGTAGCAACGACTGACTCAGCACCTCTTGCCACCCCCAATCTTTTATAGCCTCCGCCTGCTCAAAAAATCCCACAGAAGAAGGGAAAGCCAGCAAAATTGTCCTCCGCGGATAAAATCAGGCAACAAAAGGCGGGAGCCGACCGCGCCAAGGAGGACGCCGTTTCTGCTGAATGGTGGTCACAGCAGCAGGCCGGCCTCGCAAAATTAACAGGTATCCCCGCCAAACTTGAAGCCTTGCGACGTCTCTGTCGCAACCCACGCACAGAGCATGGCTGGTTAGCTGTCGAGGTCCCTCTTTATCGCATGAACCTCGAGATTATGCAATGGATCGCGGACCCAGCACAGGAGACAGATGCCGTTCGTGATATATACAGTGTCTCCCTTCTTCGACAGGTCAAGGAAGTGTACGCGAAGCCCGGTCTGACCCCTGCTGTTGTCGCCGCATTGGAGAGCATCCTTACCAGTATCGGCTTCGCCGAATATATTCCAACGCTAACCGCCTCCACAACGGTGTCGGAGGATGCTCGCCCACTCAGCTTCGAGTTCACGAAGCTGCTGAAGTCAAAGAGTAAACGACCCGTGCACAAGTTCATGTGCATCACGGAGGATCCAATCGTATGGCAGCTCCGCGTCTTTGGAGAATATATGGACCGTAGCATGGACAGTCAACCAGACCCGCGCGTGGCCTTCAATCCCGACGCGTGGCAGCGAGAAGTCTTGGATTGTCTGGATCAAAAGGATTGTTCGGTTCTGGTCGTAGGTTGGCACCGACTTCATCTCAGCGTTATCAGCAGCCTCTGACCATCCCTTACTTGTGCAGCCCCGACCAGTGCTGGAAAAACCTTCATCTCTTTTTACGCCATGGAGAGGGTGCTCAGAGATTCGGATGACGGAATCCTTGTATATGTTGCCCCGACGAAGGCGCTGGTTAATCAAGTTGCGGCCGAAGTATATGCTCGGTTCAGTAAAGATCTCAACGGCCGTGTGTATATTCCCTCTTTACTCAATTCGGTTGTATTCATTTTAATCGAAAGGCACCTGTTGGGCAATTCACACGAGGGACTACCGCATCCACGACCCGCAAAAATGTCAAATCCTCGTGACCGTTCCCGAGATGCTCGCGATCATGCTCCTATCCCCGCCGTTGGCCAGGACGTGGACGCCAAGAATCAAACGGTTGGTCATTTCCACTGAAAATAGCGCGATGACTAAGTATAGGCCACAGCATTATCCTGGACGAAATCCATACCATCGGGCAGCACGAAGGTGGCGCCGTATGGGAGCAGATCCTACTCCTGGCACCTTGCCCTATCATGTACGTGTTTGCTGTCATGAACAATAGTCTGAGAAGGGGCTGATCGTGTCACTAGTGGGCTCTCGGCGACCGTCGGTGAACCGGAGGCGTTCAACTCCTGGCTTCAAAGTGTGCAAGAGGCGAAAGGCTACGGTCACAGGTTCATCCACCATCCGCACCGGTACTCGCACCTTAGGAAGTTTGCCTACTTCCCGCAGCTATTGACCGGCAAAGGTGGATTAGTTTCCAACGACAAAACTCTTCCTATAGCCAAGCCTGCGCAGTTCCGAGGCCTGGACCAAGTAAAATCCACGGGAGTAATGCGATTTCTCCATCCAGTCGCGTCCCTTGGATTTGGAGCGACAGCCATCCCGTCTGACCTCTCTCTCGAGGCGTCGGACGTCCTGGACGTCTACACCGCGCTGTCTGCCCTTGGGCAGGATACTGTCGACATGGACCATTCTCAGCTGAATCCAGTCAAGTTTTTCTCCTCGACGGAGCTCATACGACAGCAAGACGTACTGGCCTACGAAGCCGCTATCAAAAATGTGCTAGCCCCTATGATCACCACATCCGACGTCTTGGATGATTCGTCCCCACTCCAACGGATTGTAGCACGCTTGAACGACCCTGTGCTTGCGCAGGCAAACATGGACGTACTCAACACCCCGCCGACGCGTGATGTCTTTACATCTGGTCTTATACATCTTCTGTCTGATCTCCATGTCGAAGGCGACCTCGTGAGCATCTTTTTCCACCTCCCTAGCGCGCGTGTTTGCGTACTGATCCGGTTATCCAGCCTGCACTCCTATTCAACTTCGACCGAAATCACTGTGAGGTTATGGCTACCCGTCTCTGTGAACACCTCGAGTCTACTGAAGCAGAGTGGCGGGAAAATAGCCCCGAGTGGCAGCGGAAGCTCGCCCAATGGGAACTTTGGAAGTCGCGGGATAAGGAACGTGAGCGACGTGCCGAGAGGGAAAAGAAGACCAAGAAAGACCCCGATGGTGACAACAACCCTCGACAAACAGATGACCGAAGCTGGGAAAGCTCTTTCGATCCAGACGAACCTGCTCCTCAGTTCTCTTTCGCAGGAAGGTATACAGCCTTTTCCAAGGTCGACCTCGAGGAAGAGATCAGAGCACTGCGATGGCGATCGTCGATCCCGGAATGGGCATATCGCGCGCTCCAGCGTGGCATTGGTGTGCACCACAGCGGTATGAACAAGGGCTACCGCAGCTTGGTCGAGCGGTAAGCTCTGTTTCGCGGATTTCCTGTTGACGGGAGTCTTTTCACTGACTCTTCAACTAGGTTGTTTCGCGTCCGTTTTCTGCGTGTGGTCATCGCAACCGGGACATTGGCTTTGGGAATCAACGCGCCGACGAAGACATCCGTTTTCTGCGGCGACTCTCCCTTCTTGACTGCACTCACGGTGAGTAACCGAACACATTCCGGGACTGTCCATTATCTCATTGCCATTCTAGTACCGGCAATGTGCAGGACGAGCTGGTCGCCGCGGCTATGACACCCTCGGACGTGTCGTCTTTTACGGGATCCCATTGGACCGCTTGCACCGGGTTATCCTATCTAAGCTGCCGCGACTTACCGGCACCTTCCCTCTTTCGTCCACTCTATCACTGCGCCTGTTCAATCTGCTTCACGGGTCAGAGAACGCACCGTATGCGAAAGATGCAGTTCAGAGCATCCTCCGTCTCCCCCAGATCAGCTTTGGCTCGGATGTTGGCCGCGAACAACTCCTTCACCACCTGCGATTTAGCATCGAATATTTGCGACGAGCAAGGCTTCTCGACAAGGACGGTCGGCCCATCAACCTTTTCGGGGTGGCGTCGCACCTGTACTACAACGAGCCCAGCAACCTTGCGCTTGTCGCACTTCTACAGAGCGGCGTCGTACACGACATATGCTCCAAGGGGAGTCTGCTGCAGGCCCAGCGGGAACTGATGACGCTCATGAGCCACCTCTTTGGCCGACGGTACTTGCCAGAAGCCTACTCGACAAAAGAAAACCTGAAGGAGATCTTCAAGAAAAGTCCGTCCATTGTAAAGCTTCCGGACATGACGAAGCACGCACGGGGCGTCCTGGTTAAGCACCAGCGGGAGATCCTGGAGGTGTTCACCGCATATGCTCTGGCGTATGCATCGCAATACGAGGGTCAGCTAGGACGGGATGTCCGGCTTCCTCTCAGCCACAAAGTGTACGATGGCCTCCCAGAAGATCAGCAGAACACAACATTCCACAGGTACCTTTCTGCGACAGCACTCCAACCTGTTGCACGCTCTCTCTTCGTCGCCAACTCAGGCCACGACGACCATTTTGCCTCTATCTCGGAGTTGGCTCGCACGTCGCGGCGCGGGCTCCATCTGAATGAGCACGCGATTCCGACAATGGAGCGCATTACGGATCCACCACGCGCGCTCAACGCCTATCTCCTCGACTTTTACATGCATGGTCAGGTTGCTGCGCTTGCGCAAGCGAACGGCGTCCGACGGGGCGATGTTTGGTTCGTGTTGCAGGATTTCGACCTGACGCTGAAGACCGTCCGGGGTGATCTGGAGAACATGCTGCTGAGGGCCGGGAAAGACGCGGAGAAAGGCGCCGACGAGGACGGGGAGACGGTGGACAGCGGTTACCAGACGTTCGATCACGCGGAAAGTGAAGGTTTCGAGGAGGTGGAAGAGAGTGCGATGGGAGTCACGACAAGAACACGTCCGAAGGGTGTTTCAGACAAGGACTGGAGGGTGCTAGAGGTGATGGACGGCATCGTCAACGATTTCGGAGAAAAATTCCGCGCCATGTGGGCATAAGTATTTCAGGCTGTTCGGAGTAACGTGTACATGTACCGAGTACTAGGGATGCGTTCATTAGTGACTTACTCGAGATTGTAGCAATGCTGAGAGACTATTGTCGTGAGATACAAAATACAAGGCGACATATCGTGTTCGAGGCCAGATAAGAGGATCCTGAACTTGAGAAGTGTTGACGAATTATCTCGTCTGGCTTGCGTCTGCCTCTGGGAGACTACTAGTTCGAGGCGCGTGTTGCGCGCGCCGCGCGCCGCACTTGCTTCCTGCCGCCATCGTCTTCCGCCGTGTAGAGTCCGATTCAACGTTACGTTCGACGTTCAACGTGCAGCGTGTTCCTCTCCGTGATCTCTGCCACAGCTTCTCATCTACCACCACTGGCTAGTCCACAAGCTGAAGCATGATGCCGAGGATCAACGTAAGTACGATTGCATGGCAGAGCCAGTGCAGGCGGCCTAACTCAGGTGAGTCTCTAGAGTCTGTAGGTCCCTGTTGGGCGCAACTGACTTTATTTAACTTAGAGCATATGACCACCGAGGCGTCCTCGAGGTGCTGCGCATGCTGAGCATAGTAATCCCTGGGCCCAAGGATCCTAGGATCCCGCTCCTATATCAAAGGTTCGGGAAGTTATGTCGTCGTGTCACTCCCTAGGTGCGTTCAGTCCGCCTCAAAGTGCTGAGAGTTAACCGCTCAGCTGTTTCTCCTCTATCACAGGTTTCATACCAACATGGATCCCCGACCTCATGACGACGAGCTCGAGGAGATGGAGTTGGTTCTGGGTGATGGGGCGACGCCCGGGATGAATGCCAGAGAAGCGGTCGACCTCGTGGATAAGTTGTGGTATCGTGGCGTCGCAAAGCGGGGTCAATGGATGGATCTAATTGGTGATTATGCTGGAAGCGAAAGGTTCATTGTGGATGGTATGTCCGTTCGAACGCTTTGGATGTTGTATTCCCTGACCGAACTTTGAAAGGCGAGTCTCTCCTGCAGGTGGTATTGGACGATCCTCTTCTGGCCCTTGGGCGTGATGACGGTGAGTTTGGTCTTCGTTTCTAAGGCCTTGGCGTTGACCGTCTGGTTTATATAGACATTAGCTTTCAATATTTACACGCGATCCACATCATGGAAAAGTTGCTCGACGACCTGATCAGGAGGTCCGCCATATTTGACATTGTCTTTTTTGCGAGTACGCTCTCTTTGTCATACTCGTATCGTCGAGTAGGGATGCTGATCGCGCGTACAGTCACGCGTCATCTTACTTTGAGGGAGTCAAGAGCCGACATCGTAGCTGCATCCCGAGGCCTCGCTCGCGCCATGTTGTTTACGCACCTCGTCAACCAAGCGAAGGCCATTGGGGTGTCTGTTCATACATTTACTGGGCTATCGGATGAAGCTTGGAAGACATACCGTCGAGAGACTCGCGTGCGTACCGACCTCATTTTCCATTGTATGTGCAGACCGGTTGATACCATATGACCAGCCCATGTTTATCATGCTCAACGATGGCGGTGTTCCAACGAACGAGCCGCTGCAGTCCGAGTGTATTCTCTTGCAGCGAATGTTCATCGTCGATCTCCTGTTTGACGGCGTTGCAGTTTCGTCACTACGCGATGCCGAGTTTAGGGATTCCAAAGTACGTCGTGTCTACTTCCCAAGGATCTTCAGATGCTTAAGGTGTTTTGATAGATCTTCTCGTTTGTCTTCGAGCATATATATCATCCAAATGCCGTAACACCCATGCGTCTGTCAAATGCCCGTCAAGACGCCCTACAGACGCTGACGGTCGAGTACGTGGGCAGGAGGCCACGACTAGGCGATGGAATGCTCCTCGCTAGGCCCGCGATGCAAGGTCAATCATTAGATTCAATTCTTGAACATTTCGTCGGGACTATCGCCTTGGTTTCGGGAGCACAAAATACCGACACCCTGTTTGTGACAATTATCCACCTCTTTGTTGCACATTGCCTGCTGCTCCCCACTATTTCCGTTATGCAACGGGCTCGGCGCATGGATACGCTCAATCATAGTCTCCAGAAGAAACTCCTCCATAACGTCCTCCCCGTGACGTACCTTACCTTGGAGTTCGTAGTGCTCAAATCCAATACTGCCGTGGACTGTGACGGACGAATTTTCAGTGCCATGTTGCATTTCATCATCTCCAACCCGTCGGTTTCAGTGAAGGACGTTGTTGGCCCTGGAATATTCAGGCGTGTAGTAGCGATCTGCGGCGCACTCACAACGAAGCCAGACTTCGGCGCGCTGATATCCGCACACCCGCATCCAGCAGAAGTCGTCCAGCATGGGTCTGAGCAGCAATCTCCCCTCACCTTTCTCCCCTTCAGCCATGCAGTTCTTGATGGCGAGCTGGCTTCTGTCCACATAACAGTAGCTGCGAACTCAGAGGATATTGGTACGGATGTGAAGTTTAACCAGGGCACAGTTTTCCATGATGTACACCACTGGCATGCGCATAAGCGTACAATCTTACCCAAACACCTTGGAGGACAAAACACGGAGCCTGCGACGGAAGAGGAACGCCTCAAGAGACTTCGTACCAATCAGTTTCTCATGAAGACCATGCAGCAACTAGCGGCAACGCTCACGGGAGCTTCGGGAGGAAGCCTCAGTCGCATTGTCATACCGCCTGTCGGCGACAGATCTAGGTCTTCGGATGTGCGTTCACTCCCTTCTTTTCGGCGGGGTGTCAGTACATTACTCATATAACTCTTCCCGGTTTGAACCTTCAAGCTTCAGCTCTCGTCCGCAGTGCAAAGGTCACCGCCAAAGAAAGGCAAGTCGGTGGCGTTATCTTCAGCCAACAAAATTAGGGAACAGAAGGCGGAGGCCGATCGTGCCAAAAAGGACGCCGTCTCTGTGGAATGGTGGTCGCAACAGCAGGCCAAGCTTATCAAGTTAACGGACATCCCCGCCAAACTTGCAGCAGTCCGGCTCCTGTCTCGCAATCCCCGCACGGAGCACGGCTGGCTAGCAGTTGAAGTCGCTCTCTACCAAATGAACTTGGAGATTATGCAATGGATTGCGGACCCGGCGCGAGAGAGCGACGCTGTTCGCGACAGATACACGGTCTCCCTCCTTCGACAGGCCAAGGACGTATACGCGAAGCCTGGCCTGACCCCCACTGTAACCGCGACATTGGAGGCCATTCTCACTAGCATTGGCTTCGCGGACTACACTCCAGCGCTCATCGCAGGGGCAACGGTATTGGAAGGTGCTCGACCCATGAGCTTCACATTTACGAAGCTGCTGAAATCCAAGAGCAAACGACCCGTACACAAGTTCATGCATATCACTGAAGATCCAGTTACGTGGCAGCTGCGGGCTTTTGGAGAATTCATGGACCGTAGTATGGACAGTCAGCCGGATCCGCGTGTTGCCTTTCACCCTGATGCGTGGCAGAGGAAGGTACTGGATTGTTTGGACCAAAAAGACTCTTCCGTTCTAGTCGTAGGTTAGAACCGATCTTGCTCCACGATCCGAGTGTGTTTTGATTGATATCTCACTCTACAGCTCCGACTAGTGCCGGAAAGACTTTTATTTCTTTTTATGCCATGGAGAAGGTCCTCAAGGACTCCGACGATGGAATCCTTGTATACGTTGCCCCGACCAAAGCACTGGTACATCAAGTTGCGGCCGAGGTCTACGCGCGGTTCAGTAAGGATCTCAGTGGACGTGCGTATTCCTGTATATTCTCCCGACTGATTTCCCCATGCTGATTTTGAGAAAAGGCACCTGCTGGGCGGTTCACACAAGGGACCACCGTATCAACGACCCGCAAAAATGCCAGATCCTTGTGACAATTCCTGAGATGTTGGCCATTATGCTTTTATCCCCAACGATGGCGAGGACATGGACACCGAGAATCAAGCGGTAGGTCGTTCTTGGTGGAAATACAACTCCGACTGACTCTTGGATGATAGTGTCATCTTGGACGAGATTCATACGGTTGGACAACACAACGCAGGCTCCGTATGGGAACAAATAATACTCATGGCACCTTGCCCTATCATGTACGAGTCGCTTGTTGCGAAGTACGAGAAGCAACTAATCGTAACTCTAGTGGGCTGTCGGCGACTGTCGGCGAACCGGAGGTGTTCAACTCGTGGCTCCAAAGCGTCCAAGAGGCGAAGGGCTACGAACACAGATTCATTCACCATCCACATAGGTACTCCCACCTTCGAAAGTTCGTATACTTCCCGCACCTGAGCAGCAGGAGTGGACAATCACCAAGCGAAGTGTCTCTTCCAATGGTTAAACCTAAACCGTTCCGGGGTTTGGATCAGGTGAAATCCACAGGGCTCATGCGATTTCTCCATCCGGTCGTCTCCCTTGGCTTCGGAACCGGAGAAATTCCGTCTGACCTTTCCTTGGAGGCGTCAGATATTCTAGACATCTACATTGCATTGTCTACGTCTACTCCTGGCCAATGCACGGTCGGCAATGACCTTTCCCACCTGAATCCGGTGAAGTTCTTTTCCTCGACAAAGCTTATACGTCAGAAAGACGTACTGGCATACGAAGTCGATATCAAGGACGCCCTTCTCCCGATGATCATAGCGTCTGATGCCCTTGATATGTCATCCCCGCTCCGGCGACTTATAGCGCGCTTGAACGACCCTGTACTTGAACAGACAAACATAGATGAACTGAATGCCACACCAACGCCCTCCGTGTTCACTTCTGGTCTTATACATCTTCTGACCGACCTGTACATCGAAGGCAACCTTGTGAGCAATATTTTCCTCACCTATCACGGGTGTTTTCACTAACGAACTTGGTCACCCAGCCCGCACTCCTCTTCAACTTCGACCGTAATGGCTGCGAAGCCATGGCCATATGGTTGTTCGAATACCTCGAATCTGCCGAAGCAAACTGGCGGGAGAACAGCCCCGAGTGGCAGCAGAAACTCGCTCAGTGGGAGCTTTGGAAATCACGGGATAAGGAACGCGAACGATACGCTGAAAGGGCAAAGAACATGAAGACTGATCCCGGAGATAGTGACCCTCGACTGGCCGGCATTCACAGCTGGGAGAGCTCATTCGACCCGGAGGAGCCTGCGCCCCAATTCTCTTTTGCAGGAGGGTACAGGACGTATTCGAAAAGTGACCTGGAGGAGGAGATTAAAATGCTACGATGGCGGACCTCGACGCCAGGGTGGGCGTACCGAGCGCTCCAGCGTGGTATTGGCGTGCACCACAGTGGTATGAACAGCAGCTACCGCAGTTTAGTCGAGAGGCGAGTTCTGTCTCCTGGATTGCTCGTTGACGGGAGCTCCTTCGCTGACTCTTGGAATAGGCTGTTTCGAGTCCGTTTCTTGCGTGTGGTCATCGCAACCGGGACATTGGCATTGGGGATCAACGCCCCGGCCAAAACGACGGTTTTCTGTGGGGACTCGCCTTTCTTGACTGCGCTCACAGTGAGTAGTTGTGGATGATTCGCGACCATCCATCGCCTGACTGGCAATCCAGTACCGGCAATGCGCAGGGCGAGCTGGTCGTCGCGGCTATGACACCCTTGGTCGCGTCGTCTTCTACGGAATCCCTTTGGAGCGCGTGCACAGGCTTGTCCTATCCAAATTGCCACGTCTCGCCGGTACCTTCCCCCTTTCGTCCACTCTATCACTGCGCCTGTTCAACCTGCTCCATGGGTCGGAAAACGCACCATATGCCAAAAATGCTGTTCAGAGTATCCTCCGCCTCCCTCACATCAGTTTTGGCTCAGATATTGGACGCGAACAACTTCTTTACCACCTCCGATTCAGCATCGAGTATCTACGACGTGCAGGGCTTCTTGACAAGGACGGACGGCCCATCAATCTCTTCGGAATAGCGTCGCACCTATACCACACTGAGCCGAGCAACCTTGCCTTTGTAGCACTTTTACAGAGCGGCGTTGTGCACAAAATATGCTCCCAGGGGAGATTTTTACAGGCCCAGCGGAACTTAATGGCGCTTTTGTGCCACCTATTTTGCCGACGGTACCTGCCGGAAGCCTACTCAGCGACGGAGAACTTGAAGGAAGTAATCAAAAAAAGTCCGTCCATTGTCAAGCTGCCGGACATGGAGAAGCAGGCTCGTGACGTCCTGGTCAAGCACCAGGGGGAGATCTTGGAAGTGTTCACCGCGTACGCCATGGCATATGTTACCCAGTGCAAGGATCGACTGGGTAGTGACAACGAGCTTCCTCTTAGCCACATGGTGTACGATGGCCTCGCAGAAGATCAGCAGAACACAACATTCCATACGTACCTTTCTGCGACAGCACTCCAACCTGTCGCGCGCTCCCTCTTCGTTGCCAACTCGGGCCACGACGACCACTTCTCCTCCATTTCCGAGCTGGCGCGCACGTCCCGAAGGGGGCTAAACCTCAACGAACACGCAATCCCAACCATGGAGCGCATCACGGACGCGCCCCGCGCGCTCAATGCCTACCTCTTTGACTTTTATACGCACGGGCAGGCCGCCGCGCTTGAGCAGGCCAACGGCGTACGGCGAGGCGACGTTTGGTCCGTACTTCAAGGCTTCGACATGACGCTGAAATCCATCCGGGGCAACCTGGAGAATTTGTTGCTGAGGACCGGAAAAGATGCGGAGGCGGGCAGGACTGCTGATAACGGGGAGATGGTGGGTGACGACTACCAGACGTTCGATCCTGCGGAGAGCGAAGGATTTGAGGCAGAACAACTTGGCGGCGGTGCGATGGGAACCACAGCAAGGGTACGACCGAAGGGCGTTTCGGACGAGGACTGGAGGGTGTTTGAAGTGATGGACGACGTCGTCACCGATTTCGAAAAGAAGTTCAAGGCAACGTGGGCATAACCGTAGCTTCAGTTACTGCCAGTGTAGGAACACGGATACTTGAAATGAGATCTTTCGGGTGTCAGGTCTTCCTTTATACAAGCTTGGTTATTTGGCATCTCAATTATTACGGTTGAATCTTCGATGAACATTAGAGCTTAGAGATTGGGACAATGGGCATTGGGAAGTTGGAAGCTTGGAGTTGAAAGTTTGGAACTGTATGATAAATCATAAAATTCCACAAACTCGGGATCACACCCGCCTTGGCCACAGTTTCCCCCTGGCTCTTTTTGCGTGGCGCCTTGACTGGCGGGTCGGAAGACTGGATCGTATTTTCCGCGGGCATTATGGCGGTGGATGTAGGTGACAGAAGTAAAATAGAAGGGGCCGATCAAGTAGTGTTCAACAAATACAAGTAAATATCTCGAGAGACCGTATTATAATTGATACGAAAAACTATGAATATGGAGAGGAGGATATTTATTCATGTCCATATTTAATCGTATTTACTTTGTATTTACTCCCATTTTTTCTGTCTCCGAGTCACTCAAAATCTGATATATTTCTGGACGTGCAATTGATGAAATGACAGGATGGGACTAGATAGCACCACTTCTGATATGTTACATGTATACAAGGTCTCACTACGGCTTCCCCAAGCTCATCGACATGCTTCGGAAAATGCCAAGATGACTTGGAGGTGTCATCTAGAGCGTAAACACAAGAAAGTTGATGTCAATATGATGTCTGCTGACTCTATTGGGGATAATGAACCTCAGAGAACATACATATGGCCAAGGATTCACTTCTTGTAAGCTGTGATCTGGCTGCAATGACCTATGAGTAAATATATTATATTATGCAGCCCATATCTAATCATATCCAGTAATTATGATTATGGCTGATCACATATTTAACGGTAATTTTGCGTATTATTATGATTATATTTAAGTATACTTTATAGTTTGTTGAACACTAATCAAGTGATAGCAATTCCAAAGGTCATGTGATCGTGATTGAAAATGATATAAGTACTTCGGGACACAAAAAGACTCCTTCGAGCCGGGCTTGAACCAGCGACCTCGGGATGACGTAATGCAGTGCAACCTTTACAGTCCCACGCTCTTCCAACTGAGCTATCGAAGGATATTATTTCTTGAAATATGTTCCACTATGATATTGGGATTGTAGATCTCAAGTTTTCACTCCGAAGCGCGCGCGTTCAATTGTCCGACTTGACTTTCAACTGTCTCGTTTTATGTAAATTCACGCGAAGGTTGGCCAAGCCTCATCGATGGTGAATCTTGGTATAAAAGCTGGCGACGCTACGAATGACGTCGCGCAATGGTCCTCCATCTTGACTATCGTGACATTCTTCCTAACGAGTGCGTGCTACCAAAGGTCCAAATTCCAGTGACGCCCTGACTGATGGCATACTATACCGCAGACATATTGGTCGTGTTCCCTTTCTCTACTCCCATTCCTCGTGGCTTGACCTCGGTGGCGGATCAAATTCTCGTGCGCTGTCGCATCCTCCCGTCTAGCTCTGAGCCCCTCCGCCGCCGACATGTCCACTTCAATTTCTTGACTGTCCCCCTTATCGGGGTGCTCTTCTTATTGGTTGTGCAAGCGGTTGGTGGAGACGTTGTGCGGAAAGGTATACTCGGTACGGACGGTGTCCATCCCATTGATATCATGGCGTTGTTTATATCGCTGGTACGTTCAGTTCTCGTGGTTTGTGTGCACTTTTCTGACCTTTGACTGTAGGCTTACATCGCAATCTCCCTCGACGCCACCGGTTTATTGCGCTTCCTTGCGTTTTGGGTTGCGCGCAAAGGCGGATCTTCGGGACCGAGGTTGTATTTCCTTCTCTACGTCTTCTTCCTGTTTTGCGGGGTCGTTGTCGGAAACGTAAGTACCAAACGCATTTGCGTGCGAGCGGTCCTTAACTGTACGCCCCAGGATCCCGTCATTCTGTCTGGGACTGCATTTCTGGCCTATCTTACCCGAATCTCGGGGTGCGGGACTCGCTTTCAGCCTCGCGCGGCGCGGTTTGACGTCCTCTTGACAGGATAACGCCGCCGACCGCATGGATATTTTCTCAATTTACCGCTGCAAACATGGGTCAGTTCACATCTTTTCAGTGTCCGCCGCCTAAATTCATTTGACATGACTCGTCGTAGCTTCCGCCGTCCTTGTTTCCTCGAACCCAACGAATCTCGTCTTGTCAGGGGCATTCTCGCTGTCCTTCATCACATACACGTCGTCTCTAATCCTGCCTTTCCTGGCTGCGGCACTAGTCGTGTACCCCTTCATGGCTTTCATACTCTTCCGCTCCAACGAGCTCATTCCCCCTTCAATCGATCTTCCAGAGGAGGGTGAGGCAGGCGCAGCGAGTGTCAACAATCCGCGTGCTGCTCTCATCGACAAGGGGGGTGCAATCTTCGGAGGAGTGTTGCTACTTGTGACGCTCGGGATCCTTGTCGGGACGAGCATCGTTGGAGTGCCGGTATGGCAGGTGACTGTGCCTCCTGCGGTCATCATGCTTTGTCGGGATGCATGGCATGACTGGTCAATATATCGCGCAACGCAACTAGACGCGAAGACGGCGGGCAATGCATCGTCCACCATTGACAGAAACACAGGAACCAATATAGCCGCCGAATTGCTGCCAACTTATCCTCCGATACAGCTCCAGTCCGAGCTGACGACGCTCGCCTCATTACTCTCCCACCCGACGAGCCGATTTATTCAAACATTTCCTACCGTCCATGCAGTGACGCAGCGACTGCCAATCGCCCTCATACCCTTCGCCTTCCTCATGTTCATCCTTGTGCAAAGCCTCGCGAGCAAAGGATGGGTCGAGGTTTTCGCAGGCTGGTGGCAAGCCTGGGTCGAGAAAACAGGCCTCGTAGGTGCAGTTGTAGGAATGGTGTTCGCGTCCGGTCTATTGTGCAACGTGAGCACACATCCACCACACCCCTAGGCTTCCTATCAGGCGCTGACTGGGGAAATCAAGGTGTGTGGTACGAACATCGGCACGACGATCCTTCTAGCGCGCACGCTCCAAGTATGGGACGCCGCTTCGCATCCATCCGTGCGCTTGCGGTACGGGTCGATCTACGCGCTCGCGATCGGGTCGAATTACGGCGCGTTCACGGCGACGTTCTCTGCGTCGCTTGCGGGGCTGCTGTGGCGCGATATCTTGCGGCAGAAAGGGATCCATGTTCGAAGAGGGCAGTTCGCGAAGTTGAACGCGGGGACGTTCGTTGTGGCATGCTTGGCGTCGGCGGCGGTGTTGGTCGGACAAGCATTGGTTGTTCACTGAAAGACGTGAGACGACACCATATACGGTGTCGTTAGTACGATCCAACGCCGCGGACGTGCGACGTAAGGCCTTAAGGCCTAGGAAATGACAGGCCGTGCCCATAATTCAGGAAACCACAGGAAACGGAACGTTCCCAGTACTGACATTGCGCTGGCACTGAGTTTCAAAACATGCACATATCCCATCTCACAGTTCCTCTCGATCCCGCATGTAGGACCTTGTTCCAACCTAGTCCAACGATGTGGGTCGTTCGGATAGTAAACTACGTAATTCAGTCCTGGATCTCGATCTGATCAATTACATATAAAGCCCAGATGGATCTGTCGACTTGTCGTCGTGTCGACATGCAAGGTCCAGGCTGAGGCTGAACGGGGCTGGTACTGGTGAGGTAGGGCCGCCGAACGCGAGCAGGTAAAGCCTCCTCCACCTTTGGGGAGGGAGTCGGGCGGAGTTCAAGGAGTAGACACGAGGGGGTGCGCAATTTTTTCGATGCGAAAGAGAAGAAGAATAGGCCAGGATGAGCACAAAGGAGATTTGAGGATCAGATGCGCCGGTGCGGCGTTTGCCGAAGAATAATGAAGTCGCATTTAGTTGTTCTGCCTTGAAAGCCTTTGTTCCCCACCTCGCCCTTTCACCTTGCCTCCCGCCCTCTCTTTCCCTCCCCCTTCACGACAACTCCCCCACCACACACAACGCCCTCCTCTTTTCGTGGTATGCTCAGGCGGATGACCGACAAACTCGGGCACCTAGGCCACTCGAACAAGACACAGCAGCTGGCTGAGCCGCTGCCCGTCGCAATTCCTGTTCTTCTCCCTCGCGGTTCGGTATCGACTCAAAGGACAAGTGATAGCAGCAAAGTAACGGATAGCGTCACCGAGAGTGTCACCGAGAGTAGCGACGATCAGAGTCGCGTCGACGGTCCCTTCCCCCATCCCCGCAGGTCCAAGGGCCTCTATCGTCTCAATGACTTCCACTTCCATCGCACCCTGGGCACTGGCAGTTTTGGACGCGTTCATCTTGGTAAGTTGTATTTCTCTACATGTGGCTGTGGACGACGGTGTGGGAGAACATCATCGGGGGGCCGGACAGCGTTTGGGTCGACTGTCTTCGTGGGACGAGTGGGCGCGAGGTCATCGTGTCACGAGACGAGATCGTCCCATCCCTGTGTGCTCGTCGTTGGGAAGCATGGTTGGAACAAGATGTGCAACCACCTCCTTGATCATCATGCGCGAAGTCGAGCGTGGGGAGCTCGGCGGGATTGTTCCTCACATGCTCGTTTCACGTCGACGTGCCTGCCCTTGTTCTTCCTTCGTTTCCGCTTCACGCCTGTCTTCACGACGCTGACGTCCCCTCCAGTGCGCAGCAAGCATAATACGCGGTACTATGCTATCAAAGTCCTCAAGAAGGACAAGATCGTCGCCTCGAAGCAAGTCGATCACACCAACAATGAGCAACAGATGCTACTCGCTGTTCAACATCCTTTCATCATCAACCTTTGGGGCACCTTCCAAGACGCAACAAACCTCTATATGGTCATGGATTTTGTCCCCGGCGGAGAGCTCTTCACGTTACTGCGGAGGTCAAATGTACGTTTGTTCCCGCTGGCGCGTTTGTCGTATCTCATCCCTTTCGTACAGCGTTTCCCAGATCCGGTCGCGAAATTCTATGCCGCTGAGGTTGCGCTCGCGCTCAACCACCTACATTCTCTTGACATCGTTTACCGCGACCTCAAGCCGGAGAATATCCTTCTCAACACCGACGGCCACATCAAAATCGCCGACTTTGGCTTCGCAAAATATTGCCCCAACACCACATGGACGCTGTGCGGGACACCAGATTACCTTGCACCTGAGGTGCTTTCATTCGGCGTTTTCGGCGGTGTCTGATGTCTGACGAGGGTTGTGCATACAGGTGATCAACCAGAGCCGATACAACAAGTCGGTGGACTGGTATGCGCTGGGGGTGTTGATCTTCGAGATGCTCACGGGTCTGCCGCCGTTCCATCGGTCGGACACCGCGCCCATGCACCTCTACACGCGGATCCAGGCGGGTCCTTCGTCCATCCGATGGCCTGCCATCAACCTACTCGCGAAGGACATCATCCTCAAGTTTTTGGAGGGAGACCCGTCGAAGCGTTTCGGCAACTTGCAACACGGTGCGGGCGACGTTTTTGCACATCCGTGGTTCCGGGAGGTCGATTGGGATAAGCTGCGCGAACGCAGGATCACAGCGCCGTATCTCCCCAAGGTGACAAGTGACGGCGATGCGAGCGCGTGAGTGTTCACTATGTTTTTCCCCCCTGGTATGGAACGGCCTTGCTCACGGGTGTTTGTGTAGGTTTGAGACGTACGAGGAGGGTGACGTTACGAGGCAGTACGGCACGGCTGGCGACGACCGCTACGGAAGCTACTTCCCAGACTTCGATTACACGCCCGGGTTCATATGACCTTCCTCGACCTTCGCACGTCAATCCATGCACGACAGCCGACCTACTAGTTTCCCCTGGGCTCTATATCTGGTGTCCTCGTTTGTTTTACCCCCGGGGATTTTTGACGACCCACGCACGAGCGGGCCCTTGCCCTTCTCCCCTCTTCGTATCCTTATGCATTTTTGGAACCCCCACGCACTGTAACCGGACCACGCGCTTTGTACACAATCATCCATACCTTCTGCACCACTTCATCAGGGTTTATTTCGTAGCGGAACACATTTTGACGATGGCATGTACGTCTTGTACAAAATGTAGTTGTACCACATAGTACATAATGTGCGGTGCCATACGCGTCTGCTTGATACCTCTAGTCGAAGTCGAAGTGCGACGAGGCGGAGGTAGTGCGCGCGCGGTCGGGTTAGTAATCCTTAATAATATAAAGGAACCCGTTTGTGTCACGTGACACAAGACACAAGACAAGACACCGCGGGCAGAAGTCCATTTTTGCGGAGTCGATAGGAGTTCGAAATGGGGGATAAAAGTACAAATATAGGAACGTCCGTGGATGTGATAAAACACGGATAAAATGACAAATATATGATGCATTAGGAAACGAATGACACTCTACCGAAATGTGTACTGTCAGACATGCTCTTTCCGGGGACGAAACCCGTCAGAAATCAGATGTTTTGGGTGCAGGAAGGCGGTAAAATATCCGGTCTGATAGTACTTCTTTCGGACGGACATTACCGAAGACGAGAGCAGTCCGAAAGACCGAGTTTCGGATGGGTCTAGCTTCGGCCGAAGGACGTATGGAACTTAAAGTTCCTATCTGACATATCATCCATTAAGTGTGATCAGAAATAAAAAGTTATGTCACGATTTCAAACTGCTTTGGAAGGTTAATAAATGTAACGTTTCAAGCCCGTGGTGGCCGAAAGGTTATCAGGCCGAAACGAGATATTTTGAACACCATCCGCCCCAGCCAAGACCCGTATAAAACCCAACATTTCAAATCAATATATTTGTCAGCGCCAGCGCCAGCGTTCCAGCGCACAGCGACCAACGTCCGCTTGCAGCGCCGAGCGCTAGCGCAGCTCTCGCTGCTAGCCCGCGCTCCCGCTGCCAGCCCGCTCGCTCCCGCTGGTAACAGCTCCCTCAGCGACGCTAGCCTCTTTCAAAATGGTAATCAAGCGCGGTATCCAGCGTCAAGCCCTACATCCAGCCAATATCTCTCCCGGCATAGCGACGGCGGTCCGGCGGTCCTCACCTCTGTCCGCTCAGTGCTGGTCGGGTCCGTCGAGAAGTGTAGGTCACCTTTTAGGTACGCCGCTTCCATTCCATGGAACAATGTCACCACTCATCTTTCATTCTCAACGCGCAGAAGATTACAAGTAGGAGGCCTACAGCATGGGTCGTTCGCCACTCGCCACCTCAGTTCTGCCCGGCACGCCCTCAGGCTTCAGCCTCCGCCCCCGCTGCTCAGCCTAACCCACCTCCACTCACGTCGCTTCCGAAACATGTCCATGCTCCTTAGTAATCATCCCCCCGGTCGATTTCTTCCCCCCCTCTTCGATACCATGGATTAGCCCGAGCGTCGTCCTTTTCCCAATTTTCCCGGCCGTCGACTCAATACTACCTCCTATCCGCATCGCTTCATGCCTTTCCGGCGGGCAGTCAACAGGTAGAATGGTGTTTGAACTGAAGTTATATCTCGTACTACATATACATACACTGCAAGGGAAGCCACGGAGATTGTAAAGATGGAAAAAGACTGCAGACTGAAACCAATGTAGCCACAGACATATATACATATTGCAGGATTCAATCAAGAAACAACTCCTCGAACGCTCCAGACGCAGGATCGTCAGTGCAGCTCGTGGGGTCAGGTGCCCCCACTACGGTTGATAGGGTTTTCACCAAGCCATCCAAAACCGATATTTGGTTTGGTGGACAGTCGAACTCCCCACGACAAACCGGACAATCGTATATAGAACCACGTGAATCTATAAAACCTTCCTCGTCGTCATCCATGGTTCGATGTATACACTTGAGGCAAAACGCATGGCGACAACTAGAAATTCTACATCGTTCTGGATTTTGATACTGGATTTCAAGGATGGCAGGGATAACAAGACGTACACGCACGGGCGGATCATGACATCAAGACATACGCCGCAAGTGAGTTCAAGGTCCCTTTCGGCGCGGATCTGGTGGTAACACGAGTCAGATCTGCAACGAAGGATTGGAGGTGTTGGATCCACGCACTTGCTCCCACAACACCACGATACCGCGGAGACGGGATTCCGCCTTGGCGATCTTGCCCCGCACTCGAATGAGTTGGTCGATCCGAGCCTTGACGGCGATGTTATCCTGTTGCGTGGACGAAGACGGTCAGGGCCGCGCGAGAAGGTGACGCAGCACAGTGAACGCGTACCCGTTCCAGAGCAGACATCCGACGACGGGCACCCGTTGGGGAATAGCGACTAGATGCGATTATCTTGACCTTGGCTGAGCGTGCAGTGGCGGGCTTGCGTCGGGCAGAGGAGCTGGCGGACAACGCTGGGTCTTCGCCTTGCGCAGACGCCGGGGCGGGAGCGTCAGGAAGGGATGACAGCTCGTTTGAGAAATCGAGATCGGATATGGCGGCGCAGAGAGCTTTGAGCATTGTGGCTGGTGGGGTAAAGCGGAGGTGAGATGTCTGAAAAGACGGTATCCGATTGTGGGAGAGCACCTGCCGATAGATGGGGTAGTTGACCACACGCCGGAAGCCTGAGGTGGCCATGTTTTAAGAGTGAGCTGTCGTTCGCAATCCTCGTCGCTCGAGGACTGAATGCACAATGCACATTGAAATTGGCGAATGTAGACTGGTCACTGGTATGTACTATGTAGTAGCACTATGAGGCTTTGTTCTTCGCGGCCGGGCGCTGCCGCGGGGGCACGTGCAGGCTTTCAGCCTTCAAGCAATTGATGCGCAGGCCTGGCCTCGGACTGCAGTCAATTGCAAGAGCTTCAAGCTCCAATTATCTGGCCCAAGCAGTACTGGATCTGATCAATGTCAATTCATGAACTATGAATTGCTTTATTGAACCCAAAGGTACGTTCACCACTTGGCAGTGGCAGACCCAGAGGGCTGTAGAAACTGGAGTGGCCGCCGCAATACGTGGCCCATTGATCGCCATCCTCCCGGCATACTTCCATGGTTCGCGACAGTCCTTGATTGTGAAGCCACAATTGGTATCCGACGCGGGGGATAAAGCGGTCCAGGTTGCACCCATTCAAGATACCTTATCGGCATAACTCGTGCACCCCATTCCGTCCACGCAGAGCTCATCTAACAGTACCGATGCCATCTTTACGCCTCCCCGTGCCCGTCTTCGACGTCAGTTTGCCTTTCATCTCGTCCGTCCCCCGCTGACCTTCGTATTTGCCAAACACTAGACTTTGATCACCGTCCGCGGTCGCTTTTTTCAAGCCCGTGCAGATGCCCCTACATACGCAGAAATCCCCACAGTCATTCCGAAATCCGAGTCTGCTCTTCTCCCTCGCTTTCCAGGCGTGGAAACCCTCCTTGGAACCCACTCCACCGTGCACGACTGCTGGGTTACCGTCGGCGACGACAGTGGCAAACGACATCGCTTCCTCGTCTCTTGCACTCTCCGCCCTCAAACTACGATCAACTACGCCATCCAGTCACGCTTTCCTGAACTTCCTCCGTGGTCTGGGGAGGTTGTCGTTATGGCTATCGGGACGAAGAATCGGGTGGTGGGTTTGAGAGGGCGCGCTCAAGTCGCTCTGGCCGATGCTGCCGTGCGGATGTGCGTCTGTTCCCCCTCTTTCCTCACGGCGCATCTCAAATTTGACGCGATTCTAGGTTTCTTTTACGCGTGCAGACCGACCTCTCCACCGTGGAAGGCCTCAACTGGCCTCTCGACATCCCAACGGACATATGATCACGATGTGGCTCGCGTCTCTTCCCCCTTACGTCGAGCTACGAGTAGACACAATGGATCCTTTCGTTTGTATCGTTCACGCACGCTCGAGGAGCGACGACCGTAGTAAATGAACTCTGTTTATACCTCCGACCTAAGATCATGCAAGCGAATGTGGGGTCATGCGTAGATTGAGGCGGGTAGATGAGCATGTGCATAGGAGATGGAGGTAGGTAGATAGGTGCACGAGGGAACGATGTAGGCAACTCGGATACAGTGTGCATTTCATGACACAGCTCGGCCGTGCCGATGCGAGTCGAAAGCAATGGAGGAAGAAAACAGAAGGGAAGGGTTTAAATAGATAACCCACAAGGCCATCCTCAGTGTATGGCACCTGCATCGAGCCCACCCAGTCACAACGGTATCGTCCCTCTTGTCATCCACGCCATCCACCATGCCTCCGTAACATCTTCCACGCAGGGCATCTTCCGCCGCCGCCACGGCGGCTACAGCTTGAAGCGCACAGATGGGAACGTGACGAGATCCAGATCGGAACAACAGTATAGGAAGCACTTCTATGAGGCCGAAGGCTTTGGCTCCGTGTCGCCTGCCGGATTCTCGAAGATGCGTGACGGCGAGGCCCTCGTGAACCGGAAGGGACCAACGGGGCGACCACGTCCACGACGATTTGTACCTGACAAGGGGAACGCGCGCGGAAGTGTCCGCAGAAGTGTCGGATCCAGGATCGAGGCTACACGACTGTTGGCACCAGAGAAAGACGGCAAAGAGCAGATACGGCACGTACGTTTGTCCTGTGGGAGTCACGATCCTGCAAGAGGGATGAAATGGCGACTTGGAAATGCTGGCCGAATCGACGAGGGTACAAGCGCAAACGGATGGTCTGCCGGAGCCTGTGGGGATCACCGTGAGGACGAGAGGAGAAAGAAATTGAAGATAAAGAGGAAAAGAAAGATATTGCACCAGGTCGACGACGGGGGCCAGCACCACTCGACGCACGCCAACACGGAATTCATAAGAAAGCCATGCGACGCGCGACCTGCATGCGCGCGGCACACGACCGAGGTCGCATGCCAGCGAGCACACACACTTGAGAGTGGTGGGGCGAGGGCGGGAGCAGGGACGAAAGAAGGTGGCGACGACGTACGAGGACGGCAAGGACGACGAGGTCAAACAGCAGTGGCAGCGGTTTGGGCGACGGCGGCGACGGTCACGGTCCTCGTTTGCGAGGCGAGAATCCTGGCCGAACGTTTGCGCTTGTGCCCCCGACGAGATGGTCGTCCGGAGCCTGTGGGGGTCACCGCGAGGACGAGAGGAGAAGAAGAAGAAATTGAAGATAAAGAGGAAAAGAAAGATATTGCACCAGGTCGACGACGGGGGCCAGCACCATTCGACGCACGCCGACACGGAATTCATAAGAAAGCCATGCGACGCGCGACCTGCATGCGCGCGGCACACGACCGAGGTCGCATGCCAGCGAGCACACACACTTGAAAGTGGTGGGGCGAGGGCGGGAGCAGGGACGAAAGAAGGTACTTAGCGACGACCGAGGACAGGAGATTCCCACGCGCCATGCCGGCGGTGGTCTAAACCGGAGATCCCCGCACGCTGGCGCAGGCGCAGGCGCACTGGCAGTGGCAATCGCTTCTCGTCATCGTCGTCCTCGACCTCGAGCATCGGTCCCACGGCACATCCGACACCGCGAATTGCGGCTTTCGCGACAGCTCCCAGGCAGAGCGCCGCATGCCTGCGCGAGCTCGCCTGCCTTTGCGTTAGCTATTCGTAGTCGGTCGACTCGGTCGCCGTCGTGGTTCCTATCTGGCTCTTCTCCACTTTTCCTTCCGCCCCTCGTCATCAGAAAATTGGACGTTTTCCTCTCACCACATGTCGCATTGTGCGGTCCAGGTTAGTCTTAGTCCAGGGTCTTCCTCAGCCGCGCTTAGATTCGGACGCCAATGCTCATCATCCCCCAGGTCTTTTCTACGCACGTCAACGACGACGTATCATCTCCTGTCGACCGTTCCGTCGCCTATTTCTCTCAAGTTCTGCTCGCTGGGCTGCTGGGCATCGGCGGCGCACGTTCAGTGCTCAAACCACGGGAGAAGAAGTCTGCAGAGGCGGAAAGGCCGAAGAAGCAACCGCCGCTGTCAATGTCTGCGCGTCCGACGGCCTGAAAAATCGACTCGTGACTGTCCAGGGACGGTGTCGGTGCACAATCGAATGTGACAAGAACGACGGCGGGACACTCGGCCGCGCCTCGTGTCCACGAAGTGATTATAGCGAGTGGTAAGTGTCTGAACACGCTGCCGCTCGTCGAGCTCAACAACGCCGCCGCGGTCGTATAAAAAGCAGCCCATAATGCCCCCAACTGGCACCCACATTCGCTCAAGAACGACATGGCCGACCTCTACTATCCCATGGGCCTCTACGACCCTCACAACGGTACGCACACTCCCTTATCACACCCACGCCTCAAGGCAGATCCTGATCTCCCCCCCCTTCACAGATCCCCTGCTCACCACGTTCGCGGCGTGGTCATCCCAACCCTTGCAGTCATCCTGTCCCCCCGCCGGTCTTGGCCGGGACCAGTCCAAATGCGAGACAAGCACCCCGGATTTCTCTATCGATCTCGTGTCCCCCCCCGGTCTCTTCCGCGCGAGCCCCCCGACGCTTGACTCTTCCGTGCTCCCGCCTTGCGCGCCCAGCGACCCTTTCGACACTGACGGCGCTCGCGCTCGCTCTCTCCCCGGTCCCATACGAACTTCCAAAAACCAGGTCTTAGACCACGGCGCCCCTCCCGCCCATGTCCCGCGCCCTTCCAATTCTTTCATCCTCTTCCGCACAGAACTCTCGTCACGGTATCGAGACACCGTCAACTGCAGCAACCGCGACTTCAGCCGGTTTGCCTCCGGCGTATGGCGCTCGCTGTCGGACAAGGCCAAGGGAGCGTACAAGGAACGGGCCAAAGCGGCCAAAGCTGAACACGCTCGAAGACATCCCAACTACCGCTACTCGCCCAAACGACGCTCGAAGACGGGACAAAAATGCGACGATGCCTCGAAAGATACCTCCGGTGTGCAGGGCCTCCAGCTCGTCGAGCTTGTGACGCGAGAAGTCGAGGTCGCGAACGCGGGCCAGGGCGGTGACAGCGACGCCTTTCCCTCCGCTCTCACTGTGGAAAATAGTGCTCTACCTGTTAATGCGACAACCCCCTCCTCTTCTTTTTGTTCTTCGCCCTCTCCGCCCTCTCCGCCCTCTCCGCCCTCTCCACCCTCTCCACCCTCTTTCCTCGCCCCTTCTTCCCCGTCCTGCCCCATATCCCCACCGTCCGTCTCTTCGCCGCCCGTTCCCCTCTCCCCCTGTGCCGCCGCCGAACCTTCTTCGCCGCCTTCCGAAGTGACTGCCTGCGATTCCCAGTGGGAGGCCTTCATCGCTGGACTCGCTGGCCAATACCATGACCAACGCGACGCCGCGTGGACGTCCGCTCCCATCCCGCTCTCGCACCAGTCGCCTGGGTCCCCTGCCAACGAGCTGATCGAGCCGTACGACATCGACTGGGAGAAGGTCATGGCGGAGATCATGGCGGGCCCTCCCGACACATCGTATACTGTCCAGCCGCCGCTTACCGCCAATGGCGCGGACGCTCCTCCCCTGCCCGTCGATGCACCCGCCGAGCATCCGTCTTTCCCACTTCTCCCACTCGGAAGCACGGAGCTCGATTCTTCCGACTTTTGGTCCAGCGCGCTGTATCCCTCAGCCTTAAACAAATCGTTCGACGCCGTCCCGAGAAGCGCGAAAGTCGGCTCTCTCTTTGAAGACTTGTCTTGGACCGAGTTTCTCGCCCTTTTCGATTGATTGGGGCCGTTGCCATTGCATATGTCCCTTTTTTCCGTCCCGTCTTATTCTTCTGTGCTTCCTGTTCCTTTACGTATTACCCTTTCTTCCCAGCCCTCGCCCTCCCCCGATTGAATGCGGCTGCCCGTACTAACTGTTACAACTTGTCCAAGCTCGTAACCGTCTCAACGACGCTGCCACAGATCGTCACCGTCTCGACGGCATAGCCTCGACGGTGCCACAGATCGTCACCGTCCCAACGGCATAGCCTCGACGGTGCCACAGTTCGTCTCCATAGATACTTGATACAACCGTCGCCGAATGTACATATATTTACTCGACCTCCTTTCCTATAAAAGGAGGCTCAACGAACGAGCTATTCCCCAGCTCGTTCTCTTTGTAAATACAGGACTGTTCTAATAAGAACCTCCTCTTAAGCATACTAAAGAGAATCCAAACTAAGTTAATAAGCTCGCCTAAGTCTTCCGTGAAGACTTACTGCTTCGCTTATTGACCTTTACCTTCGTATAAACCGAGACGTCTGGATCACCTGATCCCACCTCTCACGCATAAGAGTACTGTAGCCTGAGCCGCTTGTCACGTGATAAGGACCGTCCTTAACACTAGAACGAGCTCTCCTCTACACTAGCTCACCCTACAGTTTGGCGCAGAGCGTCAAACGAAAACACCCACCACGGAGCCAGCGGAACAACCCGCTGAAGAAAGACCATCAGACTTCGAAGTCCCTTATATCCGATCAAACTATAAAGAAGAGCTTCCCAACGGAAACGAAGACCATCACTGGACATTTGATCCCACTTATCTCCTCACTTACTACGACGGAATCCTCACTGCAAAGAAAAACAAAGGGACATACGAATATCAGTGGAACCCACCCATATACAGATACAACCTTCCCCCAGCCGCAGAGTACTACAAAGATAGATCAAAAAGAGAAAAAGAAGACGGAACCTACGACAATTCACATTGGAAGCTCTCAGATTATTCAAGACCTCATATCGGGCCCCTCTCATCAGAAGAACTCTGGAAACACCCGGACGCACAGAAAGTCGAAGAGAAACCTTACACCGGGAACATTAAGGACTACTGGGAATTTGATCCCGATACCGACACAGCCGATACGACAACCGAACCACAGAACCCTCGAACCGAACTCCAGCATCCTCAAGAACCCGCAACAGCCGCACCACCTCCAGAAGAAACCGCGCCAGAACCTGAGAGAACTATATCAAGCCCCCAAATTAAGTCCGATCCCGGAGGAAGTCGAGAAGGCAGCCCATCGAGCGCAGCAGAAACGGAAGAACATACAGAGAACCCAACAAGATCCCCATCACCTGACGACATCTTCGGAACCACAGAAGGAAGAAAAGGAAATCTATTCGGAAAACCCGAAAACATCGCATCAATGGGAGACACCGCCACCTCGATACCCAACCCCGCCACCGCACTTGGCAATGTCCCCCCTGGAGAGACTAATGTACCGCGCCAGACGCCTGCAACTCCAACACCAGCCGATCCCGCAAAACCGAGACATGAGACTCGATTCTCCCTAGGACTTGGCACGACCGACCCAATAGGATGGAGAACGCTAACGCCACCATCACCAACATTCTCCAACCAATCAATAGATAACAAAAAGGGAAAAGAAGTCAGAGACTACGTCTTCGGAAGAGGAGCAACCGCGGATCTTCCGAAAGAATCGAAGCACCCACCAGGGAATTCCCCACCAGGAGGAACAGGCACAATCGGATCAAAACCCGATGATAAGGACAAAGGATTCAAACTAAACGCACTGGGAGTATACGACGGAAGAGATCGAGCGAAAGCAGCAAAGTTCATAGAACAATGCGTACTTCGCTTCATAGCCTTTCCCAACGCGTATGCAGCCAACATGCGTAAGATAACCTTTGTACTCTCGCATCTCACTGATGGACCAGCCCTCCACTGGGCGTCCCTCTTAATAAGTAAGATCGATAAAATACGAGATCGTGGTCTAGATCCAGAAGTATACCTCCCATGGACGGCATTCCGCGACGCCTTCTTAGAAACCTTCGGAGAAATAGACCCAGGAAGAGACGCTAGATTCAATATACAGCGCCTAGAACAAGGGACTATGGAAACCAAAGATTATATTACAATCTTCAGGGACTACGCCATGGAAGCAGGCTACGATCATAAAGCACTGATCGACCAACTCAAGAGAGGACTGCGCAATGATATCGTGGTCGAGATCCTCAAAAGAGACCACATCTCGAACGATATTGATGAATGGTACGAACTCGCATTACGCATTGACAATAACTGGAGAGAAGCGCAAGCGTTCCAACGACATTACACGAGACCAATGAACCCGACGAGTGATCTCACACTCCTATACAAGAAACCACAGACATATATTCCATTCAGAAAAGGAAATGGGAATAAAGGAAACGCGACCACCGCCAGAGCGGCACAAACAGGGAACAACGGCCGAAACTTCAGACGCCTTACCCCGCAAGAACGTACCGAACTCCAGAAGTCAGGATCATGCTTCTATTGCCGGAAGCCAGGACATATCTCCAGGAACTGCCCAGAGAAACGTACCCAAACAACGATCAATGCACGAACGGCGAATCTAACAGAAGAAGAATCCCCGATTGATCAGATCACCAAGCTTGTGAATAAGATGGACAGTGAAACGTTCGCACGCACTGCCAACATGTTCAAAGACAATCAGGGTTTTTGAATCGTCCTTCAACCGCGGCTGTTGAAAGGACACAGACAATGAACTTTTCAAATCGATCTCCTGTGCAGGACACAAGAGATGACGTAAATAGAACAGTGTATATAAGGTCATACCAAGATGGAGCAACGCACGCTCCATCAATTCATATACCTGTTACGTTTCATGGAAAGTTCCGTAAAGCCGCCGCAAAGGCACTGCTAGATAGCGGAGCAAGCAGCACCCTGATCCATCCAGATTTCGTATGAAAACACAAGATGAATCTGATCCAATTAAAGAAGCCAATACCGATATACAACGTTGATGGATCTAGGAACACTTTAAAGAAGCCAATACCGATATACAACGTTGATGGATCTAGGAACACTCTAGGAGAGATCAAGCAGAAAGTGTACCTTCCAATGACGATGGAAGGAACCAACGGAGAAATTCACCGCGAAAACTTAGGATTGTTCGTCACAGCCCTGGGAGGAGACGAAGTAATCTTAGGAACCCCTTGGCTCAAGAAACACAATCCTCATATTGATTGGAGAAAGAGACAGATTACACTACAGACATGTCCAGGTACGTGCGTCACTACCAGCAGAACAATGATCGTCCAAGGAAAAGACGAACACTCTCTACAATCATTCGAAGAACAGAAGATCAACCATCACGCAACGGTAGAAGAACAAGAAGATCCCGAATCCAACTCCGATCTCGCCGATATCAGGATAGTCAGAACGTTCCATGGAAAAACGGACGTAGAAACAATGCCGATTGCAAAAGAAGCAAACGAACCCGGTATCTGGATAACAGCAAGAGCAACCAAGGCACAAGAACTCGCAGAAAGAGCGGCCATAGGAGAGAAGAAGAAGACACTCGATGAGATGATTCCATCTAGTTACAAACAGTATCAGAAGGTATTCGAAAAGAAAGCGTCGGAACGCTTCCCAATCAGCAGACCTTGGGATCACGCGATAGACCTGACTGAAGGATGGAAACCTCGAAATTGCAAAGTATACCCAATGACGGTACCAGAACGAAAGGAACTGGACACATTCATAGACGAACATTTACGAAAAGGGTACATCCGAGAATCAAAATCAGAGATATCGTCACCCTTCTTCTTTATCAAGAAGAAAGATGGATCTCTCCGACCAGTACAGGACTATCGCTATCTTAACTCGATAACGGTCAAAAACGAATACCCGATACCGCTCATTTCAGATCTCATCGACAAATTAAAAGGCGCTAAAATCTTCTCAAAGCTCGATCTCCGATGGGGATACAACAATGTTCGGATCAAGGAAGGAGATCAATGGAAAGCGGCATTCAAAACAAACAGAGGCCTTTTCGAACCAATGGTGATGTTCTTCGGACTAACCAACTCACCCGCAACATTCCAAGCAATGATGAACGCACTATTCAAAGAATTAATAGACACCGGAAAAGTAGTGGTCTATATGGATGACATACTGATATTTACAGAAACACTCGACGAACATAGAAGACTTATGAAAGAAGCCCTCCAACTTCTAGAACGGAACGATCTATTCCTCAAACCGGAGAAGTGCTTCTTCGAACAACCATCGATCGAGTACCTAGGCGTGATAATCACGCACAACAAGGTACAGATGGATCCGGTCAAAGTCCAAGGGCTAGCCGAATGGCCCACACCGAGGAAGGTAAAAGAAGTCCAATCATTCCTTGGATTTGGAAATTTCTATCGACGCTTCATCAAAGACTATTCCAAGATCGCCAGACCCCTATTCCAGCTCACAAAGAAAGACCACGAATGGAACTGGACGGCCGAATGTGAACGTACTTTCGAAAGACTGAAACAAGAATTCACATCGTCCCCGATCTTGATCATGCCCGATGAAAACAAACCATTCCGCATAGAGAGTGACGCCTCCGACTTTGCGTACGGAGCCATCCTATCGCAGCCAGACGAGATCGAAAGATGGCATCCGGTCGCGTACCTATCCAAATCACTATCTCCCGCGGAACAAAATTACGAGATATACGACAAAGAACTCTTAGGAGTAGTGAAAGCCTTAGAACACTGGCGACACTATCTAGAAGGAGCGAACCACAAAGTCGAAATCTGGACAGATCACAAAAATCTAGAATATTTCACAACAGCTCAGAAACTCAATCGACGACAAGCACGATGGAGCTTGTATCTGTCCCGTTTCGACTACACCCTGGTACACAAACCAGGAAGTACAAACAAAGCAGACGGACTCTCTAGAAGACCAGATCATAAGGAAGATATTCCAGACAACGACGACCACATCCTACTTCACCCTTCGGTTTTCAGGGCTAGAGCCACCGGAAGAGGAACAGTCGAAGCAGTCGGAGACAAAGAACTTCTCAAAGAACTAAGAAACTTCTCTCACCTAGATGATGAAGTTTGGACGGCGTTAGATACGATCAAAAGATCGGGACCACGCACCCTCGCAAAAGGAATCGAAGACTGGAACTTCGAGAACGATCTGATCATCAGAAAAGGAAAAATCTATGTACCACAGAATCTCGAACTCAGGCGCATGATCCTAAAATCGCATCATGATCTAGAAACGATTGGACATCCAGGCGAAATGAAAACTCTAGAACTAGTACAAAGAAACTTTTGGTGGCCAAAGATGATTTCATTCGTAAAAAATTATGTTCAAGGATGTCCCGTATGCCAGTCAACGAAGAATGTCACGCATCCGGCGAAACACCCATTACAACCTACGGAAATACCAGAACGACCATGGGAAACAATCACATCAGATTTCATTACAGATCTTCCGATCTCCAACGGATTCGATTCGATCAACGTAGTCGTCGATAGGTTCACCAAAACCGCAGTATTTACACCGTGCCTAAAGACGATCAACGCAGAAGAAACAGCCGACCTTCTGATCGACAACGTTTACAGACGATTTGGACTATGGAAAAGAATGATATCGGACCGAGGTCCTCAATTCGCATCCAAAGTATTCCAATCCATCTGCGAAAGCCTCGGAGTTATTTCATCGCTCAGTACAGCGTATCATCCCCAAACAGATGGCGAAACAGAAAGAGTGAATCAAGAGTTAGAACAATATCTTCGAGCATTCTGCAACGGAGATCAAACGAATTGGGCGAAACTCCTACCAAAAGCAGAATTTGCACACAACATAAGGCAACATTCAGCTACGAAAGCTTCCCCATTCGAACTCCTACACGGGTATCAACCGGTTTTCAATCCGGCAATACCAACCGATCCGCGAATACCGACGGCCGAAGAAAGAATAAAAAACTTTAAGGACGCATGGGACAACGCGGAAGCAAGTCTGGAAATAGCTGCTAAATTGATGAAAATGCAGCATGATCAAACGTTCACGCTAAGAGATCAACTCAAACAAGGCGACCAAGTATGGTTAGACGGAAAAAACCTTAACACAGTATACCCGAAAACCAAGCTAGCACCGAAACGATTCGGCCCATTCAAAATTGAAAAGGTTATAGGACCGGTAACCTACCGCCTAGAACTACCGATGAAGTGGAAAATACATCCAGTATTCCACGCAGCATTGTTGATTCCATTCAAAGAAACAGAACAATACGGCGAAGCTTACGAAAGACCACCTCCAGAACTAGTAAACGATGAAGAACTCTACGAACTAGAAACGATAGTAGCCTCAAAATTAGACAAACGATATTCAGAACCGCTACATTACTTCGTAAAATGGAAAGGATACCCAGACTCCGGTAACACATGGGAACCAGCATCTAATCTAGAGGGATCAAAAGATGCGATCGCAGAGTTCCATCGGAATAACCCCAAGGCACCGAAGTTGCCACCACAGCCAATCAAAGATACCAACACAGAAACCACTGATCGCGACGAAACCGACGCAACGCAGCGAGAACGAAGACCAACAAGACGAAAGAAACACAAGACGAAAGTGAGACATTAGTGAGACTCAACAGCATTCAGGCGAATGCACTGCCAACAAGGGGGGGATAAAAACCCTACGGGTTCAACAAGACAGATCACCAATGTCCACCACCCCAAACGCAGCCAACACTTCCTCCACCAATCCGATCGTCTCATCTAGCAATGTCGACCACCTCCGCCTCGTCTGCAACCGAGTTCACCACTCTCAACAGGAACGCGCCCTCTGCGGAGACTGCTTCATCGCTCGATCGGCAGCAATCCTTGCAATTAAGTCAGTACCTTCTCCGTCTAGGTCAGGACCAGACGGAAGAACAGACAGAAGAGCAAGGGGTAAGCCGCTTAGAAGCACACAGAAGAACCCTAACTGAAGCACCTGGATTCCTCACAGGTGCTAATGCAATCCCCGTGGCCCGGAGCTACGGAAGTCCCAACGCCCGATTCCCCGATCCTAGAGAACCAGATAGCCCACATGATAGCCGGAGTAGCGATCGAACAGGCCAGGCAGCGGATCGACGACCTCAGGAGGGAGTCGGCCGACGTCCAGGGCATCCTGGAAGACCACAACAAGATGCTCGACGAAGAACTCCACCAGCTGGACTTGAGGTACCTGACGCTCTCGACCGAAATGGAGGAACGAGAGGTCAAGCTCCTTCGACGATTCAGGAAACTAGCGCAGCGGCTATACTCAACGTCGCAGAACTCCGAAGGTTCCTCACTGAAGTCGGACTCAGAGTTAACTGGCTTAACTGGGAAAGACACACCTTCCGCGCCGCCTACGAAGGAGAAATCCTCCGAAGACGAATGGAAACTACTGGAGTTCCCCATATGTCTTCAAAGGAAGGCCCCGACATCGACCTTATCTTCCATGGACATCACATCTCCCCGGGCTACACTGTTCGACCCGATCCCATCGCATCCGCCCTCACCAGACCCCCGTTCCTTCCTAACGCCCCTCCACGACCCGTCACCGCCCCTACGCCACCAGGATCCTTACCCATCCCCGACATCACCCAGCTTAACCCCGTCCAGCCTCCCGTCGTTAGAAACGGATTACCCGGAGAGCAGTTCAGACAGCCCCTGCCAAGAGAGCTATCGGGACAGTCCCTGGTCCTTCCAGAGCCCGGACAATCAACCGGACGACCGGCCAGCAGTCCGCGACCGGTACCTAGGACACCTCCTCAGCTGCCCGCCATGCATAGAACGCCAACTCCATTCCCACTATCTACTAGCGACACTCCCATGCCTTGGCACGGAAACCACGCCCCTTATCCCTCATTCCCACGTCCGCACCCCGACTACGCTCGAAATCCCGTCGCCCAGGATCCCCGAATCACCGCACAGCGACGTAAACATGATTCTACCGAGCCCAACGGAAGACCAGTCAAGCGGATCAGAGAGTTCAGACTCCCCGATGCATCGGGTGAGGAAGAACTTCAGAGAACTCAAGAGGATAGTCGATCGGATGATGGAGGAGCGCGCTCGCAGGAGACAGGAACTCAACCTAACGGACGAGTCGGACAGTTCAGCGGACGAATCGGACAGCTCGACGGACAGATCGGAGAAGGACGACAAGACGAAGGAAGTAGCCGAGAATCCCTCGGACCCATGGAGCAACGAGCCGACCACGTGGACGCAGGAAGAGTGGGACGCGATTCCCTCGAAGCCACGGAAACGCTGCTGGAAATGCGGCAAGCGAGGCCATCTCCGCCGAGACTGCCCCCGTCGCAAGAACGCTCCCCCTCACTTCCCCCAATCTCGGTCCTACCATCCCCTTCGACCACAGACTCTTCCCCCTCACCCTCGCCCGGACCGTCCGGATATCGGTTACGGTCCAGGAACACTGATGTCCCACCCCAGCCTCCGACGTACCGACGCTACCGCCCGCGCCCACCGACAGCTCCTGGGATTCCTCACGCGACGCGAGAGCCTGACGCACGAAGCCGCCCAGCACGCCACTGAACAGTGGTTGTACTGGGAGGACGCCATGCTCCGCACTCAGCAAGAACCCCCCTCGCGCTTCAATCACTCCTGGCGCGTCGACGATCTCTTCTGGAAAAAGGAAGATTGGGACTTGCAGGAAGCGGAGGAGTCGAAGGTTCACTGGCCGGAGCCCTGGTAAGCGCGCAGACAGACTTTACCCATCATCATGCACTCGGACTTTCCCTCTTCCCCCATCAATACGCCCTCGCATCTATCGCTTACGACACTTCTTGGACTGATCACGGACTGCGCCCTCATTCGTACGCATATTCTCCTCGGACTTCTCTACTATACCAGTTTCTATCGCTATGAGGAAGGCGAACGCTTGATAGTCTCTCCGCGACGCGCTGGACGCATCACTTACTTATGACTCATGTTTGATTATGTACGATATTCCCGCTTACGATTGACGGCAATGATTACATCATTGCCCCTCCACATCGCAAGCATAAAAGGAAAGCCACAGCGACAACGACATCCTCAGACATCGTCTAACAAAACCCACTCGCACCACCCAAACCTTAACAAATATGTCTTCCACCCTCGCCCCCTCATCGCGCAACCTCTCCACCACCGACTCTACTCCTCACACCACTCCTCCCCCCTCGCCCGTCCCTTCGCGCACTCCCACGCCCGACCCACGCGACGACGAACTCCTTCGTCATCTCAAGCGAGTCACGGAGCTCCTAAGCCGTCCGGACGTCGCTCGCGCCCTGAAGAGGCCGAGAAGCCTCGATGAAGAAGCACTGCAGGAATCGAAGCGGAGGTGCGGCATCAAAGGAGTCTTCAAGAGACATGGACCCCGGTTCAGAGACCCCGACGACCCCGTCATGACGACGAGGATAGGGCATAGGCTGGGATCTCCCACGATAAACAAAGAAGATATGAAAGTAGTAGAGTCGTGGGTAAAGCGGTAGAATAGAATTCTATCGTTGAGGTCCGGATAAGGATATAAAGAGGGAACATCAGAAAGCGACAAACCCAGAAGCATGATGCAATCAGCACAATCACCCGATCTCGCGATTTTCAATACGCCCACTCCACGCTGGCTCATCGCCGTCATCAGCATCATCGTAGGACTTACGATCCTCACATTCATCGCATCAACAATATTCCTTCTCCAATGGCGGAGAGTGAGCGATCGACAGCATGTTCAAGACATCCCACTAGAACCGCTTCGATTCAGGAATCTACGAGACGTAGATTCTAGAGAGGGGGATAGTGTTACAACTTGTCCAAGCTCGTAACCGTCTCAACGACGCTGCCACAGATCGTCACCATCTCGACGGCATAGCCTCGACGGTGCCACAGATCGTCACCGTCCCAACGGCATAGCCTCGACGGTGCCACAGTTCGTCTCCATAGATACTTGATACAACCGTCGCCGAATGTACATATATTTACTCGACCTCCTTTCCTATAAAAGGAGGCTCAACGAACGAGCTATTCCCCAGCTCGTTCTCTTTGTAAATACAGGACTGTTCTAATAAGAACCTCCTCTTAAGCATACTAAAGAGAATCCAAACTAAGTTAATAAGCTCGCCTAAGTCTTCCGTGAAGACTTACTGCTTCGCTTATTGACCTTTACCTTCGTATAAACCGAGACGTCTGGATCACCTGATCCCACCTCTCACGCATAAGAGTACTGTAGCCTGAGCCGCTTGTCACGTGATAAGGACCGTCCTTAACACTAACCGTGATGTATTGTCTGTACATATGGGCCTCCATTCGCCTTGTATTCTTTACCATTCATACGCGTTTCAATTCATGTCCCCTTCCATACTATCGTGCATAAGACGACGTGTTTTCCTAAACAGCACGGAGTTTTGACGGACGCGGCTTCGATAATCCCCGGAAACCGGTTGTTCCTTGTGTAGGGACCAGTGCCGTGAAATCTATCTATCTATCTATCGGTCGGAAAATGAGGGAGGGTGTCAATGGACGTCCGCCGTCCGTATTTAGACGACGTTAAGTGGAGAACTGGTATGCTAACCGCTATGTACTTCAATCGCATTCCCCAAACTCCTGATCAGCGACACCAAAGCGGGCGGTGCTGCAGGAGCTTCCCATGCCGAACTCGTGCAGCGAGGGCAATCATACAAGAGCTTTCCGACGTACAACTCGATAGAACGCAGACACTTCCCCGTCAAACCGTCGGGCACCTGGCGGATGAAAGCCGGGTCAGAGACTCGTGGGCACTGGCTATACTCAGGACCGTGCCTTAGAGAAGGCAAAAGTGGGGTGAGGAAAGAGGACTCGTACCTCTGAAGCGGACACCTACCGCCGGACCTTTCGACGGACTTAGAGTATGGCTGAGAAAATTGAGCATAGTCGTGGGACTGCCCGGTGTCAAAAGTAGGTGTAGCTACAGAAGCGAGAGGAAACGTATTGCCGTGCTCGCCTCTTGCAGACTTCTTGCAAAATCGCAGGGCACCATTGCTTGAAAGAAGAGAGGTTGGTTCCCGGGGGGGGGGTCTCCAGAGATGGCGCGGCGCACAGGCTGTCCATATGCGGGTCAGTGAAAAACAGAGAGTGGTTGAAGAATTCGGCACTATTCTGGACCATGAAAAAACGTGAATTCATTCATTAAACATAGCAACAGCGAGTCAAACAACGGCATTGCGAGGAAGGCCGGAACATGGGAACTCTAAGTACCGAAGATGGGGATACGCATGGGACGGGCGAGCACGAGGACTGGTTATGACCATTTGCGCCCTGCGGCGCTTCTAGGTGTGCTCCGCAGCGCATGTGAGCTGATAATAGGAGTGAACGTACAGCTATATTGATTACGTGAAATCGGCTCTTTCTCTTTTGGCGGTGTTGCGCGTTGAAGAAGGGAAAGGGGCAAGGGAGTTGGTAAAACGACGACATGTCGGCCGAGTTATTCTGGTTACGATGTAGGTTAGAGCTGTGCTTTGAAGGCTCCATGTCGACGCCAACTACACAGCTTGCATGGAAGTAGGAGCTCGAATCGGGCGAAGAGCTTTGATCAGTCTCAATAGTGATTGCAGAGAATAATCGTTGGTTCTAAACCCAGTATGCGCGCCTGTGCCAGTTGGAAGTTGCGGACAATGAGTATTCCGCCGGGACGGACTACTATACGCGGTCGGCCACGGTCGAGCCCGAATGGTACATCGCTATCGACAACACAAGGGCTCAAGCGCTCAAGCCTGAGGACAGGCAAGGAGTCAATTGCCATTGTTCCTCTATTCCTGATCAACGCTTTGCCTCGTTATCAGTATAAGTATAACGACAAATGCACACACTCCGCTCGGACCGTGCCGCTCGGCGTCCACCTACGACATGTCGCCCTCTTCCACCTCGCCACGGGCGGCTTCGTTGGCTTTCGACGTGCTAGAAAGACACACTACTAGAAACTGCCCCCACGGCTACTGGCCATCGACGTCCGATTTGAACTTCTGGTTTCCCAACGCGCGCGTAGCGTTCAACAAAGCTGCGTCAGGAACGGGGAGGTTTCGTCAAACCGTGAACTACCCCATATCGCAAATAAAGGATGAATGGGGCCAGGAGAATGAACTCCTTAGGACGGAAACTTGTTCGAAGCTGGTCAAGTCTACAGTTCAGAGCTTCGGACTGTAGCCAAGTCCCTTCACACCGTCGTTAGGAGCTGGAACTGGTCAAGTACAACCCTATCAAAATATGTTTCGCTTCTGCTCATCTTCCTAAGTTAGACGGCGAATGTCCGGCTCTCACTGTCAGAAAATGCTGCTGCAACGTCACGGATGTCCCATACGTGGTAGGCTTGTCTATGCCCTTCCGGGAAAGTTCTCGGAGTGTTATTGCAGGATTGCCGCACTGCGGTCATATTCTATGCCGGGATTGTGTTTCTCGGTGTCCGAAGGGCAGTCTTGAAAGGGATATTTCGGGAACCCCCACCCTG